>JAYESA010000017.1:150452181-150845058 GCA_036927795.1 Iris macrosiphon | reverse complement strand
ATATATTGTAGTAAAATATATGATTCTAAATGGACTTGCTATCCAACATAAATTTTGTAACGAGTATAAGGAAACATTGATCCTATGATCTTTGGTCTCATTGGAAGCTTTTTATATATATATATAAAATTAACAGTACAAAATTTCTCCACTAAAGTTTGTAAAAGAAATTATGGGAAAATACAACTTCCCAAAATAAAAGTAGAAAAATTATCCAGTATTTCTAACAACTACACAATTTTCAAATTAAATTTTCTTCTTTCTCTGCTTGAGAAGATGGAAGACCAGCACCATCATAGACAGTATAAAAACCGAGCTCGCCACTATACTCCCCGGCGAGAGAGAGAATGGTGCTCTGCTCTCTCGTCCTCTCCTCCCCTCCCCTCCTCCTCCTCCTCCTCCAAACCCTAATTTTTCATCCGAGCTCTCCTCCTCTTTTCCCGCCATTTCTCGATCATCTGCACTCTCACTGATCGGTTCTGGCGCTTCACCATCGGTAGCTTCCTCCACTTTGCTATCTACATTTTCGTCTGATTCTTCTATTTCTGTTGATTTTGGAACCGGATCTGGGGTTTCTTCTGATTCAGCAGTAGGTAACTCCAGATCATCAGTAGATTTATCATCATTTTTCTCGAAATTTCCGTTTGATTCATCTAATTCTGACGATTCTGCTGTTTCTGGATCCGGATCCGGTGCTTGTGCACTAGGGGCTTTGGTTTCATCTTCTTCTTCTTGCTGAGAATTTCGGTCCAGTTCTTCTGATTCGGTGGCTGTTGGTGTAGGAAGTTCGAGATCATCAGTGGTAGGTCCTTCTAATTCCGTGGATTCTGTTGTTTCTGTATCGGGATCCGGTGTTTGTGCACTAGGAGCTTTGGTTTCATCTTCTTCTTCTTGCTGAGAATTTCGCTCTGGTTCTTCTGATTCGGTGGCTGTTGGTGTAGGAAGTTCGAGATCATCAGTACTAGGTTTCTGGAGATCTTCTAATTCTGAGGATTCTGTTGTTTCTGGACCCGGATATGGTATTTGTGCACTAGGAGCTTTGGTTTCATCTTCTTCTTCTTGCTGAGAATTTCGGTCCCGTTCTTCTGATTCGGTTGCTGTTCGTGTAGGAAGTTCGAAATCATCAGTGGTAGGTTTCTCGAGATCTCCTTCCGATTCTTCTAATTCCGTGGATTCTGCTATTTCTGGATCCGGATCCGCTGTTTGTGCATTAGTAGCTTTGATTTCATTTTCTTCTCCTTGCTGAGAATTTGGTTCCGGTTCTTCTGATTCGGTGGCTGTTGGTGTAGGAAGTTGGAGATCATCAGTGGTAGGTTTCTCGAGATCTCCTTCTAGTTCTTCTAATTCCGTGGATTCTACTGTTTCTCGATCCGGATCCGTTTGTGCACAAGGAGCTTTGGTTTCATCTTCTTCTGGCTGAGAATTTCGTTCCGGTTCTTCTGATTCGGTGGATGTTGGTGTAGGAAGTTCAAGAGTGGTAGGTTTCTCGACATCTCCTTCTGATTCTTCAAATTCCGTGGATTCTGCTGTTTCTGGATCTTCTTCTTTTTGCTGGAAACTGGGATCAGGTTCTTCTGGTTCAGTTGTAGGAATTTCGGGAACTTGGATTTTCTCATCATCTGGATTAGTTTCAGGCAATTTCATCCGTTCCGGGATTTCTGTAGCCAGATCCTGTGGTGTTTCTTCTTCCGTCTCCGGTGGAATTGAGTCGAGTTCCTCCTCGTTAAGAACTTTGAGCTCTTGCACTGTTTCATCGTCTGCGCTAGTTTCAGGTGGCTCTATCGGTTCTTGGGTTTCCGTAGTCGAATCCGGTTCATCATCTGGACTAGATTCAGGCAATCGGATCGGTTCCAGGTGTTCCGGAGCTTGGATTGGTGTCTCATTTGAAGGAATTTCCTCATCTAGCTTAGAACTTGAACCTGGTTCTTGGGTTTCAGGAGTCGAACCCTTTTCATCTGGACTAGATTCAGGCAATCGGATCGGTTCCAGGTGTTCTGGAGCTTGAATTGGTGTCTCATTTGTAGGAATTTCCTCATCTAGCTTAGAACTTGAACCTGGTTCTGGGGTTTCCGGAGTCGAATCCGGTTCATCATCTGGAGATTCAGGCAATCGGATCGGTTCCAGGTGTTCCGGAGCTTGAATTGGTGTCTCATTTGTAGGAATTTCCTCATCTAGCTTAGAACTTGAACCTGGTTCTGGGGTTTCCGGAGTCGAATCCGGTTCATCATCTGGAGATTCAGGCAATCGGATCGGTTCCAGGTGTTCCGGAGCTTGAATTGGTGTCTCATTTGTAGGAATTTCCTCATCTAGCTTAGAACTTGAACCTGGTTCTTGGGTTTCCGGAGTCGAATCATGTTCATCATCTGGACTAGATTCAGGCAATCGGATCTGTTCCAGGTTTTCCAGAGCTTGAATTGGTGTCTCATTTGAAGGAATTTCCTCATCTAGCTTAGAACTTGAACCTGGTTCTTGGGTTTCAGGAGTCGAATCCTTTTCATCATCTGGACTAGATTCAGGCAATCGGATCGGTTCCAGGTGTTCCGGAGCTTGAATTGGTGTCCCATTTGTAGGAATTTCCTCATCTAGCTTAGAACTTGAACCTGGTTCTTGGGTTTCCGGAGTCGAATCCGGTTCATCATCTGTAGATTCAGGCAATCGGATCGGTTCCAGGTGTTCCGGAGCTTGAATTGGTGTCTCATTTGTAGGAATTTCCTCATCTAGCTTAGAACTTGAACCTGGTTCTTGGGTTTCCGGAGTCGAATCCTGTTCATCATCTGGACTAGATTCAGGCAATCGGATCGGTTCCAAGTTTTCCGGAGCTTGAATTGGTGTCTCATTTGAAGGAATTTCCTCATCTAGCTTAGAACTTGAACCTGGTTCTTGGGTTTCCGGAGTCGAATCCAGTTCATCATCTGGACTAGATTCAGGCAATCGGATTGGTTCCAGGTGCTCCGGAGCTCGAATTGGTGTCTCATTTGCAGGAATTCCCTCATCTAGCTTAGAACTTGAGCCTGGTTCTTCTGATCCAGTAGATTTAATAGTGTCTGGAGCTGAATCCACAGTAGGAATTTCATTGTTCTCAGCTTCTTCCTTTGTTTCTGGAGGAATTTGGCTTTCATGAGATGGAATTGGTGCTCCTCCGTTAATTTCTTCTTCTATTTCCTTGGTATCTTCAAAATTTTCCCTCGGCTCTAAGTTTTCTACATATTCCTCCTCTACTACTTCTTCTTCTTCTTCTTCTTCTTCTTCTCTTATCAATTTTGGCATCAAGACTACAAGAATTCCCTGGTCCTCATCGAACCAGGTTTTTATCCACTCCAAAACCACAACATCTGGGATTTGGAAAACCTCGCAGAAACTGTGTGTTCCCACCTCTCTTGTAATACCTAGCCTTCTCAACACAACGGCCTGAAGCGACTCTCTCTTTACTTCTCCGGTGAGGCAAACCTCAGTACTCTCTTCATTTATCGATATCTCGATCTCATCCTTGTTGAACCCTACAAATTATTAAATTCTAAGAAAACTAACTACAACAGAATATGAAGCAAAGGGAGATTTATTTGATTTGTTTACCTGGTAGATGGGCGAGGAGGATGAAGACGAAATCGGAGTCGGAGGAGGTGAAGGTGAGGTTTCGGACTGCTCTTGTTATGGTCACTTCGACCTCGACTTCCATTTTCTTTTTCCTTTTTTGGGTTTCGCATCTGTTTTCTTGTTGTTTCTTTCTCCGCATTTTTGGTACAGTCTTCTAGCATAAAGCATTGTTGTTGGTGTTAGTGGGAGGACTGGTGGTCTTGAGGAGCACGTATGCATTTCTTCCTGGAGGAGAGAACGAGATGTGGGTGGTGGCAAATGGAATGGATCTAAAGTTTTAGAGAATTCCTCTCATTTTGTTCGAGTTAGCTTGGGCGGGAAGGACCACGAGGTGGTGTAGTCGAAGCGAAGCGAAGCGAAGCGAAGGAGAATTCTCTCCTTAAATTGGGCCCACTTTGTCTTGTGATCAAAGTCTGAGATTAAAGTACTACTTTGTTCAGGCCCTTAATTGTTTCCTTAATGCGTTAACTACAGATGGGTTAGAGGCTTCATAGTGGCCAGTGTGTGTTTTTGAGGAAGGAACATCTTGAGAGAAACAATCCTTTAGGACAGAAGAGGGCCCAAGGGCTTAAAACAGTTCATATCATTTGGGTCCAGGGAACTGGTTCAGATGAAAGAGAGATCATTCGAATGTAAGAATCAGCCATCAGACTTTAGTCGGGAGAGAGACCTAGTGATCTTGGCAAGACTCTCCATTCAATTACACGCTTTATGTTAAGCCATTGCCACCGTCACAACTGAACCAAGTTACATTTAGCCGATTACGCCTACTCCAGTCATAGATGAAAAGTATTAAAAAATGTCTCTGTCCTAGTTGAAAAAATATAGTTGAATTGAGAGCCTTTAAGACTATATCATAGTTGAAAAATATTAAAAAAAAAGGAGCTCTACGAAGGACTCTACATGTAGAAATTTTGACGAGTTTTTTTTTATGTCAATGTGAGTCTGTAACATAAAAACAGATCCCACAATATTTTTTCTATTTTTCTATAGTTGAATTTCTATATAAATAAATATAATTGACACATAAACCTTCTTAAAATAACACTGAGGAAAGAAGTAAATATAGAAACCAATCATAGAATATAGTTAATTTTTATATTAAAAAAATTATAACGATCTTAAAAAGGCTTTAAACCAAAAGATAGAAATTATCATCTTTTTGTGTTAGTGTTACGGATAACCCTCAATAACCGATCAATAATAAAGTTGACGGAACAACCAAAATTAGCTCGGATAACCCAATCTAAGGACCAGCCCTGACGATAACAGATTGCTATTGACGACTAATATTTGCTCAGCATAGTGGAGGAGATCTAGATCTTTGACCACATGCTTGTGTTAGAGAATGGATCGATGGCTCAACGGGGTGAGTGGATTCCAGGTCCTGGAGTAGTAATAGATCTTTTCTTTTTCTTAAATTAAACTTTCATAATGATAAAAGGAAAAACTGATTGAAAAATAGTATAAGCATATATCAATCTCCAGTCAAGTCCAGATAAAAACAACTAGGTCAGACACTTTAACTCATATTATATGTAGCCACTAGTAAATGAATGTTCATGGGTGATAATAATATAGAAATGCACCATTGATGACAAGGGTAATGCGCCTAGATATGTAGGTCATGTTTCTAACTCTAACCAGCTTTTTCTTTACCTAGTACTTTTCCTTTTTGGAAAAGAATGCTGAATTTCATTAAAAAAAACAAAAGGGTATTATATACAGAAAATCGTGTATGAAGAAGCCATTAAATTATAGGGTTATGTTAACATGTATTTTTTTTTTAAAATTATCGGCATAACGTTAGGATTCCGACGTAACGTTTGAAATTTTGTACACACTGCATTGCATGTCTTTGGATTCACTGTCCCCCAACTTCTATCATTTATAAATGAAAGAAAAAATACGTTCCGTGGCTCGATCCACTGATTTTCTGCCACAAGTCAGGATCTTATACCTCTCTTCGGTAACATGATAACACATTGATAAATATATATTTTATATGAATATTCTTATTAGTATATTTATTAATGCATATTTTACATTTAGAAAATTGTAATTGCCAGAGAAGCTTTTACAACGTCTACTAATTTAAATGGTTTACAAAAGTTATTTTTAATTTATTGGTTATGTTAACATGTGTCCTAAGAGAACATGATAAATCATAACAAATGTGTATTTTACATTGACACTCTCAACAATACTTTGTTAAATGTACATTTTATATTGATAAATACACATTTTAAATAATTTTATTTATTTATTTAATGTGTTGATAAAAATATTTATTTATCGATGCGTTATCATATGTCCTTATGACATATGTTAAAATAACTATTAATTTACAAGGGAAGTTAAAATTTATTTTTTAAAAACTGTAATATATTGAGGGTAGTTTTGATAAACCATCTTGAAAATTCTAAAATATTGTAAAAAAATTCTTGACAATTATAATTTTTTTTTTAATACATAATTGAAGTAGAAGATGTATTGATAAATGTGCTGCTGAAAATATCCATATAAAATAAACATTTATGTTATAATTTGTTGTTAGGATATATGTAAACATAATCCTAAATTATATGCAGAGAGATGGAATGTAATCTTCTGGATTTCTATATCCAGTTTCGTATATATTCAAGCCCCTCCCTACCAACTTGTAATTAGATGATCACCCAAGGAATGCTCGCAAATAAATATACACTTGGCATTCTAAAGGTTAGTCGCCGGATTTCTTTTGGTGATCTAAATGCTCAATGTTGTAATCAGAGGTAAATTCCTTAAAGATGATGCTATTGCTCAGATATTTGCTCATATTTACTTCTTTACTAATATAAAACGGATTGAAAATAATTCAAAATTTAACGTATATAATAAATAAATAAATATGAGCAACTATTGCATATGTAGACCAATAAGAATGGGTACTAGTGCACATGAGATATAGGAATCCATTCATACTCATATTCCGTTTATATATATATATATATATATATATATATATATATATATATATATATATATATATATAAAATTTAAATTCAAATATATTTAAATTATTTTTTAATAATATTATAAAAAATAAATTATTTTACATATTTACTAGTGCTGTTAAAATTTCTGTCACCAAAAACTAAAATTTTAGTAACAGTTAAGGATATGGTTCATTTTTGACATTGAGCTATCTAAACACAACAATATAATTTTGTTTAAAATTTGCTTAAAATGTACAAGTAGAGATGTAATATATTGGACCTATGTGACTAAGATTCCATGTTAAAGTATTTGTCTAAATCCCTGCTGCTGTCTGGTGAACGAAAATTCTCAAACTTCAAGATCATTCACGGAGCACAACACCACGACAATAATTCAGTTCCAGACAGATTCAGGGTACACGTGTATTGATTACGATCATCATTATTAGAACATGATGAAACAAAACTTACTTGGATTTACAATCACAACAACATCATGATACCAACCAAAGTCTACCATGATTCACAACATTATCTATAACATCGAACAACCGTTTGCTGATTAGCATAAAGCAACATTACATAAACTCCCTCCGAAAAGAAAAAGAAAAAAAAAACTGGGAGCATTTCTGAAGCTCTCTCACATCACATCCATACAATCAAAGCAGCAGAGAGCATCATCACAGACACCAGCATAGCATTCTGGACCCGAACAACAGAACCCAAACCCACCACCTACAAAAGAAAGTAAAGGACCCAACCCAATTGTAAAAAAGACGAGCAACGGTACAATACAGTACAGTACGAAAAAAAAGTAGAGAAGAAACATAAAAGCAGGACCTCACCTGATTCCGGTCACCGGGGGTAGGCAGAGGGCGTATGGTAGCCGTATCGGTCACCCCGGTCGGTAAGGGCACCGCCGGGTTGCTGCTGATGAATGGGATCCCGTCACCGCTCCCCGGAGACCCCGAAGGCGAAGGAGAATTCGGAGTCCTCTCCTTGGGGACCAGAGGAAAATTGTTGTCCGATGCCGGGCTCGGCGAACTAGGACTACTGGACACCCAACCCCGGCCCCGGGACGGACCCGGAGAGAATTCTCCGCCCGATGTCGGCGGTGGAGCCGACATTGGTGGCAGCGACACGTCCGGAGCTATTATAACTTTCGCTCCAGCTAGTAGTGCAGAACGAAAAATTGGTTACTCAAATAAAAAAAATGGAACGGACAACAACATTTTGTGGAATGCTAATACAAGAATTGAACTTGCAAGTCGGAAACTCACCCATGGTGTCTACAACAGTACTGAAGAGGAGAAGGAGAGTGAAGATGTTGAGGTGGAGAGCCATGATGGAGATTTCTAGAGGAAGAGAGAGAGAGAGAGAGAGAGAGAGAGATGATGATGATGATGGGGACTTTCTCAATGGGATGAACAGTATTTGTGTCCTTCACAATGTCAGGTTTCTTTCTGGTAGATGCTCCTCTATATAGTTGGGAACAGCAAAAACAGTAGCTGTGAAAGAAACCCTACAAAGGTTACTTTGGGTTTAGCGAGAGAAAGATTAGGGAATCACAAAAGCTAAAGTTGGTTGCTTTTAGCTTTTCCAAATACAAATTTAGAGAGAGAGAAAGAAAGAGGGCTTATTTTTCTTGTTTCCACTAACGGCTGTAAAGAGAAGACACAGTACAACGAGGGCGTGATAGGTAGTTTGGCATTACTCGCTTAGAGAAATGAACACTGCTACTTTTGAGCAATAGGTTTTTTTTTTAAAACACACACTCAGAGGGAGTGTTGAATTGAGAGAAGTCACACCCGTGAAGGGATGGGAACTTAATGAGAGACCGGAGGCTTTGCATGCACCATCATTTATGGATCTTTGCTGGGGAAAGGAGGTCATAATTGCAATTACAAGTGAAAAGCAAAACAATAAAAAAGAAAATGATGGTATAATGATTTTTATTTCTCTTGAGATATACGTACATGATTGTGATCAACCTACACGCAGAGGCCAAGGGATCTGATTTTAGTGAGGAGTGATCCGGTTCCCCAGTTTTATGTTGTGACAAATTCAAAATGTGACTAATTTAATATTTGAGTTATTATTTATTATCTTGTTTATACATGATGTATTAGTTTAAATGGTTACTATGGCGGTGGATTTTTTTAGTGGATAACGTTCAAATCCTATAACAAATGTTCGTTCTATCATCAAATTCATAGAAGGCCACCTAGACGATTGTGTTAATCTTTTAGCATGTAACGATCCGTTCCGCTCAAGCGGACAGTCGATTCAAACGGTGCAAGTGCAACGACCCGACCCGCTTTGCTCAGCGAGAAGACTCATATGAGGTAAATAATTTCAGACTTGGTCCTCCAGAAGTTCAGACTTAGACTTTCAAAGGCTCGCTCGGAGTATCGCTCGACCGAGGCGAATCATCGCTATAGTGGGTGGCTACGATGAACTTGTCTTTGCTTAGCCAGCACACTTAAAATATGGACGATACATGCTAGTCGCTAGATGAATCATCGCTTGCATGCTAATAAAGAATACAATGC
Organism: Iris macrosiphon; assembly: GCA_036927795.1. Lineage (NCBI taxonomy): Eukaryota > Viridiplantae > Streptophyta > Magnoliopsida > Asparagales > Iridaceae > Iris > Iris macrosiphon. The sequence goes on along the minus strand of JAYESA010000017.1, from coordinate 150,835,934 downwards.
ACATAGCTAAGGGAATAATCTCATCTTGTATTGCTTGTGTTAGAACATGAAAATAAAACTTGGCTTATAATTGGACCCTCGCATGCTACTTTAGTTTCGTGCAAGTAGACCCCGCTATGCCTCGAGTAGATCATTATATACTATTCGTAGTGCACTGTTTCACTTGTTTACACTATTCGTCCCCTAAATTATGTCGCTCGATATGTCCATGTACGACTTCACTCCTCGCACTACACCATAGATCGTGCTAACGTAAATGCTTATGTTTCAAATATAAATACATGCTTGCCTGCTTACATTGTAACTTGTACTCGTTTGCCTCGTTTCAATGCTTGTCACATAATTCATACTACGATCCCGGTAACACCATCTTGTCTTATATTCATCTAAGTTTTCCGAAAGACTATTGAATAGTCGTTTCGTGCAAGTATGAACCTGAAAGTATCCGGGATCGTTGGGTTGCCAAGGCATCTCCGAACCAGGGGATTGTACCATGTCAAGTTTAACTCTGAACGAGAATCATGTCAAGTAAAACAAGAATCACAGCTCGTGGAGCATACTCGTTCTGAACAAGAATTAAGAATCAACATGTCATGTCATGAATCCCGTGAATCTGAGACCCTAGACTTGCATGGTCATGGACAACTCATGCACGAGGTAATAACATGGATTCCTCAGACGATCATCGGGGCACCGGGATCGTACCGTCCTAGGAGGAATATGGGTATTGCATGACCAAATCAGTAGGATGCTCTCCGGTTTGGGAAGACGCAATATATTCAGTGGTCGGGCTCTTGGTAATGTAACATACACTTGGATAACCCTTCTGACTCCATGATCTCTGGTAGTCTCTCCATGTTTGGTCGGGATGATGGATAACGCCCAATGACTCTTGCGCTACGCCTCATCTCCGTCCGAGACTATGCATCATCCTTTATGGCTAAGCCAGTGACCTCATGTTCATATAGATAAGTCATTCTCGCTTAGCGGCAATCCGCGTGCGAGTCATTGCATCACATCCAGTAATCGAAAATACATGAACGATTATGAGTATAAGACGTCTATACATAATTTAAACAACCTGAGCAATCGATTGCAACACACCTGAGTAATCTGTGTAACTCATGCACAAGAATCAAAACCCCGCTCATGACACTCGTGTTTGCTTATGCAATTTGACTTGGATTTCATAATATACCCGTGCTTGATTTAACTTGGTTTTTCTTTGACAGGAAAGGACGAATGGTAAGTTGGTAAGTCTCGCCATGTTACTCTTATATCGCATGGCACACTGCCAAACAAGTTAGGCTTTTTATTATGCCATAAAACTGATCCTAAGGCAAGACTAGAAAGATAACTTAATAGATGGTGCACAGAACCTATATAACGTGTTTGGATTTGTCGAGCGGGCGAGTAGCCTCCCCACCAGTGCATTCATGTACTGAGAACCCACCAGATTGCTTGCAGGGTACGGGAGAACATCGTTCGGGACTGAAACTCCCTTCGTGTGTGCTAAGGCATGGAGTCTGCTCTGGAGCATTGGAGCTTTGCGTCCGGAATTGAAGCACATATACAAGACATAATGTTGGAACATCGCTTATGTATTATTCCACAAATGTAGCCACTTGGCACGCTTTTATTATTTAGAGAGAGAGAGAGAGAGGGCTTGAGCGACTTGTAATCTCGGCCTAGCACCGCTTGTAATACTTATTCAATATCAATAAAGTGCTTATTTATTTCCATACTTGTGTTATTTACTGCTTTCGCTATTGACGACTCTATGAACTTGTTACCAACCGCCTGTTCGTCTCTTATTCCGCTGTCTTCGGACTATCTGTGCAACTCTGTGGCTAGATATTTTATCTCTTGTTCACGTCATGGCCTTGCACGGGCACAGCTTGTGCTCGTGCGGCATCACGTCCAGATGAGAAAGATCGTCCCGCGGGAGCACTGGCGCGGTGATTCGCGCCTAGCGGGGATGGTCAATTACCTGGGGGAGATCGGGGCGTGACATATTTGTATTAGAGTATGGATTTACGCCTTTGGGCTTTGTATCGATTTTCTCAGTTTCGAAAGCTCGTTCGTGGGTTATGTACATGCACTCTCTCTCAATGTCCCAACAGAATATTCCATACAATGAGTCTAAATAGTTTCAAAAGTTGTGTGTGATTGATTTGATTGCTTGTACTGGATAGTTATGTGAAGATCCTTGTTTCGACCTGTATTAGACTTTATGGAAATAGACTCGTGCTAGAATTTACAAGTTATGTTCAAACCCGATTACCTATACATGATTACCAAGTTAGTTAGTGTGCAAAATGGAATATCGTTCGGACGGTTAGTTGTGCACACAGCATTTCGGCTAAGTTGTGTTGAGTAAGGCGCGCCAAGACCCTTTGGTGCTAGCAAGTTTGCAAGCGAGATTTGGGATATCATTCAGATAAGGATATGTCAGATTTAGAATGGCAACCGCTAAAAACATTATCAGATTATCGCTAAGGCGAATAAAGAGATCATGCTTGGATTTTGAAAAATAGCTCGGACGGTATTTTGTGTCGGCAGATACAAATCAGATATGGTTTTCTTGGATGATTATCAACATGAATATATACGAGATTAAGATTTATCAGGCGATGCTTAGGTATCGTGCATGAGTTCTAAGGAACGACTTGGTGAATATGCTAGCGAGTGTTGCAAACACGATTGATGATTTAATTGGGTGACTCGATTCCTGAGTAGTGTATGGATCATTTTAGAAATGTTCAAGCGAATTTATAGGTCTCGTGCGATAGTTGGTTTGAACGATTGAGAATATCTTGAACAAGTAATAAGGCTTATATCGAATAGGGATTCAAGGTAATGGAATCGATATCTTGGTCGAAAAAACTTGGTGGATCGTACGAGTGAATTTGAATTGAATCAAAAGGATTGAAACTTGAGTAGAATATCGCTCAATAGAAGTTAGCCCGAGAAGGAATATTGTGGTTCGATGAAAGAGGTAAGCGATAACGGATTCGACCTGGAGTTTGGAAGAACGATTGAATCTAGTCCGAAAGATAACTCACGACAATCAGTCCAAGCGAGTACGATTATCCTGCGAGAGCGCTGTCGTGGTGATTTCATGTCTGACGGGGATGATCGAACTCACGGGAACATGCTCGATGATTATTCAAACGAACTCGGTGAATGGAACGTAACAAAGTGCATAGACTTTGGCTTGTATATTTGAACTTAGTTGTTTGAGGAATGCCAAAAGTAGACTATGGATTTATCAAACGGTAACATTGAAGTTGGATAATTTTGCTAGACGAATTATGATCACGGCATGAACGAACATAACTTGGTGGATTATATATATCTTGGATGGAGCAAAGTAAAATAATAAGGTGTCTCGATCGTTTCGATGATAACCATAATGTTCGACGTTCTTGTCTTGTGCGAGCGTAACTCTATGCTCGTACATGCATCATGTCCTGATTAGGAAGATTATCCAGCGGGAGTCTTGGCGTGGTGATCTCACGTCCGACGAGGATGATCGAACTTGCGGAAGACAGGAGCGTGACAATTGAAGGATCGTCTTGACTTGTGGTTCGACACGATAAGACAAATTTGGGAATGCAAGTGAATCGAAAGTGTTTCATAGATAAGTTAGTCTAGAACCTGGAGTAAGTCACGCTTGATGGTTTCGTGAACGGATACATGAATCTTGTTGGACGACTGAGATATATGATTGAGATTAAAGATTTAGAATTGAATCATAACTTGGTGGTCTAGACTTAGAATGGATATATGGGTTCTATCAAAACATGTTTGAGGAGATAGACTATGCGAATTGTTAGGCTTGTCATACGACATAGATATATCATAGATTTGACTGAACGAACTCGAACCCTGTGCAACGAACGTGTTAATGTGAGTAGGATGATCTGTGCTCGATGTTTAGAAATCTTAGTGACACATGCTTGGGTAGAATATCCCGTGCAAACGGACAATGGTTTAACCTTAGGAATTGGGGCGAGCATCGTGCAACGAATTTGCACGATGAATCGTGTGCTTGAACTTGTACCTATGACCTTGTGAGCTGACCTAGTATTTAGGTAGACGAACCTGTGCCGAGTGAAAGAACTCGTAACCACTTTAGAGTATTGCTTGAGCAAGCCATAGAACTGGGGCAGCAAGACTTAGAGTTAGACTTGGAACGGTAAGTGTGTGCTATGTTTGACACAAACAGAATCGACGAAAGGACATGGACGCTAGTCGGTTGATCGGATAGATCGTGCTTGACGGTAATGCAATACTTGATTTGAGTAAAATTTGGAAATGACTTGAATTTTGGTTGACCCTGTTGGAAGAATCATTGTGATTCATAAGACGAGAACCCTTGAGATTTTTGCAAGTAGCTTGTCCGTCTTCACTATCGCTAAGTTTGGTTGAATGCATATGTTTGAGGGACGCCTTGAACATGTGCATGATCCAAGACTCAAATGATATGTTGAACTCGAGTGCAAAGACTTCGCTATCGCTAAGTTGGTTGACATGTATATGTTTGAGGAACGCTTTGAATGACATTAGGGTTATCGGGTCGGGTAGTGGGTCGGTTCGGGTTCAGATCCGACCCGATCCAATAGGATTGGTTTGGGTTGGTTCAGGATTAAACCGGTTTGGTTCAGGTTGGTTTATATGGTTTATTTAAAAATATTATTTTTAGGTCTTTAAAACTAGTTTTTTGGTCCAATAAATTTCAGAAAAATTATACTATGTCTAATTATTTATTTTACACACAAAATATTATTATTATAATATTTTAATATCTAATAAAATCACAAAAATATTTAATACCAGAAAATATTTATTTTAATAAGTTAAAAATCACAGAAAATTTTTGAAAATTTATTTTTAAATTCTGAAAAAATCTGGGGGTTTACAATCTACCCCCCTTAAGAGGATTGCGTCATCGCAATCAAAGAATAATGAACATAACCGATCAGAAGAGATGACACGGTTGCAAAATATGTTTGAAAGCATGACACACAGAAAGAATCATGATCAAGAAAAATCAAAGGATGAGGGTTAAGCAAAACACCTAGGGAAGGAATAAAGTATTTACCTAGACAATGAAAGTTAGGTAATTCAAGAGTAAAAAAATCTGGTTAGAGCAAAGAAAACTACAGTTTAGGAAAACTAGGTTATCAATTACTAACAAGTTCAAAATACCAGGTTTTAAGGTTATGGATTGGACTAACAAGCACGTGCTAAAGCAATACTATGAATAGATAGCTATGATAAAACTTAAATCTTACGCGTATTTGCTACTCCACGAGTCTGTGCGTCCTCCATTGTCATCGCAAAAGCTTGTCCGCGTCCTTGTGGTGGATTCCTCTGCTGCTGCTGGGCCTGCTGGAAGAGTACTGCCTGGGGTGCCAAAGGTGGCCTCGGCTGATACCCTCCTGGAGCTGGTGAGGCTTCTCGGTTAGTCATCGGTGTTTCTCTTCGATGCATCGTGCAATCTTTGGCTAAATATTGGCTGGATCCGCAAATCAAGCATAATCTCATTTTGCGTCTACACTCGCTCTCATAATGGCCTCGCTTGCCACAATATTGACATGTAGGCAGGAATAAGGCTCTTGGTGCTGCTCTCTATCGTGGTTTCCTCTGGGGTCACTTTGCAGCTCTTTCCTACTGTGCTTGGTCTGGTGCTAATGCATGCGGCCGCTTCTTACTGGACTCTCTCCTGGTGACGTGTTCCATGCGTAGGGCTGCAGCAAGGACTTTCGTGTCTAAAGTAGTTGCAACGTAGATGATTAATTTCTGTAGCTCAAAGCTAAGTCCGTCAAAGAACTTCGCTTTGCTTTGCTGGGCCTCTTGATGAACCTGCTGTTGGGCTCGCATCATTGCGTAGAACATTTGGAACATCTGATTTTCGTCCATAGGCTGTCCGGGTGGAAAAATAGGCATCGGTGGAGTAAACTGCGGCGGAGGTGGAATGTCATCTTGCCGAAATCTAGAAGCATGCTGATTTGCTTGACTGCTCTGGTGAGTGGAGGGATCTCCACTTAATGGCGTCACTCCATCTTCTTCGTAGGTGGCTACAGCACCTTGTGGTGTTCCTGCAGGAGTTTCGTCGCTTGTTGGTGGATCCATTACTCTGCATCCAAAATAAACTATAAGAGGCGCATAGAGGAATCAAGGCAGGATACAAGTCAAGAAATTAATTCGAATCCGATATAGATATCAAGAACGATTCAATTAAGTGGATGAGATCCTAAAACTTATCCTATCCTTATTGCAGGCTTGCTCGATTCCTAAGTTGAAACCGAAGCAATTTAGTCGTTGACCTGCATGGGCCACCAAAAAAACCATGTCACGCCCCAATCCCAAAATACAGCGGGACTAGACACGTAGCAATGGCCAGCAGCACACACCGATGGGCAAATCCAATTTAATGGACCCATAAGGGTGTACTTAAGCTGTAAAACAACAGTAAAGGTCTACGATACTAATCTCATCTACAGAAGATAAATACGATCAATATCAAAAATATAAAGCAACATCAAGTCTCAATAAAACATATCAGGGAACAACCCGATAATGAGTTTGATACAGCAGTTCAATAGACAGGAAATAAAAGAGACTAACAACAGCAAAAACTGAGTATAGATAAAGCAGATACTCAGGAGAAATCTTCTGGCATCATCTGGTCCTCTGGTGTTGGTACTGCTCCAATGTCTGCTCCTGTCCCGTATATCTCGTGGTAGAACTTCTCTGCTAAACCTGGGGAGATAATCCAGATTCCAGGTCCTCAGGGGACATAGCAAGGTATAAGAATAACTCAAGCCAAAATAAATGCAGTATAATAATAAATGAATCAATAGGGTAAACTATGTAACTAGCTAAGTGATATGCAAATGAGAGCATTAATCATACTCAGGCTGAAACTACCATAGGCTCTGTGTCGGGGAAACCCATATCAGCATTTTCACGAAGGGCCAGTAAATATGCCAAAGCTCTGTGTCAGAGTCTAAGGCACCTCCAGTAATGTAATATATATAATCAACCTTTAGTATGGTAAAACTTTTTCCACCCAATGTAATCACACATCTCATGTCCACGACGTCTCATGTTCATGTCACGCAAGATCATGACCTCTAACTGCTGCATCGATTCATAATGATAGCTATGCATATAAAAATTTATGTCACGAATCCTGTAAGCCTATACAGAATCACCATGAATAAATTAGAAAGATTCTGTCTCATGAACAGTGTCAAGTGTCCTATGGTATGACGTACTTGATAATGCAAGTATAAAAATGTATAGGGTCGCGATATCAATCTCTAGGTGACGATACACAACTCCGCGTACGACGTTGACACCCGAATCTTATTCGGACATTAAGCAATTCACACGGTCCTAGGTTGAACATTTATATCACAGAAATAGATCAAGAGAATAATATGATCAATTTACTGCAAGTATGGCAATGTACACTTGCCTGGGATTTGGTTTCCAACTGTTGCTCCAGTATTCGTGGGATCTTCAAGTACTCCTCCGGTTGCTGAAATAATCATTACCATCATGCTCAGAAGATATGAAATATCTGGGATTGCCTGTCCATAAGTCCAATTTGGACACAGGGGCAAACTAGACAATTTCTGGTCAAAGCGAGGTCCACCAGTGACCCACTTCGCACCAAAAAATGTGTCAGAGACAAAGTTCTCAAAATTCGTCAAACTTAGTGTCTACAAGTCCAAAACGAAGATACGAATGTCCAGAACTGGATTCTGATGAGCCGATCACAAAATCGCCCGTCAAGTAGAGCCGTGGGACCCACGATACGGGATTTTGTCAACGTTCTCAGAATCGAACCAAACTTGGATCACAGGACCAGCGTATCGCTATGAGTCCGATGGTGCAAGTTTCGTTTCTAAACGACGAGCACACATGAAGTTACAACTAGTTTCAGAACATGATCGATACGGGATGTTGTCGACGGATATGCGTTGATTCTGGTGTGCACGCACATCCAAATCAACTTCCGCGAAATTCCACACGTCTGTATTGACGGTGCGCACCTTTCGGTGAAGTTCGCACACGACCAAGTCGCCTCGTTTAGCGGAGCACACCCAGTTCCGGGAAGATCAGGGTTTTTAAAGACCAAGCTTTTTGGTCAATTTTACCCTCGAATAAATTACAATATACAGATCAATAAAATAAACTAAAAATAGGGTTTTAATCTCGGTTATATTGTCTAAATTACTGTTCAGGCAAATTTTGAAAACATTTAGCATGTTGGTCGTAAAATGATCATGAACTGGGGAGTTCAGGACAAATTCTAAATTTTTAAAAATAGGGAATATTTTCCTGATTTTGCGTCACGATTTACGACCGATACAGGACGCGATACCCGAACGTTTTGCACGAGTTTCGAGAGGGTCACGAGGACTACACGTACGATTTGACAGAATGGAAAACGGATCAACGTACATGGAATTACGCACGCGAGAAAGCAGGTACCTTGCTGATGTATGCGACAGGACGACGCGGCGAGGCACGGCGGTGGCGGCGGTTACTGCGGCTGCTGTGGTGGCTGTTGGGGTCGGGGCTCGGGGCCAGCCGGAGGGGAAGTTGGGGTGGCTCGGGCGAAGACATCGCCGGGGTTCTTGGGTTACGACGAGGGTCGAGGTTCTCGGTGGTGGCAGAGGAGGCAGAGATCGTGGTGGTGGTTGGTGGTGACAGCGGCGCTGAGATCGAATGGCCGGAGTTGGCGAGGCAGCGGCGGAGGATGATGCAGCCGGGGTCGGCTGGGTTACCGGAGGAGAGGTCGGTGGCGGTCGAGAGTGGCGGAGGCGGTGGCATAGTGTTTGCTCGGGGCGGAGGCAGGGCTCGGGTCAGCGGAGAAGGCGGCGGAGGATGGCGGTGGCGTTGGGGTCACGACGGAGGCCTTCGTCGGAGGACGGTGGTGAAGGTGGCGGAGAAGAAGGGGTGGTGGCAGCAGGGTTTTATAGGTGGGTGGCCGTGTAAACCCCCTGAATTTTCAAATTATTAAATCTTGGATTTTTCCTAAATTTTCTGGAATTTTCTGGAAATTTTCTGTAATTAAAATCATGGTTTTCAATTATTAAATGATTTTTAGTTGCTAATAAATAATATTAAAATGTCATGAAAATAACATTTTTGGGTGTAAAATAAAAAACTGGACTTAGGACAATTTTTCTGGAATTTATCGGACCCCGGACCTATTTTTAAATACCTAAAAACTATTTATTTAATTATTTAATTATTTGTTTATTTATTTAATGGTTTTATTATTATTATATATATATTTATTAGGTTTTGGGCCCGGCCCGGCCCAGTGGGCCGAGCCCAGTGCAGCTCAGCCCAACCCTCCTTCTTAGCGGGTCGGGCGGGTCCGCTCGGCCGGATCCGCGCCCGACCCGACCCGCCCGGTCACTCACCCCTGTCACCCAGTCTCCCCCACGACCGGGCGATTCCGCCGCCGGCGCCGGAAAACGCGCGCGTCCGGCCACGCCCTCCCCACGTCGCCCTCACCACCGGAAAACCCGCCCACGACGCCCCGGACTCACCCTCGCCTCGTCCCCTATTTATAGCCCTCACCTCAGCCCCTTTCTCCCCGCAAAACCCTAACCCTGACCTCCGTTTTCGAATCCGTCAATTCCTACGCGAAGCCTGTATGACCCTCTCGGTATCCGGACAAACTGTTCGTGGCACCGCGTCCTGTGGTGATCGCACACCGCGATCCAAAAACAGGAAAAACCAGACCCTGTTTCACCCCGGAACTGAGTCCGCCCCGCCAAACGGGACGACTTGGTCGCGCACGGTCTTCACAGATACGTGCGCAGCGTCGATACGGACGTGTGAGTTTTCGCGGAAGCTGATTCGGGTGTGCGTGCACACCGGAATCAACGCGTATCCGCGGACATCGCCCCGTATCCGCCTTTTCTGCAATTCGCCCTAACTTCTTGTACACTCGTCAGATCGAGACGAAACTTGCGCCATCGGACTCGTAGCAATACGCTGGTCCTGTGGGTCAAGTTCGGTTCGATTCTGAGAACGTTGACGAAATCGCGTGTCGTGGGCCCCACAGGCCCCGCTCGACGGGCGATTTTGTGTTCGACTCATCGGAATCCAAATCTGGAAGTTCCGCTGGGTTCGTATCAGCGTTCCTGACCTGTTGACACTAAGTTTGGTGAATTTGGAGACCGTTGACCTGGACACGTTTTTCGGTGCAAAGCGGGCCCACCGGCGGACCCCGTTTTGGCCCGAAACTGCCGTTTCTGCCCTTGTCTCCAAATTGGACCCAAGGACGGGCGTTTCTAGCTATTTGATATCTTCTGAGCGTGATGGTAATGTTTATTTCAGCTTTTGGACTCACCTCTGGAAACTTCCCCTAGAACAATTATTCGGATCCAAACAACAGGCAAGTACCTGCACCTCAAGTTAATCTTTATATTGTGATAATTAATTCCCTGCTCTACTAGTACCCTTGCTGATTACACGTAGTGTCAGAATACTGTATCTCATGTCTTGAATATTGGAATTCATGTCTTGTTTTTCGTGTCGGGAGGGAGAATACTGAAAGGCATATAGTTTACCCTGACCCGTGTCGTGAATAATAGCTGTTGGTACACGACTGTCCATCAGCCGAATCTCGATTTTTCGTGAATAATAGCCGTCCATGGCGGCCGGTTTAACTTTATAGACCCCTGCATGCCAACTAGGTATTCTAAAAACACAAGTTCACACACATAGTTTCTTGTCTAGTTATGGCTCTTGTTGATTGTTGTAGTTTCATTCCTGTCTCATTTATTTCCTGCTTTTTCTCATATTCCTGTTTACAGCATTAACTGTGAGATAATGATGTCCCTCTATACAATTTTCTCAATATGATATTCAATACTTAATTGTCATAAATATTTAGTTTAATCTTGTTGTGCATTGTGTACTTTGCTCCTTTCCTGACTGGATCCGTTGTTTTAGGCAATGATGAGGACTTTGCCCTACCTATTCTGATCCCTATGACGTAGCAGGTGACACAGTTGAGAGGCCGATTCCCACTCAGGAGATTATCTCTGAGGAGTAGTAGCCAGTTAGCTAGTTTTTCCCTTTTCAGCTCAGTAATCGGGTTTGTCTCCGATTTATCTTCTGTTCATGTATAAACTATGGATCTGTTATCACAATCTGTATTATAAATCAGCATTCCTATTTTCCTGTTAATTTCTTTGTCTATTTACTATATTGTGGATGAGATAGATTTAAATTACCTGTGAGTAAGACCTAGACAGCGTACTACCGCCGACTCTGCGGCGTAGGCTGGACGTGCCCACGCACTCGTGCCCGAATAACCGGGTGCGGGTCGTGACACATTTTTGTGGTGGCCCATGCAGGTCAAACGACTAAATTGTTCGGTTTCAACTTAGGGACCGAACAGGCCTGCGATAAGATTGAGGATTTAGGAAAAGCTCATCCACTTGATTGAATCGTTCTTGATATTCATATCGGTTCCGAATCATTTTATTGACTTGCATCCTGCTTTGATTTCTGTGCGCCTCTTATTGGTTATTTTGAATGCAGGAGATGGACCCACAAGCCAGCAACGAGACTCATACAGAAACACCACAGACCGTTGTGATTACCCAAGAAAACGATGTGATACCAGTCGGTGAAGGCCAATCATCACAAGGCAGTCAAGCAAGTCAGCCTGCCTTAATAATCCATCAAGATAGCGTTCCACCCTCGACACAGCCTATTCCACCGATGCCTTCCTTCCCTCCGGGACCGCCTATGGACGAACAGCAGATGTTCCGCATGTTCTACATAATGATGCAAGCCTATCAGAAGGTTCAACAAGAAACTCAGCAAAACCAAGCGGAGAACTTCATCAACAGAATTAGCTCGGAGTCACGGAAGCTAAGCAGTTCAAATGCAATTACCTTCGACGAGGACGTTCTTACTGCAGCGCGACCTGTGGAGTGTACCACAAGGATCGAGTCCAGCCGGAAGCGGCCGTATGCGCCAGCACCAGACCAAGCACAGCAGGAAAGAGCTGCAAAGCGACCACAGATGAATCCAACCCAAGGGCAGAACAAACGAGTCCCCATTTGTGGCTTTTGTCGAAAACAAGGTCACATTTGGAAGGATTGCAGAAAGAGGCTTGGTGTCTGTCTATATTGTGGATCAGCAGAACATCGAGTGAAGGACTGTGCCGCTACTCCAAGAACACGGACAAACTTACGCGATGACCGTGGAGAACGTGCAGACTCTTAGAGTCACTAATGCGCGTAAGTGATTTCCTTTAGCTACCCTTCTAGTATTGTTTAGCCCGTGCCTATTGGTTCGTGACCTCAGCCCCAACCTAGTAATTTTAAACTTGCTAATAACCTGGTATGCTTTTATATTTAATAACTGTAGAGATTGTAGAGTTTTCTATTATTTTGCTTATTATGTGAATTTAAATTTTGTACCTCCTTTCATCATCATCTAGCGCACTTAATTTCGATGTGCTTTGTTTATGCTGCTATTCTAAAGCCTAGTTTTGCAAGCTTACTCTTTATCAGGCTTGTTCATGACACGTGTATTATTGGACGCGTACACTAATACAAGTGTCTGTTCAGAATCAGTGTATTACGGTCTGATCAACCTTAGTGTATTTTGATTCGCACTTCGCACGACTACTTTACGTGGATTGAGATACAGACAAACATACTTGACCTAGACATGCTGAGCATATCGTGTCAGTTACATAACTAAACTAATACGAGCATGCGAATAAATGACTACCAGAATAGAACCTCAATCCATAACCGCCTGACAAATCCCACTAGAATTCTTTAAACGCCTTGATCCCTATACTTCTGTTCGATCACCCCACCTTTGAACTCCGTATTATTGATCTTCGTCTTCCCTTATTTCGGGAAGACGAAATCCTGTGCTTGATATAAGTTTGATACATAGATAGTAATAGATATGTCACATAGGCCGATCATATATTTAAGGATTAACTTTTCGTAATTGAGGACGTATCACATGTGATATGATCGGCGTAGAAGTTCGAGGATTGAATGACATGAGTAACCATATTAAGGTATATAGTCTTTTGTGATGAATGGGTAAACTCTAAGTTGGGTAGCAATGCATTTGTCAACTAGAGAGGAATATCCTTTGGATCGTGACCGAGTAAGGTCAGATGGGAAGAAGCAAGCCATTATAATTTTGAAAATTTAGAGGAGTGACTAAGATGATTAATAAATTGATATCGAGGACCCAATAGTTACATCCTAGGTGCATGATTTAATTTTGAATAATGAGAGTAAAATCGTCAACTTGAATTTAGAGGATGTAATTCAGACTTGAACATTGGTGGACTACACTTAAATTATTTTTCAATTTGATGATTTAAATTAAGAATTTAAAAGTTGATGGTCGGACTACCTAGTTGGAATATTGAGGATGTGAATGTAATTTAAAAGGGCTGAAACATACAAATATTGTGGACTCGAATCACTTCTAGGGGAATTATGATAATTCGAATCGTGAGGCAAGGTCATCTTGAAAATACTATATGGACTAAAAATAAAAAATCTGCTTGTGGATAATTTGAGGAAGTAAGAAGTAATAACCATAGGTTGAATTTTGATTGAACCAAATAGTCATCTTAAATCATGAAAGGATTGCAGTGGACATGATTTGGATTTAAATTTTCGCAAGGAGACTGCGATTGATGTACGTGAAGGATTTACAGATTATGGCTTAATTTTAAATTTCGAGGACGAAATTTTTGTAAGTTGGGTAGGTTGTAAACCCCCTGAATTTTCAAATTATTAAATCTTGGATTTTTCCTAAATTTTCTGGAATTTTCTGGAAATTTTCTGTAATTAAAATCATGGTTTTCAATTATTAAATGATTTTTAATTGCTAATAAATAATATTAAAATGTCATGAAAATAACATTTTTGGGTGTAAAATGAAAAACTGGACTTAGGGCAATTTTTCTGGAATTTATCGGACCCCGGACCTATTTTTAAATACCTAAAAACTATTTATTTAATTATTTAATTATTTGTTTATTTATTTAATGGTTTTATTATTATTATATATATATTTATTAGGTTTTGGGCCCGGCCCGGCCCAGTGGGCCGAGCCCAGTGCAGCTCAGCCCAACCCTCCTTCTTAGCGGGTCGGGCGGGTCCGCTCGGCCGGATCCGCGCCCGACCCGACCCGCCCGGTCACTCACCCCTGTCACCCAGTCTCCCCCACGACCGGGCGATTCCGCCGCCGGCGCCGGAAAACGCGCGCGTCCGGCCACGCCCTCCCCACGTCGCCCTCACCACCGGAAAACCCGCCCACGACGCCCCGGACTCACCCTCGCCTCGTCCCCTATTTATAGCCCTCACCTCAGCCCCTTTCTCCCCGCAAAACCCTAACCCTGACCTCCGTTTTCGAATCCGTCAATTCCTACGCGAAGCCTGTATGACCCTCTCGGTGTCCGGACAAACTGTTCGTGGCACCGCGTCCTGTGGTGATCGCACACCGCGATCCAAAAACAGGAAAAACCAGACCCTGTTTCACCCCGGAACTGAGTCCGCCCCGCCAAACGGGACGACTTGGTCGCGCACGGTCTTCACAGATACGTGCGCAGCGTCGATACGGACGTGTGAGTTTTCGCGGAAGCTGATTCGGGTGTGCGTGCACACCGGAATCAACGCGTATCCGCGGACATCGCCCCGTATCCGCCTTTTCTGCAATTTGCCCTAACTTCTTGTACACTCGTCAGATCGAGACGAAACTTGCGCCATCGGACTCGTAGCAATACGCTGGTCCTGTGGGTCAAGTTTGGTTCGATTCTGAGAACGTTGACGAAATCGCGTGTCGTGGGCCCCACAGGCCCCGCTCGACGGGCGATTTTGTGTTCGACTCATCGGAATCCAAATCTGGAAGTTCCGCTGGGTTCGTATCAGCGTTCCTGACCTGTTGACACTAAGTTTGGTGAATTTGGAGACCGTTGACCTGGACACGTTTTTCGGTGCAAAGCGGGCCCACCGGCGGACCCCGTTTTGGCCCGAAACTGCCGTTTCTGCCCTTGTCTCCAAATTGGACCCAAGGACAGGCGTTTCTAGCTATTTGATATCTTCTGAGCGTGATGGTAATGTTTATTTCAGCTTTTGGACTCACCTCTGGAAACTTCCCCTAGAACAATTATTCGGATCCAAACAACAGGCAAGTACCTGCACCTCAAGTTAATCTTTATATTGTGATAATTAATTCCCTGCTCTACTAGTACCCTTGCTGATTACACGTAGTGTCAGAATACTGTATCTCATGTCTTGAATATTAGAATTCATGTCTTGTTTTTCGTGTCGGGAGGGAGAATACTGAAAGGCATGTAGTTTACCCTGACCCGTGTCGTGAATAATAGCTGTTGGTATACGACTGTCCATCAGTCGGATCTTGATTTTTCGTGAATAATAGCCGTCCATGGCGGCCGGTTTAACTTTATAGACCCCTGCATGCCAACTAGGTATTCTAAAAACACAAGTTCACACACATAGTTTCTTGTCTAGTTATGGCTCTTGTTGATTGTTGTAGTTTCATTCCTGTCTCATTTATTTCCTGCTTTTTCTCATATTCCTGTTTACAGCATTAACTGTGAGATAATGATGTCCCTCTATACAATTTTCTTAATATGATATTCAATACTTAATTGTCATAAATATTTAGTTTAATCTTGTTGTGCATTGTGTACTTTGCTCCTTTCCTGACTGGATCCGTTGTTTTAGGCAATGATGAGGACTTTGCCCTACCTATTCTGATCCCTATGACGTAGCAGGTGACACAGTTGAGAGGCCGGTTCCCACTCAGGAGATTATCTCTGAGGAGTAGTAGCCAGTTAGCTAGTTTTTCCCTTTTCAGCTCAGTAATCGGGTTTGTCCCCGATTTATCTTCTGTTCATGTATAAACTATGGATCTGTTATCACAATCTGTATTATAAATCAGCATTCCTATTTTCCTGTTAATTTCTTTGTCTATTTACTATATTGTGGATGAGATAGATTTAAATTACCTGTGAGTAAGACCTAGACAGCGTACTACCGCCGACTCTGCGGCGTAGGCTGGACGTGCCCACGCACTCGTGCCCGAATAACCGGGTGCGGGTCGTGACAGGCCGGCGGTTGTGGGATTCGGAGCGGCGCTAGGAGGGGAATAGGCGGTGGCGATGGGTAAACGGCCGCGGGGATCGCGGCCATCGGAAAAAGAAACGGCCGGTGGTTAGGGATTCGAACGGGCGGCCGGTTAGGGATCGGGGTTAGGGGATTACTGTTCATTCGGGTTATCTGGTCGGGTCGGGTTCAGATCCGACCCGATCCAATATGATTGGTTTGGGTTGGGTTGGGTTGGTTCAGGATTAAACCAATTTGGTTCAGGTTGGTTTATAATGGTTTATTTAAAAATATTATTTTTAGGTCCTTAAAACTAGTTTTTGGGTCCAATAAAATATAAATTCCAGGAAAATTGCACTATGTCTAATTATTTATTTTACACACAAAAATATTATTATCATAATATTTAATAAAATTACAAAAATTATTTATTACCAGAAAATATTTATTTTAATTAGATAAAAAATCACAGAAAATTTTCGAAAATTTATTTTTAAATTCTGAAAAAAATCTGGGCTTTACACAAAGCTTTGAATAAGGGCATGTAAGCTATTCAAGGCAGGAGCAACGACACATATATTGCAGAAAAGTAAAGAACACAATGGCATATGAAAATAAACTTTTTATTGAGAATCAAAAGTGTTACAAGCGACGCTTGACCGAGGTTACAGACCGCTCAAGCACTCTCTTTCTCTCGATTACAACGACAATGTTCCATACATTATGTCCCTCTATACAAAAGCAGCTCAAACTCGATACGGCTCAAGGCATCGACTCCAGATTTTCGGGTCCTGGGGATGAGGCACGGCTATCGCTTGGCCGAGGTTACAGACCGCTCAAGAACTCTCTTTATTACAGCTTAAGTGCACTCTAACTGGTCCATTAAATTGGGTTTGCCCATTGGATTTGTGTTGCTGGGCATTGCCACGTGGCTATGTAAACCCCCTGAATTTTTTTAAAAATTTTAAAAACTGGATTTTTCACAATTTTCTGGAATTTTCTGGGAATTTCTGTAATTTAAAAACTGGGTTTTAATTATTCAATGATTTTTAATTGATATTAAACAGTATTAAAATATTATGAAAATAATATTTTTGGATGTAAAATGAAAAACTGGACTTAGGGCAATTTTCTGGGATTTTATCGGACCCCGGACCTATTTTTAAATGCCTAAAAAGTATTTATTTATTTAATTAATTATTTATTAAATTAATTATTGATTTTAAAAAGTTATTATTATTATTATTATTATATTTTTATATACCCAGCCCGGCCCACGAACCCAGCCCGGCCCAAATCCCCGAACCCAAACCCGGCCCATTTCCTAGCGGGTCGGGTCGGATCCGCCAGACCCGACCCGACCGCACCCGCCGACCCGTCTTCCCCACGACTCAGCCCCCGCGTTCTCCGCCGCCCGCCGCGCGCCCAGCCGGCCACGACGCCGCTTCCGCCGCGCCTCACCCCACGTTCACCCCCCGGCCCGCCTCTCTCGGCCCCTCGCCCCGCCGCTGCCCCCTTTATAAACCCCTCCTCCTCCTCCCCGATCTCCCCCTCAGCCGCCCGCCTCGCCGTGCCAACCACCGCCACGACCCTCCCCCACCACGACGAGCCCGCCGCGTCCCCTCCTCCCGCAGTTGCCCCGCCGACGGCAGCCAGCTCTCTCCTCCCTCCTCCTCTCCTCGTCGACCAGTCCGGCACCGCAGCAGCAGCCGAGCGCCGTCCGCAGCGCCGACGACGGCCGCCCGGCCTTCCTCCTCGCCGCGCAGCGTGCCCCAGCCCCTCCGCCGCAGCCCGGCCGCCCTCAGCCGCCCCTGCCGCCGGCCAGAACACCCCAAGCCCTAACCCTAACCCTAATTCTCGGTTCCTGTGTCCGACACGAGTCGGACACGTGTCGGACACGGTTCGACCCTGATTTTCGGGTCCCCTTCAGGTGCGTGTAACTTTTTGCTCGTAGCTCCATTTTCGATTCCGTAAATTGTGTTGCGAAGCCTGTATGACCCTCTCGGTGTCCGGACAAACCGTTCGGGGCATCGCGTCCTGTGGTGATCGCACACCTCGATCCAAAAACAGGAAAAAACCAGACCCCGATTCACCCCGGAACTGGGTTCGCCCCGCCAAACGGGACGACTTGGTCGCGTGCGGTCTTCACAGATACGTGCGCCTCGTCGATACGGACGTGTGGGATTTCGCGGAAGTCGATTTGGGTGTGCGTGCACACCGGAATCAACGCGTATCCGCGGACATCGTCCCGTATCCGTACTTTCTGGAATTCACCCTAACTTTGTGTACACACGTCGGATCGAGACAAAACTTGCGCCATCGGACTCGTAGCGATACGCTGGTCCTGTGGGTCAAGTTTGGTTCGATTCTGAGAACGTTGACGAAATCGAGTGTCGTGGGCCCCACAAGCCCCGCTCGACGGGCGATTTTGTGTTCGGCTCATCGGAATCCAATTCTGAAAGTTCCGTTGGGTTCGTATCAGCGTTTCTGACCTGTTGACACTGAGTTTGGTGAATTTGGAGACCGTTGACCTGAACGCGTTTTTCGGTGCAAAGCGGGCCCACCGGTGGACCCCGTTTTGGTCCGAAACTGCCGTTTCTGCCCTTGTCTCCAAATTGGACCCAAGGACAGGCGTTTCTAGCTGATTGATATTTTCTGGATCTGATGGTGATGTTTGTTTCAGCAACCGGAGTACCGCCTACAATTCCCGCCGAAGCCAGAACTGCAAACCGAGCCGGAACCACAGGCAAGTGTACCTCGCCGAAACTTGCAGCTTGCTACATATTTCCTGGACTTGGTTATACATCAGTGGGCAAGTAAAGCCTGCCAATTCTTAGACATTTCTGATTATAGTATTTTACTTGATTTCCTGGTAGTTTCTTATGTAATTTGTTTAACTGCTCAACCCAGGACACCTGACACTATTCATGTGACGAAATTGCCTGAGATATACCTGGTGATTCCGTATAGGTTACCTTTTCATGTCATTACAGTTTACATGCTAGATTCTAGCCTGACTCATTGCATTAGTTCAAACTTGCGTGACTTGTACCTGATATATTCTGGAACTGTGACGTGAGATTTCATGGGGTGGGGAGAGTATTACCATATCAAGGCTGATTATAATGTAAATAATGTTATCTGGAGGTGTCTTAGTCTCTGATACAGAGCTTTGGCACAAGTTCTGGCTCTTCGAAAAAATACTGCTATGGTTTCTTCGACACTGATCCTGTAGTAGGCTCAGCCTGAGTATGACTAAAACTCTCACTTGCATATCACTAGCTGGTTTACATATTTACCCTGCTGTTTATTTTATTGCTGCACTGCATATGTTTTGGCTTGTATTTTCTGTACCTTGTTATGTCCCCTGAGGACCTGGAATGGACTATGTCCCCAGGTGTAGCCGCAGAGAACTACCCCGAGGTGTACGGTACAGGAGCACTCCTTGGAGCAGAACCCGGAACTGAGGACGAGATAGTGGCCGAAGACTTCTCTTGAGCACCGGCTTCAGTTATACAGTATTTCCATTTCCAGCATTTTAAATTCCTGTCTTTTCTTAAATGTAACAGACTAATTCTCGGATTTGTTCCCGAGATAGCTTATTTGAGATTTCAGTATTTATTTCCATTGCATAATTTATGGCTTTTAATCTATGACTTTCTGTAGATGAGATTAGAAATACCTGAGACTTGTACTTAGTATTGCTAGACTACAGCTTAAGCATGCCCTGATGGATCCATTAAATTGGGTTGTCCATCGGTGCGTGCTGCTGGCCATTGCTCACGTGCTCAGTCCCTCGTCATTTTGGGACTGGGGCGTGACATGGTTTTTGTGGTGGCCCATACAGGTCTACGACTAAATTGTTCGGTTTCAACTTAGGGACCGAACAGGCCTGCAATAAGATAGGATAAGTTTTTAGGATCTCATCCACTTGCTTGAATCGTTTTTGATATCTGTATCGTATTCGAACTAATTTGAACTTGCATCTTGCCTTGATTCCTGTGCGCCTCTTATTGGTTATTTTGGATACAGGGAAATGGACCCACAAGAATGCAACGAGACTCCCGCCAGAACGCCACAAGCTACGGGTGTCACCTACGACGACAAAGTGACACCAGTCGGAGGAATTCCCACAACTCAACAGAGCCAGCCGGCAGGTCAACCTACCTCCCGATTCCGGCGCGATGACATCCCACCTCCGCCGCAGTTCGTTCCACCAACGCCCGTACTCCCACCAGGACAGCCGATTGACGGGCAGCAAATATTCCAAATGATCTACGCGATGATGCAAGCACAGCAACAAGTCCAACACGAGGCTCAGCGTCGCGAAGCTAACTTCTTAAGGGACAGCATCGTAACTGCACTGGAGCAGGCCAACCTACCAGCTCGACGGCCAACTACAGGCTCAATCACTGACTTTCGCCAACTGAAGCCCCGCACTTTTTCTGGAAAAGAGGAGCCCACAGAAGTTCATGAGTGGCTCACCAACATTCGGCATCAACTTGAAGCAGCTGAACTTCCACGGGAACGCTGGATGACTGCCGTCCGAATGTAATTGACGGACAATGCCCATCACTGGTGGCTATCCGAGGAGATGCGACTCGGACCAGACCGAGTCACCTGGGAGGAGTTCTCCAGACTCTTCCAGGAGATGTACATTCCTGCCATCGCTCGATCAGAACTGCGGGACAAATTTAATCGCCTCACTCAGGACTCCATGACGGTGGAAGAGTACAACGCAGAATTCATTCGTCTGAGCCGCTTCGCCCCCACCCTGATCCCGACTGAGGAAGAGAAGGCCGAGAAATTCTTCGACGGACTGAACATTGAGCTGCAGAAACTAATTGGGTCCGTCGCACCAACATCATACTCGGACGTCCTTGCTGCGGCTCGACGCATAGAGCGCGTCACCAAGAGAGAAACCAGACTGAAGCGGTCGTCCCCATCCGCACCAACCAAAGCAGCACAAGAAGAATCTGCAAAGAGACCGCACCAACAGCAGAAAGCATCTACACCACCAGTGGTAGTCCTCCTTACTTGTCATTACTGTGGCAAAGCAGGCCATATCGCAAAGGAATGCCGACGCAGACTAGGATTGTGTTTGGCATGCGGATCCCGTCAGCATTCGGTAAGGGATTGCACTCAACGTGGAGAAGGAGCACCAAGGGCGAACCAGCAAACTCCACCAGCGCCTCGAGCAGCACCCTACCAGCAAGCTCAGCAGCAACCGAGGAATCTACCTCAAGGACGAGAGCAAGCTTATGCGATGACTGTGCAGGACGCCGATGCGAGTAAGTGATTCATAGTTATCTGTTTTAGTCTTGTGCAGCTCGTGCCTATTGGTTCGTGACCTCAGTCCCAACCTAGTAATTTGCAACTTGTTAATAATAACCTGGTTTTCATAAAAATTATAGTTTTAACTAGATTTTCCTGGAAAGTGTAAACTTTCAATTTTTAGGGAAACGGTATTTCCCTAAGTATCTTGTGATGTGTTTTCAAAACGATTCTTGCGACCGCGTCATCTCTGTTGACCGGTTATTCTTTGATTGCGAGGACGCAATCCTCTTAAGGGGGGTAGATTGTAAACCCCCTGAATTTTTTTAAAAATTTTAAAAACTGAATTTTTCACAATTTTCTAGAATTTTTTGGGAATTTCTGTAATTTAAAAACTGGGTTTTAATTATTCAATGATTTTTAATTGATATTAAACAGTATTAAAATATTATAAAAATAATATTTTTGGATGTAAAATAAAAAACTGGACTTAGGGCAATTTTCTGGGATTTTATCGGACCCCGGACCTATTTTTAAATGCCTAAAAAATATTTATTTATTTAATTAATTATTTATTAAATTAATTATTGATTTTTAAAAGTTATTATTATTATTATTATTATATTTTTATATACCCAGCCCGGCCCACGAACCCAGCCCGGCCCAAATCCCCGAACCCAAACCCGGCCCATTTCCTAGCGGGTCGGGTCGGGTCGGATCCGCCAGACCCGACCCGACCGCACCCGCCGACCCGTCTTCCCCACGACTCAGCCCCCGCGTTCTCCGCCGCCCGCCGCGCGCCCAGCAGGCCACGACACCGCTTCCGCCGTGCCTCACCCCACGTTCACCCCCCGGCCCGCCTCTCTCGGCCCCTCGCCCCGCCGCTGCCCCCTTTATAAACCCCTCCTCCTCCTCCCCGATCTCCTCCTCAGCCGCCCGCCTCGCCGTGCCAACCACCGCCACGACCCTCCCCTGCCACGACGAGCCCGCCGCGTCCCCTCCTCCCGCAGTTGCCCCGCCGACGGCAGCCAGCTCTCTCCTCCCTCCTCCTCTCCTCGTCGACCAGTCCGGCACCGCAGCAGCAGCCGAGCGCCGTCCGCAGCGCCGACGACGGCCGCCCGGCCTTCCTCCTCGCCGCGCAGCGTGCCCCAGCCCCTCCGTCGCAGCCCGGCCGCCCTCAGCCGCCCCTGCCGCCGGCCAGAACACCCCAAGCCCTAACCCTAACCCTAATTCTCGGTTCCTGTGTCCGACACGAGTCGGACACGTGTCGGACACGGTTCGACCCTGATTTTCGGGTCCCCTTCAGGTGCGTGTAACTTTTTGCTCGTAGCTCCGTTTTCGATTCCGCAAATTGCGTTGCGAAGCCTGTATGACCCTCTCGGTGTCCGGACAAACCGTTCGGGGCATCGCGTCCTGTGGTGATCGCACACCTCGATCCAAAAACAGGAAAAAACTAGACCCCGATTCACCCCGGAACTGGGTTCGCCCCGCCAAACGGGACGACTTGGTCGCGTGCGGTCTTCACAGATACGTGCGCCTCGTCGATACGGACGTGTGGGATTTCGCGGAAGTCGATTTGGGTGTGCGTGCACACCGGAATCAACGCGTATCCGCGGACATCGCCCCGTATCCGTACTTTCTGGAATTCACCCTAACTTTGTGTACACACGTCGGATCGAGACGAAACTTGCGCCATCGGACTCGTAGCGATACGCTGGTCCTGTGGGTCAAGTTTGGTTCGATTCTGAGAACGTTGACGAAATCGCGTGTCGTGGGCCCCACAGGCCCCGCTCGACGGGCGATTTTGTGTTCGGCTCATCGGAATCCAATTCTGAAAGTTCCGTTGGGTTCGTATCAGCGTTTCTGACCTGTTGACACTGAGTTTGGTGAATTTGGAGACCGTTGACCCGAACGCATTTTTCGGTGCAAAGCGGGCCCACTGGTGGACCCCGTTTTGGCCCGAAACTGCCGTTTCTGCCCTTGTCTCCAAATTGGACCCAAGGACAGGCGTTTCTAGCTGATTGATATTTTCTGGATCTGATGGTGATGTTTGTTTCAGCAACCGGAGTACCGCCTACAATTCCCGCCGAAGCCAGAACTGCAAACCGAGTCGGAACCACAGGCAAGTGTACCTCGCTGAAACTTGCAGCTTGCTACATATTTCCTGGACTTGGTTATACATCAGTGGGCAAGTAAAGCCTGCCAATTCTTAGACATTTCTGATTATAGTATTTTACTTGATTTCCTGGTAGTTTCTTATGTAACTTGTTTAACTGCTCAACCCATGACACCTGACACTATTCATGTGACGGAATTGCCTGAGATATACCTGGTGATTCCGTATAGGTTACCTTTTCATGTCATTACAGTTTACATGCTAGATTCTAGCCTGACTCATTGCATTAGTTCAAACTTGCGTGACTTGTACCTGATATATTCTGGAACTGTGACGTGAGATTTCATGGGGTGGGGAGAGTATTACCATATCAAGGCTGATTATAATGTAAATAATGTTATCTGGAGGTGTCTTAGTCTCTGATACAGAGCTTTGGCACAAGTTCTGGCTCTTCGAGAAAATACTGCTATGGTTTCTTCGACACTGATCCTGTAGTAGGCTCAGCCTGAGTATGACTAAAACTCTCACTTGCATATCACTAGCTGGTTTACATATTTACCCTGCTGTTTATTTTATTGCTGCACTGCATATGTTTTGGCTTGTATTTTCTGTACCTTGTTATGTCCCCTGAGGACCTGGAATGGACTATGTCCCCAGGTGTAGCCGCAGAGAACTACCCCGAGGTGTACGGTACAGGAGCACTCCTTGGAGCAGAACCCGGAACTGAGGACGAGATAGTGGCCGAAGACTTCTCTTGAGCACCGGCTTCAGTTATACAGTATTTCCATTTTCAGCATTTTAAATTCCTGTCTTTTCTTAAATGTAACAGACTAATTCTCGGATTTGTTTCCGAGATAGCTTATTTGAGATTTCAGTATTTATTTCCATTGCATAATTTCTGGCTTTTAATCTGTGACTTTCTGTGGATGAGATTAGAAATACCTGAGACTTGTACTTAGTATTGCTAGACTACAGCTTAAGCATGCCCTGATGGATCCATTAAATTGGGTTGTCCATCGGTGCGTGCTGCTGGCCATTGCTCACGTGCTCAGTCCCTCGTCATTTTGGGACTGGGGCGTGACAGGCTAGTCCCTCGGTATTTTGGAACTGGGACATGACATAGTTTTTGTGGTGGTCCATGCAGGTCTACAACTATATTGTTTCTGTTTCAACTAAGGAACCGAGCAAGCATGCAATTAGGATATGATAAATTATAGGATCTCATCCACATATTGACACGTTCTTGACCTCTATATCTGATTCGAATTAATTTTTTGACTTACATCCTGCCTTGATTCCTCTGTACGCCTCTCATAGTTTACTTTGGATGCAGAGTAATGGATCCACGAGCCAGCGACGAGACTCCCGTAGGTACACCACATGGTGCTGTGGTCACCTACGACGATGGAGTGACACCATTGGGTGGAGATCCCTCCACTCAACAAAACAATCAAACAAATCAGCACGTCTCGAGGTTCCGGTGAGACGACAACTAAGTAGTTCTGTAGAGATTACTCTTGAGCGTCTCTGATCACTCTCCCGCTACTTCGGCTGCAAGATTTTTCGTAAATGAATACTCAATAAAAGAGAGTTTCATATTCAATTCGGCAGTCCAACTTCTGACGTCTTGGAGTTCTGAAGCATACGAGAAGAACTTATTTTCGTTAAAGACTCTGTTTTGGATTTTTATTATAAATGGAAATAAATGGTCGTGTGCTAACCAGATTTCAATCACCGTTTTCACCTCCTGATTTTGTTGAATAAACAAGTAGTCACTAGACATAATATCGTACAAGTCTAAATAGTATTTGTACAAGGTACGTACACATTTTTTAAAATATTTATTTTTATAGAATTTTGTAACGAATAGAAATTGAATCAGAATATTATGTGTAAGAAATAATTTTTTATTGATAATTTGTAGCGGAAACATAGGCTCCCAACTGACCAATTGAAATATTCTAAACTTGGCTTACAACTTTGCAACTGAAATCAGATACATTGCTACATACATCATATTCCTTTATTGAAATAAAGCTGAATTGCAACTTGATACTCTTAACTATTTCAGTTTTTGAACTTGATACCCTAAACTTTTTTACTTGACAACTTGATACTATCAACTACTGAATATATTCAACTTAATACCCAAATTTTTTTTTTTAAAAAAAATTCCTCCTTTCCTAACTTCCCTCCGCACCCGCCCCCCCTACCTTAGCGCCCCCCGTCGAAAGAGCTTCGATCAAGTTGGACGAGATCAGTGGCGGAACATAAGCTGGACTGACCCGGATTGTAGTCCGGGGTAAAAATAAAAAAAACTAACTTTTATTAGGTAACAAGAAATTGCTTTTGTGTAGTGGTTAGAGTTATGATTGGGGTTTTGGAGAGCTGAGTTTGAATATCAACAACAACACCTATTTAAAATATATTGTTTTAACACAATTTTTTTTCATGATATTTTTTTGCTTCAGCCCGCCACTTCGAATAATTCCTGGCTCCGCCCTTGAACGAGATTTTAGTAGCTCTGACCGTCGAATTAATTCTCGGCACCTGTAGGGACAGAGGTTAGTATATTAAAAAATGCACATGTGAAAAATATTAAACCGACACACCCAAATCAACTTGATATTCATGCAAAAACATACAATATTAGTGAGTGATTTTTCTAACTTTTATATGGTCAGTTAGCCATTCATAAAATAGGAATATAAAATATAGCATATCAGTATACAATGATTCTTACTCACAACCGTATGTCCTTTTCTGTAAAACAAAAATTAGAATCATCTTCCTTGTTGTGGGACTTGTTTGAGAGACTAAGTACTTCTGCCAATATGAACAGTTAACTTCAGTACAAATATACAGCTGAGCCTTTTCCAAAATAACTTAATTTTTTAAATTTATTAATTAAAATAAATTTGAGGAAAAAAAGAAAAAATATATATATAATTAGCAATTGGAAGAGTAAATATAAATAACTCGAGATTAAATCTATCAATCATCTGATAGATTGCATCATTCACTTTGCACCACCATCTAATAGTTGGGAATGAAGAGAATTTTTGTCTTCTTTTTCATTTTTCGTTTTTTTATTTTCTTGTTAAAGAGAAAAGTACTTCAATTCTCTTATTTTCCGAAGGCAAAGAAAGCAATCTGCTTTGAGAGGGCAGCGCATAGTGGATACAGTGTAAGCCAGCGCAACCAAAATGTGATTCCAATGTAGGCCCGTTTCTAAAATATTATTAAACATGCATTCCTCAAAGACTAGTAAGCTAGAAATAATAAATCAGGGATTATTGAAACTTCTTAAACTGCAATTTTCTTTTTTCTAAAAATTCAATTATTTATGTTACTTATTTTACCAACATTGTGTCCGCATTTATATTCAACTCTGAAAAGTAAAAATCAGAAAGAAAGGTCACACCAAAATGATAAAAGATTCGATTTGAAATAAAAATATGCGGATGAGCATTATTCGATTTTGCAACAAAATGATAAAAAAAATTCGTTCAATTTGAAAAAAATTCAGTTTGATTTTAGTTTCGGTACAAAATCGAATAAGACTTATTTGAATATTATTTTAAAAATTAGATAAAAAATAAATATATTAAAATAGTTCAAATATGATTTGAATATATTTTAATTAAAATTTGTTATAGATATGTTTGTAGAATTTTGATATATATGTTTAGATAATATCTTGTAGTTAGTTTAAATGTAATTTGAATATTAAATATATTTGTGTTTGAATTCGTTTATATATATATATATATATATATATATATATATATATATATATGACGGCTAGTCTAGTGGTTAAGACCGATGCATATTCGGGTTTGAGCCTCCTGGATTCCATTTAATTTTTCGTTGGGGTGCATGTGCGGACCTTCGCGCCGAGATGTGTGGGACCTCCAGGCCGAAATGTGGTAGGCCTTCGGACTGAATTTGGTAGAAATTCGGACCAGAAATTTATAACACCATTACCTCATTCGTGTGTATATATATATATATATATATATATATATATATATATATATATATAATTTTGTATATGTGTTCATGTAGTAACAATAAGTTAAAAAAAAAAAATTATAAGAGGAATATAAATACAATTTTTTTTTTATTTTTTTTAATTAATTACTTAGAATATACATAAGATTTAGACGTTTATTCTGAGCAGTTAACACAATAATGGTTGATAATGCGACGCTATTTGAGCTGTTATAAGGTCAGCCCCCCTTTAAAATACATTATTTTAGTTACCAAAAGATAATATATTTAATTAAATAAAATAATTATTGATTCTCTTCTCCGTTCTCCTCTTCCTTCCTCTTCCAATCCCCATTTCTAACTTCTCCATCAAACAAAACAATTAACGAACACAAGATCAATTAATTTTAAAATATTTGATCTTACTCGATGTATTGAAACAGATCTAGAAGAAGAGGAACAGAGCTCGCATATTGATGGATAGGGACGATCTGAAGACGATACTCCGGTCGGCCGGAGTCGATATATGGACGGTGATCGAGAAGGCTATTGACGTCGCCGTGGCTGAGCACGGACCGGAGCTAAGGGCGCGGAGGGACGGCTTGGTCGAGCGGCTCTACACGGCGGCGGCGGCGGCTCCGCCGCCAGATCGAGCCGAGCCGGAGAGAGCTAGATCGAGCACTTCTCCGTTCGAGAAGGCGTTCGGATCCGGATCGCCGGCGACTCCTCAATCCGACGAGGAGGAAGAAGCGGAGATCGAAGAAGAAGAAGAAGAAGAAGAAGGAGATTATTCCGTCGATCGGGAGCAGAGGATCCTTCTTTCTATTAAGGATTCTCTCGAAGAACCAAACCAAGTTCGTTTGCATTTTTTTTTCTCATGGATTCCCTTAATTTTTGTTTTCGTGAACTGTAATTTTTATGAATTTTCTTCTTCTTCTTATTATTTCAGTCTGATGAAGAGATTGCTGGCTTGCTCCAAAAATTGGTTGACATGGACGTCACCTTCAAAGCTCTCCAAGTACTTTCCTTCTGCAATTTTATAACTTTAGTTAGGACTTTTTTGAAAAAAATAATCGATCGGTGTTTTTGAATGCAAGGAAACTGATATCGGAAGACATGTGAATAAGATGCGAAAGCATCGATCTAGCGAAGTTCGTGGATTGGTGAAGATACTCGTCAGGTGACGAAGATGACGAAACAAAATAAAAATTACATAAATTTGGATTAGTTTTGCAGAAAGGAGCTGAATATTTTCGATTTTTTTGTTACAGTAAGTGGAAGGAAATTGTGAACGAATGGGTGAAAATTAATTCGGAAAATTCTCAGTCTCCTGCTGCTACTATGAGTATGTTACTTTCTTAACACAAGTCGAAGCAAAAAAGAAAAAAAAAATGACAAAATGTGAAAATTTTAATTTATTTTGAATTTTTTTTTTTTTTGAATTTGCAGCTGATGGGGACTCACCCTTGCAAATTGCACAATCGAGTAACCAAAACGGCCATCAGGTGATCAAGTGGAAAAAAAAATTGCAAACATTTTACATCAAAATATTGTCTAACTAGTAGTTTAATTGCAGATCTCTGATTTGACTTACTCTCCAAACCCTCACAGTGAGTGATAGATAATTCTTTAAGTTCTTGAGTGTGTATTTTTCTTTTCTTTTTTAGTACTGAAATTTGTTATTACAACTCTTAGATGGTAGATTGAGCTCCGAAGAACCCAAGACTAAGGCCTTCGTGAAAAGAGAAGCTCCGGCGAAGCCTGTCGCAACTGCAGCAGTAAATAAAATAAAATAAAATAAAATATTTCGTGCAAATTTTTTATCTCTACAAGTAGTTTAATTTGCAGAAATTACGCAGAAATTGAAGGAGCAGAAGGAGAGCCTGGTGGACTCGGACAGGCTGGCATTGGCCAGGAAGCGGCTACAGGAGAACTACCAAGAAGCTCAAAATGGTACATAAAATTTTGGACTAATTAGAGTTTAAAGACTTTAGTTTGTATCAGTTTAGTGTTTAGGTCCTGACATATTCATTTAGAAAATTTAGTCTCTGAATTTAGTGTTACAATATACCTCTGAATTTAGTGTTACAATATATATTTAAGAATCCAAAAAATTTTAAATTTAGAAACAAAACTTTCTAAATGAATATGTTAGGATCTAAACTCCAATTGGCCCTAAAATAGTCTGACAAATTTTTAGTTATAATATTGTAATTTCGTTGTTAAACGCTGATATTAGTTTCAGAATACACATTTTTTTTGAAGCTATGATAAAGTGAGGAAGGACGTTTTAATTAAATTGATAGAAAAATGTTGTTTTGTTTGTTAAAAAAGAATTGATTAAACTTTTTGAAGTTATGATAAGCGAGGAAGGGCGTTATGTTTGTTAAAAAAAAATTGATTCTATTAATCTTTCCGTCTTAACACTAATTTTCTGTCTAAGGATTAATTCTTTTTACTGAAAACGTTACTATGGATATTTTTGTTCTGTGTTCGTACATTTTGAAAAATTTGTTCTATTAGCTTAATTTCATATAATTTTATTGTGCTGTACGAAATTTTTTGTTTATAATAATGTAATTGTTTGTGGGATTTTGTTGTAAAAAAATAACAGCGAAGAATCAGAGGACGATACAGGTGATGGATATCGATGAGATCCCGAAGCCGAAGAACGGTTTCATTTCGCGGAAAGGATTCCAGTCGAAGCACCGGTGAAGAAACTGCCGGGATCCGGTCAATTCACCCTCCCCCTCTCTCTTTTTTTTATTTCAGAAAAAAAGTTTTCCACTGTTTAAACATTTTTATTTATAAATTGGAAGCACTATATGTATTTGTAAATCTCATTAGAATGAAAATGAACTTTTGATAATGGAGGAAAATGAATTGAAGAAAAATGTTGTTTAGATAAAAACTGTTAAAGATCAGAGAATTCCCTTGGAAGAGATTTTTTTCTTTTCTTTTTTCTTTTGATAATAGAGGAGCTCTTGTGGAAATTCTAAAAATTCCGTAGAAAGACTAAACTACAAACATGGTAAAAATGTCAATTAAACCTTCTAAAAGATACGACCATAATGAAAGCCGCTAATAATTAAGCTTTGAAGCTGCTAAAAGAGTAGTAACACAGTTGTTGACAGGGTCAAATTCTAATAATAGTGAAGAACTGCTGAAAACTGTTAATAAATTAACAAAATCGTTTATTGGGGTGATAAAAATTATATCGTAACTCTTCTCTTGAACAAAACACTAATGTGCTAAACAATTGTACTCAGAACAAAAATATTCGGTTGCCGTTATAGGATTATGTCTTTTTTTGTTTTTTCAACTAATCACAAAGTGCTAAACTTAATACATAGGGGAATAATCTCCTCATCAGTGATAACCATCTACTAATAAATATGTACGGAGACTAAAAAATAACTCTCTATTCAATATGGCACGTCTATTCACGAGGAAAGACCAATGAGTAACTCTCTATTCAATACGACGACTCTCTATTCAATAGAAAGGCGGAAGACCAATGCGTAACTCTATATTCAATTGGGTAGTTATTAAGCGCATCATCTCCTCGCACGGTGTGTACCTCATCTACGTCTGAGCTAGCTTCAAAGAAATTTATGTTAGTAAAAATAATTCAAATTTTGTATTTTAGAATATGAGAATAAAATACAAATAAATAATCTGATCGATACCGAGTCTTGAACATGATTCAATGTCCTTAAGACAATATTCGACCCACACATGTACTTACGGTTTAATGGCATTAGTCTTCCAGGATACAACGGTACTCCTCATCCGGTAGCAGCACTTCACACCGTAATAACTGTCGAAGCAATGATGATTGTCTCTCTCTTGGACTTGATACTTGAATGTATGAATGAATGAATGAATTTGCTAGAATTAATGACTCTTTAATTATAAATGATGAAGAGACACAAAAGGAATGGACACAATGTTTCCTTTCAAAGAGACACAACCATTAAAAGATTCATTCAATAATTGAATTATTTCCAACAATTTCTTCATGAAATTTGTGACAAAACAAATATTTTTTGGTAGGATTTGAACCTTGTCCACTAGATAAATCCTCCACCATACTAACCACTTTGAGCTAATACACCTCATGTACAAGACAATAAATGATACTTCAAATATTGAAATATATGCTTTGTTTGATTAGGTTTTTTTTTTTTTTTTTCCATTGAAAATATTGCCACCAATTGTAGTGTTAGCTTATATTTTTTATGTAATTATTTTTCAAAAAACTATCATTTTCTATTTTTTTCCAAAATGGTGAAAATTAAAACTAATCCAACCCATAGAAAAATATTATTTTCTATGAAAAATAACTATATTTTGTGGAAAATAATGACAATCAAATATCCAAATTAAATTTTCTATGAAAAAATTTCATAATTTTATAGAATTTTTTTCTTCTAATAAAATAATTTTGTAAAATTAATTTATTTTTTACATATTTTTCATTTTGTATTCAAACACACTCATACATACTTAAAATTTATCTCAACACATGACAAAATTCAATAAACCCTCATCTGAGCTTCAAAATATACTGAATTGTACCCATCTGTACAGATGGGGACAAGACGATAAATTAGCTTCATGAATCCTAACCCGCAAAAGAAGTTACTATTTTGAAGATTACGAAAAATTAATATCTTTACTTAACAAAAAACACCTTTAGTTGCTGATTAGCAACGGAGTCCAGAGACTTTTGTTGGATTGAACAGTTTCAGCAGTACCTGTAGCGTGAAACTTAATAATATCACTTTAAACTCGACAACAAAAGAAAGATATTTTGCTTTTAGGAGCTCTGTCGTAGGGGGAGGATAAGGATGTAGATAGAGAATCTTAAGAGCTAGGCTATTCTAGAGATGTAGGTTTTCCAAATTATAGGAACAAAATTACATATATCAGTAAATTCACGTACGTAAAAATAAATATTTTTATAATATTATTAAAAAATATTTTAAATATATTTAAATTAAAGATTTGTTAAACGGTTTAATTATTTTAAATTTTTTTTTCCTTAACTTTTAAATTTAGTTTTTAAATTTAGATTTTGGATATATATTCGTACGAAAAAGAAAAAAAATATTTTCTTAATAAATGATGGATGATTTACAAACGGAACGGTTCGATTTTGAATTGTTTTGAAGTCTCCTTGTTATAGTAGAGATTTCAGATTTTCTTTTCTCTAAAAGAAAATATATGTGAATTAGTTTCGTGGGAAAAAAAAATCGAATATATCCTATAAAAATATCTATATTTCAAATTTATAATTCCAATCACAACTACAAGCAGAAAAAACTGAGAATAAGTTGCGAAAATGATTGATTGTCTAATCAGAAGTCCACTATTAAGAGAAATTAAAATTAGTAGTTGCAAAAAGAGTTGTTCTTCTCTAATATTATTTTCCCAATTGCAAGGTGGTTGTTGAGATGGTCTGGCTAAATTCCAAGCTATGGGCAGTGTCACTCCCTTTATCACTTCTGGGTGGACCACTTCAGTGTCTACTCTACTCAGTACTGCCCATCCACAGCCGCTTTGGTCTTACTTTCCCACTCGTCCATATGCTTCCCAAAGGCGGTTCTAAGGAGCGTTCCAATATTACTCTCAGTAAAACTCCGTTATAATTTGATGCCTTGAACTAAAATTTCCGTTGTAAACAAATTGGACTGTAGTGATCAGTAGTGGCCATGCGGTTGAGAGGGCCCTCATGACATTCCCTAACTTTATTGTTACATAGCTTCAAAGGAATTACGAATGTTCAACACATTATAAATTCACTACTAACTTGGTCCAAACTCGGATCATCTCAACGAGATGGATGCAGCTTTGAGGACCTTAACAGCCTTCCATCTCGATTCCATGTATCTCGAGCTGTTCTCCTGCGCATAGACGCCGAACTTGAACGAATGAGCTCTCCGCGGTGGTCGTCCCCTGTCGCCCACGGCCTGCAGCCTGAGCTCGCCGTCGATGAAGACCTCGACGCGCTTTGCACCCGTGTCGTGTGTCACGTTCACTCGGAACCATCTGTCGTGAATTCTGTCCTCGATGGTCTTGGACCGGTAGAACATGAGTGCGTCGACGTTCTCGACCCACAGCATCAGAGTCGTCGCGCGTTTGCTCGCGCCGAAGATCTGCATGATGCTCACCCCGCTTGTCCCTCTGGGAACATAAGCATGCGCTTCGAACTGCCACACACCTGAAGAATAACTGTACCCCTGCGCGCGCGCGGGGGTACAGTTATTAGTAAACCCATAGCTTGCGCACTCCCTCAACGTTGCTGTAGCGGTCCCTGAGTCGTTCGTACATTGTGCGGCCACTGCTTGTACAAGTTCCCTTCCTTCAATGCTACGGCCACAAATCCTTCCTTTGGATCGGCATTAACGCTGTAGAGGAGGAGATCATGGGCAACGCATAACCAAGAGATCACGAATACCAGCACATACGAACTAGAGTTGGAAGCAGCCATATATAATTAATTAATCAAGAAAATAACTAATTATTAGACGCTCACCCACCAAGTGTTCTCATCTCTTATATATACATACAGTAGTTTGGATATGTTATGCAAATTAATTAACATGATCAGTTTGACAACCGGAAACTTTACACTAATTATTTCTAAATTTTGAACTTATTATACGAATTTTTTTTCTATTTTTAAACTAATTATACTTATCACTCTTCTTTTTAGAAATAAAAAAAATAAAACGTAGAAAGTAGTTAGTGTTATAACTTTTTATTTTTATGTTGTAGAGATATACACCGTATAATAAACATAAAATATAAAAAATTGTCAGTGTAATAATTTTTACTATTATTACGATGGTTGAAGATTCTAAATTTTTTTTTTCTTCCTGTTGATCATTTGATGTAAGCTATTGTCTCATATACTAAAACTATACAGAGGGTGCATTTCGTTGGAAACAACTTACTACGAACGAAAAGTCAACGTACACTAGAGAGATTTGTTGTATGTTATGTATTGCCCTTTTGGTACCCATACTACTCTTTATATTTAAGAGGAAATTAGCCCCACCATGTGCAACTTAAACTCTTTTTTTAACTAGAATTTTGTACTCATCTCGCCAATATTTGCCATCCAAATAAAATGCTTCAACTCAAATCCAAACACGGAAGTCTTCTCATTTTGGACCATACTATTTGTGTACTTACTTTTGTTCGAGTTTCGTGCGCATACCATTTATGTACTGGTTATGTCATTTGGAGCATAGAATAGTACGACAGTTTCATAGAACTAAAGTTATCTGAAATAGAACAAACTTATTTACGAAAACGTCATTCTCAGAGACATTTGCTAAAATAAAAAAAATAAAAAAAAAAATTATATATTGAAACGTTATGTGAAAAGTCATAAGAAAAATACTTGGTATAAATAACTCATTTATTGGTCTTCAACTCCCTCTGTCACAACGAGAGCCCACTGTTAGAGTTGGTGGGATTCACAACCTATGTGAAAAATATTTCGGAATACGACGAGCGTC
Organism: Iris macrosiphon; assembly: GCA_036927795.1. Taxonomy (NCBI): domain Eukaryota; kingdom Viridiplantae; phylum Streptophyta; class Magnoliopsida; order Asparagales; family Iridaceae; genus Iris; species Iris macrosiphon. Next base: position 150,800,844 of record JAYESA010000017.1, on the reverse strand, counting down.
ATCTGTGTGTAGAAAAAATTCGAAAAATACATCGAGCGCCGTGTATTAGAACATTTATAGTAAGCAAATATTATATAGAATTTTCATCTTTGACTGTAATTATATATTTATGATTGGATCTTTTATTTATTAATTTTTCATATAATTGAATTTTCAATTTATGACAAGTCAATTTATGATTTGATTTTCAATAAATATATAATTGAATGTAAATGAATTTCTATAAATATTTTTGGCTTCCATATATAGATTTTCATATGAAAGCCATAACTCATGCAAGTGTTTATATAAATGCTCATGCAATATACACCAACATAAGAAGAAAAAAACAAACAGAGAGGAGAATAGGTGGCAAGAGTGTTATTGCAACTTTGGAGAGTAGAAAGAATGATTGTAGGACGTTTCGGAGAAGGAGATCAATTTGGGATATTTTTCATTATATTTTTTCTTCGTGGTTGTAATCTATTTTATGTTCCAAAGAGTTACGGTGATCCATGTTGGATCGGTGAGGAACTTGTAGAGGGTGTAATCTCTTTATTCCATTAGTGGATGTTCTTCAGGGTTTGACTCTAATCGTCCCATGGTTTTTTCTATCTGAATTTTTCACGTAAAAATCTCTGTGTCTGCGATTTGTGTTTGGTGTTTTTTGATTTTTGCGTTTTGTTCGGCTCTCTTGCAGGTATGCTCTAGTTTTGGGAACGGTTTTTGCGCTTCGTTTCCAACATCCCCTGATCAGTGCAATGAGATATGATTATTTATCTATCTTTTGACTCAAATGGGAGCAAGTTTGAAAAAAAAAGGGTCTTAGGATGTCTTAGAGTTGGGTCAGGAGGGTCTCTTAAGGCCTTCTTTATTTTTTTTCCATCGAAATTATTTTGCAAATACTTGTCATGGTAAGAGAGAAGGAGAAATAAGCAAAGTACACTTTGTAGAAGCATGAAAAATATGGATCCAGGTGCCCAACAAATATACTTTTCAAGATCGACTCAGAAGAAATCAGGCCGCAGAATGTCTATACGGTCCAGAAAAATATTATTCATGCGTCTCAATATTGGCCACATAAAGACCTGACACAAGTTTGTGTCTGACACATAATCCTGACAAAAATGACTTTCTGAACGGCTCGAAAGATTTGAGCACGCTAAACGACAGAACCTCACGTCAGCGTGAACTTTACTCCTGACGGATATGTAGCGCCACGTGTACAACACGGCAAAGACTCCATGCGTCTCCGGTCTCATATATGCGTCCCAGACTCTATGTGTCTCATGCGTCTCTGGTCCCATGTGTTCCAGACTACATGCGTTCCATGTGTCCCAGACTACATGCGTCCAATCCGGTAAGGTTTTCTGAGATGAAATCTTTCTGTTATGACTGAAGTAATTCTCTCCAACAACGTGCGGACCACGTGTCAAGCTGACCAAGTCACGCACACAAAAGACGAGAACCGTTCAGATATTCAGCAACAACAAATCGCAACAAACGTCCACGTGACAGCTCGGCCTGGACTCGCTCCCACGGTTGGAACTGTATCATGTTAAAGATGTACACGTGGCAGCTCCCAACATCCATACGCCTAAGGTACAGCTCGGCCTGGACTAACCCCCTCTCCTGTTCCTCTTCGTCCCCAAGCCCGTCCACCTCCAGTTCTCGATGGGGGTCTTCAAGCTCTGCGAGCTCAACACTGCCATCAGTGTCGCTGCACGTCTAGCCCCGGTCATTTCCATCCGCCCCCCATCCTTGCCTACGACCAACCGCGGCCTGTCCCGAAGTTCTCTCGACCTCCACCGCCGCTACTCCGATCACCCAACCTCCAGTCCCTCGACCATCATTATCACTTGCCCGCCACCACCACTCTATCTTGACCGTTATTCCCACCCCTCACGTACGAGCCGCAGCCCTCGCAACCGGTCTCTATAGATTTCCTCCACCCATACTCCCGGCCATTATACAAAGAGAAGTCGTGAGAAACGTCATTCCCAAAGAATTTTTCTCTTTATTTATTTTGTTAGTACATTTGTAAATATATGTTTTGTCACTAATTAGTGATTTAATTATGTTTTACGAGTTATTTTTAAAAAATCTACGATATTATTGAAATATAAAAATTTAAATATAATTTGAATACGTTATAAATATGTTTTTAAAATTTTGAATAATTTATATTTTATACTATTTTAGAATTTTAGGTTTTTAATTTTTTTTTTCTTTCTTTCAACTATGTGAGAAAACAAATATACTTAAAAAAAAAATTAAGTTTTTAAATTAATTGGTTGATAATATATATACGACTTTGACAGCTTAATTTGAAGCTGGTTCAAAGCCACATTATAATAGTAGAGATTTAAATATAATTTGAATATATTTTAGTTATGATTTATTATAAATATGTTTTTAAAATTTTGGATATGTCTAGTTAGATAATATTATTTACTTAGTTTAAATATAATTTAAATTTTAAAATATTTTAGGATTTATCTTAACAATTAGAGAAATGTTAGGTTTTTAATTAATTTATTTTTTTCAAATACGTGAGAAAACAACTATACTTGAAAAAAAAAATTAAATTAATTGGTTGATGATATACATACGACATAGACAACTTAATTTGAAATCGATTCTAAACCTTATTATAATAGTAAAAATTTCTTAGAAACTGTCCTTTGAGTGAAATTTCAACAATTTTTTTCCCTCTGTATTAAAGTTTTCCTTTGCGTCTTCTCTAGTATGTGTTATGTTTTTTTTTTTTTTTTTTAGGTAATTTCTACAGGATTGATTGGTTCGTGTTTTCAGAATATGACAGCTTTTTTCTAGAAAAAAAAAACATAAAACCACTTTCAATTATATACGTACGTATACACACGATGGAAAGGGCTTAGTACACGGAACTGGTGAAACTGACACAGAATACATTTATACATGTTCATCGATCCAGAGAGATAGATTTGTTTCATGAAACTAAAGAGCATCATCAATCCTGTTCTGAGTTTGAAAAAAATGGTTGCTACATAGAAATCACAACTTTTTATTTCAAAAAAAATTTCTTCAATGAAAATATAAAATTTGTTGTGAAGTTGACATGACAATGACATAACAAGGACAATGTAAGATTGGTTGTTTAGATCTAGATAATGGACTTCACAATGACTTTATTCCACATCATAAGTGAAAAAGTTGTCTTGAAAGTTAAAAAATAATAATTTTTATTGTTATTTTTTTATCTCATTGTCTTATGTAAATATAATCTTATAATATAAAAAATATTTTTTTTGTGTTTTATATAACGTAGGAATCATAACACAAAACAAGACAATAATATTGAAGATGCTCTAACAAAGAGATTGAATGAAATTTTGGTCATCAAACATGGCCAAAGAGAGTTGAGTTCCCCTTCCAGCGCGATTCCATGTATTTGGAGCTCCCAATTTGCGTGTAAACACCGAACTTGAAGAAATGAGAGCTCCCTCCCCTGTCAGCAACGGTCAGCTTGAGTGCGCCGTCGACGAAGACCTTGACCTGCTTCGCGCCGGTGACGTCATGGATGACATTCACTCTGAACCATCGATCATAGATATTCTCTACGATGATCTGCTCGTCGTAGTACCGAAGAGCGCCAGTGTAGACCCTCAGCATTATAGTCACAAGGCTTAACGAAGCAACGAAAGCCAAGAGAAACCAAACAGAGGAAGCCATGTTCATGTTGGAAGTAATTAAACTATTGTGGAATGCAAGTACGAGGATTACATGCATATACATATACACAATTGAGAACTATGTTGGTATTTTTGTCTTTGGACTAGTAAAGATAGTCCAATATTGTCGCAAGGCGCTTGTGTGTGTTGCATTAGCGGACTATACATTGGGCTGTGATTGTGAGATATCAATTTTGTATATTGGTTTTTCAGTCCCACATCGAAAAGAAGATGATGATGAGCTTCCATCCTTCCCTATATAAATAGCCCTCTAGCCTCCTTTTGAGACAGAACAAAAAAGTTGAGAAAGATGAGTCCAAAGGAGTCTGTTCGAGTCACACAAAGAGGTGACTACGAGCGCTCCAGAAGTTCTCTTGTGAACTTGCTGGCTCCTGGGAACAGATCATCGATAGAGGACGAATCTTGCTTTGAGCAACGGTGGTCTTCACCGCCCTAGCAAGAATAATTTTTTATTCTGTCTTCTTCTCCTTTTTCTTCTTGGTTCGTTCTGTCTGATTGCAACTGCGTTTTGCAAGTAAGAACGAAGGTAGCTTTCGTTTTATTGTAACTCTGTTCTGTCCGTCTGCAACTGCGATTGCAAGTAAGAACGAGAAGTTTAGTTAATTTTGATTCTTTTGTAATCTTGAGAGCAAGTTGTAATCAGAATCATTATGTAGTTCTTTATGGAAATCGAGATTAGTCAATGTGAAAACTTTTGTGTGAACCACTGATCTCGACCACGCGTTCTTCCATATTTGGTTAAGTCTCAGAATTAACAATCTCAAAGCAAGATCCGAATAAAGATGGGGAACATCCGTTCAAGTCTTCTGAACACAAGTTTTCACAAACTTGAGAAGATTGACGAAATTTACTTCGAACATTTGCATGAGGGAATGAGTCATTTATCAAATGTTGAAAGTGAGTTGTCGGTACCTACCATTTCCGAGGATGGAGAAGATAGCGACTGAACGACGCGCATTCCAGTTGAAAGAAAGATTACAAGATGACCAAGAATTGCAGAGTATGCGCACAAGAGACAGATCTTTGCGCATGACAGGACTTGGCGCTTTGCAAGACTTGGCGCATGACAGCACATTGGAAGTCTTGACATTTTGGCGCATGGCAGAGCTGGGCGCATAGTGACTCAATGCGCATGATGGTCTTTGCGCATGCAGTACGCGTATGAAGGCTTATGCGCATGGATTGGCGCATGATGGCTTATGCACATAGATTGACGCATGATGGCTTATGCTCATGGATTAGCGCATGGTGGCTTATGCACATGGATTGGCACATGGTGGCCTATGCACATGAAGGTCACTGTACTATACAGGACTTGATGCATGGCTGAAATTGGAACTTGGAAGAAGAACCAATCCAAACCAATATAGCAAGGTATAACTAAACTTGGTTCCTTTGATTACTTAACTTGGTTGCTATGATTGCACAAGTTTTTTATTGTCTTCTTCTCCTTTTTCTTCTTGGTTCGTTCTGTCTGATTACAACTGCGTTTTGCAAGGAAGAACGAAGGTAGTTTTCGTTTTATTGTAACTCTGTTCTGTCCGTCTGCAATTGCGATTGCAAAGAAGAACGAGAAGTTTGGTTAATTCTGATTCTTTTGTAATCTTGAGAGCAAGTTGTAATCAGAATCCTTACATAGTTCTTCGTGAAAATTGAGAATAATCAGAGTGAAAATTTTTGTGTGAACCTCTGATCTCGACAACACGTTTTTCCATTTTTGTTAAGCCTCGGGACTAACAAAGTATTGAGTAGTGAAGTAGAGAAGTGACAATACATAAGCAAGTGCAGAAGAAAGGGCACAGAGGCAGATCCATAACACACGCATAAATTAGCTCTTATTTGGAAGAGAGATTAAGTGAGCGCCCACCAAAAGCCAAGTAAACCTCTCAATCCCATACTACATGTCTAATATTTGAAAACATGAGAAAGAAGAGAGCATCCACACTTTGCTAAAGGTTTAGCCGAAGAAGTGATGATGCTTCTTTTCTCCATGCTCTTCAGCTTCCTCCTTGGCTTCCTTCCTCTCGTGCTTCTCGTGGAAACCATACCCACCGCTCGCCACCCCTGCGGTTGCAGCTGCAATTTCCTCCTCGATCCTGTTTTTTGTTCTTGTTGGTGGTCGTCAATCAAAATTGGTACATGTCTTGTGTACAGTACTTTCATCAACAACAACAAGAGCGAGAAAACTTTTATCCAAATTTTTGTGATCAACTATTTGAAACATCTTATTCCATTCAGCTTTGTTTAGGACCATGTTGTTGTAAATTAAGAAAAACCACATATTTTGTTACAAATTCAATCTAAACTCGTTTTGGCCTACTCCTAGTTCTATTACTCCTCTGAGTAAAATATCTTGACATCTATTGACCTAAGTTGCACAACCCCGAACCTCATGAGACGATTCAGCTTTCTATTACTATAACATTTAATTATTTTATCTGTACATTTTGCTTTCTATCCCTCAAAGTTGATCATCCTTCAAACTTGATTACTAGTAAACAAAAAGTCCATATATAAATAATCACACAGGAAATCAGTTATTGTCTTCAGGGCCACAGGAGAACAGCTAATTAATATGAGCTGACTCTGCTTGTTCATGCCTATCCTTAGCTTGTGGTCTTTGACAAGAGCATGTTAAGCTTGCTTTCTCTTAGCATTTCTTTTGGGTCCCACGTTTTGCAATCACTGGATTGAAAGTAAAATGCCAATGCACATAAAGTGGAGGTCACTCTCAAGAAACAAAAAACAAGTTCTCATCTACAGAGTTGGTTTGCAATATATATATATATATATATATATATATATATATATATATATATATATATATATTATTAAGTGGCTAAAAAAATTCACTTAAAACTATCGATTGTAGTCCACAATTTTTTTACTTATATTTAGATCAATTTTCCTACAATGCATAAAGCTGGTATAAGTCAGAGGTCCTTTTCATAATAGAATTGAATTTATCAAATGAAAATGCTTTTCCTTAATGGATTCTTTTTAAGATCTTTAATGAAATTGAGTCAGGTAATTTCTGCCCTACTTTTCACTCAACAAAAAGTCTTTTTTAAGATTCACGAAAATATATAAGCATTTACATCAGTAGATATTGAGGACACTGAAATGGGTTTATGCTTCTTTAGTACTACATTATGATCTACTACATTGTAACATTAGAAAACAACTAAAGGTAAATTGTGGAACATGCTAATCAACAACTTTCTACCAAACTACTCCATGGTTTAAGTAATTCCTAAATCATTCTGATTAGGTATAGCCTATGCTTCCAATCATAGTATACCCCTTCTGCAATTATCCTAATTTGGAAAACTCACACAATCTGCTCCGTCGAATACTTTCAGTAAGGTTCCGAAATGAGTACTAAATATGGCTTCACCAAAAGCATTAAAGAAAGTTCCATCGAGCACACAAGTTGATGGTACAATAAGAAATGAGATCAAAGTGAAACATGATGCCAAATACATTAATGAAATCCTTAGATGGGTCCCTCAATGATGCTAAAGAGTTGGATTCATCTTTAAGCATCCCTATGAAATCATATTCGTCAACAAAAGATGTTCCAACCACTTGGGGGAAGTTGCAGTGCAGACAATGGGTTGTGGATGATGAATACAGTGATGCCATAAAGACGGTTCATCCAAATGAAGAAGATATGAATTATGTTCAGTAGCTAGGCCCTGACAGCACAAAAGCCATCTTTTATTTTTGTGGAATAAGTAGGCTGTGAAGAAAGCTTCCATCAATATTTTACTTTTTCAATTCGACTTCTACAAATTTATTTACCTAAATTATTCTTGACGTCATTCTTACTTTACGATGATTTGATAGGTTTTCCATAGCCAATGTGCACTAAACAAAGAATCCAAGGCATGGAACCAGGACAACAAATATTTTATCTGAGGACCAATTTGATCATAAATATATAAATTGAAAGAACAACAATAAAGGTGACTTCAGGTTTTTAAACAAGATAATGGGAATGTGAGTGACAAATACCATCATATTTTTCTCTCTCTCAGAAAAGTCAGCACAGTTAAATTTTATTGAATAGACCAGAATTTAAAGGAAGTAGTGAGGTTAACCTTGAGAGGAGATCCTTCAATTGATCAGACCCGTATGATAAGATTACTCTTCTTGGAATTTCCATTGGGTTTCTTCTATTATCATGACATGAAGTGTAGACTCTATATTGCTTCATCTGTTGGCTAAGTGCCCGACTTGTGAGTTTGGTATGCCTACGGCTGGCTACGTCAGCTCAAATGAGTATGCAGCTAATGTGACTACCACTTAGCAGACCAATCTCTTGTCATCGCATAAGCATGTGAATGGAACACCTGACTGATACAGTTTATAATATTGGGCATCACGGACTGAAAGTTCTCACTGCTGCTGATTGAATTGCCATCCAGTACTAAATGACCGGATGCTCAAAAGATTCCCCACTATATCAGACAAATAGCATTGCTGACTATAATACATGTTGGCTAAATATCTACCATATGTTAGGAGATAAACAGCAAGCTGAAAGAGACTCCCCGGCCTAAATATCTACCTGTGTGCTCAGAATGCTTTCTAAGATCTGTACTTTTCCCAACTGTAAGAATCTTGGTGATTTTAGTCCCCAGCCTGCTGAAATCAATTGAAATCTCAATATTCTCCTAGTACGAAAATCCATCAACTAGATACATATCCAGGACCTACTGAGATTATTCTAAATGCATTCATGATACCTCTGTTTCATAGATGTTGCCTTGCAATCACCCACTGAAGCAAAGGGATCTTCTACTGGCATGAACCCAGAAACTAAACCAAAATCTAGTCCACAAGAGCTTCCAACAAGACCCATTATGGATTCCCCTGCACTAACCCAGAAAAGTGCAGCTCTTGGTATCAGGGAGGGTGGAGAGAAAGAGAGAATGGGTTGCACCTGCAACAAGTAATGAGTAGACTGCGCAGCTCTGCGCATCTTAAAAGCCTCTTGTATATCACATTCACCTCAAGGAGTATCTATCATATTACTTCTGATTGTTCTGTAGACAGAAGCCAATGGATGCAGCATGAAATTTGATAGTTAATTCTTCTTGGAACGGGCAGTATCCGAAGATTTTAGACAGCGTGTTCTCAATCTTTTCTCAGCATGCTTCTGGACTCTCATCTGACATGTATTCGGATATAGTTTGGCCAGATCCCCGTTAGCAATCACCCAAATAAAACACGTATTATACAAAACGTGTATAATACGCAAATTTTTGCGTATCTTTCATAAACGTATAATACTTACGTACTTTTGAAATATTCAGATTAATACGTAAATTTTGTTGTTGTGACGTTTTAAACACGTACCGTACGAATACATATAATACTTACGTACTTTTGAAGAAGAAAAAATCTCACATACAACCTATTTAATTAACAAGAAAATAATTCAACAATCTTGTTGCTTGCATCAATGATTATTTTGTGAGATGGAATGGAAATGTGAACTTATAAATTTGTGTTTAATGAGTTGATTGCTTATAAATTTATTAGAGATAAAAAAAATATACATGTCGAATTTTTAGTGCCTAATTTGTTCATATGAAACGTACTAGTGAAGTTTGGAGATGGAGAGGAAAAGGAAAAAAGTAGAAGAAGAGAGAATATGAGAAAGGTGATTGCAAAGACCTTCAACCCTATGTTGCATCTCATGTCTATTTATATTGATATGCAATACACTCATAATTACTATTATACCCTCATATAATAACTCTAACACCCTCCCTCAAACAAGCATATAGATCAAACATGCCCAACTTGCTACATAAATCAAAAAATGGACCACGAGCAAGTGGTTTGGTGAGAATATCACATAATTGATCCTCTGACCGAACATAAGGAGTGACAATCTATTTCTTCAGCAACAAATCACGATCAAAATGACAATCCTCCAATATGCGTCATGCGCTCATGAAACACCGGATTACTTGCGATGAACATTGCTGACTGATTATCACAATACATCTCCATCGGAATAGGAATCATAATCCCCATTTGATGAAGAAGAGACTGCACTCACATCATCTCAAAAGTTGTAAGAGCCATCGCACGGTACTCGGCCTCTGCACTAGAACGAGCCACAACATTATGCTTCTTACTACGCCACGTAACAAGATTTCCACCCACAAACGTACAATAGTCAGAAGTAGACCTCATATCAATGCGACTGCCTGCCCAATCAGCATCACTGAACCCAATCAGAAAATGGAAAGAAAGGGGTAGACTCAAAGAATGTAACATCCGCACTGACATAATATTTGCGTGACTGTGGACTGTAACAACGATAACATTTTTGAGTATAGGGATAACCAAGAAAGGCACACTTCAGAAATCCAAGGACAAACTAGTGGTTCTGTAGAATTCAGCCATCAACCAATCAGCTTCTGTGCCTGAGGTTTCTGCTCTCATCACCACATATCCAGATGATCTTCCTATTGCTCTCAGAAAAAGAAAACGCTCTAATACCAAGTGAAGTTTGGAGATAGAGAGGAGAAGGAAAAAAGTAGGAGAAGAGAGAATATAAGAAAGGAGATTGCAAAGGCCTTCAAGGCTTCAACCCTAGGTTGTATCTCATGTCTATTTATATTGATATGCAATACACCCACAATTACTATTATATCCTCATATAATAACTCTAACAGTACTAAACATGAATTAAATCTAAACCGAATGTTTCTCTTTTGACAAATATTTGACCGAAATTTTAACGTATTTTACTTTTACTGTGCCGATTTATGCTCGTACTTTTGCCGTCCTGATTGTTTTCCGTTTGCCGAATTCCTAACGAGGGGTCAGATTAGCTAGATCCCCGCAGTCTGCATCATTGAAGTAGTCATGATTGGAATCCATGTTTCTAGCATCACACTGGAAAAAGGCTGCAACAAGTTCAGCAACTAGATCATAATAGCTTGATCCAAACAATGTCATCCCATTAAAGTACTTGTTAAAAGTTGACAGAGCCTGAAGACATACATACTGAACCAAGAGGTAAAGAAATCAACATGGTACTGTATAAATAAAAGCTATCTTTCTGCTGAAATACCAACAGCAATTATAAGCTTAACTCCTTTTAGCTCTATCTTGCTGTTTATTTCAAAACCATCCGTGGCCCATATTGTGTCATAACAATTACATGGTACTTGCATTAATACATTAAAGGATAGGATAAGAAATGATTGTATCCGTGGTTGGGAACAGATGATATGCTTCTAAAAGAACGTTAAAAGGTCCTAAGGTGGTGATCACTATTACCTCACCTTATAAGAGGAGTATAAAGAATGTTACTATTGATAAAAATTGATGCTTACTTGACGAACGGTAGGAAGAACTCTATAATCTATATCCCCAATGAATTGAATGTTTATTCCATATGTTGTGTTATAACTGAACCTAAGATATTAATAAGCAATGGCACTTAACCAAAATCTAAGATAACACAAATAAGATTTGATGATTAATTGACCAAAATTCAGATATAAGTGTTCATAATCCATGAAGAATTAAATAATAGAATTGCATTTTCATTGTTAACATAATTTCAATACTGCATTGGCTTCTGAATATTGTTCATTATTTTGTTCTAATATCATAGCATCATGGATCCATAAATGAAGATTTTCATATCCAAACATGTCACCTTTTGAACAGGCAAAGAAATCTGAAAAGGCCAGGCAATCAACTAAATTTGTAATACTGCCACCATTGGCACATGTGTTGAATCTCCTTAGTAAAAGATAGTGAAACAATATGAGCTCACATAATTGTTCATGAATGACACCAAGATTCTTCTCTTGCTGCCATATATTGTCTGCACTAATGTCAATATCGTAGAAACAGCATGGATTTGAAGTAGGGTTAAGATGTTAAACCGTGAACCATTTGGATTATTCATACTCATGTATTTTTCTTGATGAGATTTATTCTTACTCTTGTCATATATGCATCTTTCTTAACAACACATCAGTGCATGTACTTCTTATTTTCATTTCTCTTCAACACTAAATTCTTTATGTGCCTTTTGCATTATCTGCCATGTATGCTATGTTCCCTTTGCCTTGTTGAGCCAATGATGGCAATGTAATCTCCTATAGCAAATATTATTAAACTTCTTCCTGCAAACTTTTTTCCTTCTAAAGAATTTGAGGGTTGCTGCTCCTTGGTTGTATGAGCTCAAGTTGCATAGCATAAAAGATAGGTTGAATTACCTAACAATTGGTTTTCAAAATTGGTATCTTTCGATATAAGTCCCTTAAAAAGTCTTCCATATTTACCCCAAATCTTGACAATTGTGGAAAAGTCTCACAAATCTCAAAAATGTGAGCCAAGAGTCCCCCTAGTTACTTAACTCATTTAATGAGGGAATATTCCGTTAACTTTAACAAAGTTGTTCTTTTTGACCATTTTTGTCATCGTCTTCTTCATCCCTCCTTATTCCAAACAATGGCTTCATGTTTAGCTCATGATAAATAATGGGTTCATGGGTTATTATTAAGCATACACTAGAAATGTGTTAATGGGTCCTTCTCGATCGAGCTAATGCAATGGGTTCATTGGTATTCAAAGTTCTTTCTTGGGTTCATGACTACCTCATGTAGATAATACGACCATGGGCTCTTCTTGAGCACATGCTAGCAAGGGTTCATAAGTAGACAATATTTTTTCTTTGGGTTCATGGGTTACTCTTAAACCCCATGCTAGACAATGGAAGCATGGATTATTTTGAGCTAATGTTTGAGGAAGAACAATAGTGATTTATGGGTTTTTTTAAGCTAATGTGGAGGATGGGAAATAAGAGGAAGGGTAAAATAGTAGTTTTATACAATTAACCCAATGGTTGGGTTAGTTTTTTTTGCTGATGGAGAGCGAGAGGGAATCTTAACTCACATTAATTGGGTTTAATTAGCAATTACTAAGATTTGAGATACCTAACTCTAAATATAGAAGATTTATGACGTATATAAAAAAACCTTCAAAATTTATGGCTAAGGACCTTTCATGCTCATGTTGTCATGGCTAAGATTTTGCACCAATCATAGATGATTAGCATCAAATCAGCATCTGGTCTTGGGATCTTGATCAATTGTTCCTTAAACATTTTTCTTATTGGATTATACTCCATCCAACCGCAATCTAATATGAAAAAAAAGGCTTGGATGGTATTAACAAATCAAACAAAAAGAAATACGACACCATACCATGTGCTCTAGGGTAAGCCTACGTGGCCTTTACTTTTTAACTCTTTAGGCATCCGACAGCTTGAGCTCACGTCCCATATCTTGTTGCATAGTATCAGAGTTTCAGAAATGAAGTGCATTTGGTATACAAATCAATGTGCTTATATTTTACACTTCAAACTAAGTTTGTTTAAAATGTTTGAAACTAAATAAAACTAAAATATGGTATGTGTCTTGCAAAATGTTCTTAGAACCAGAAAACAAAATCAACAGAATTGTAGTATCATATCTAAGACTTGTCAGGAAAAACAAGTGTTACCATCTGGAAGTACTGGAATAGGTCCAAGGGCAGAGCCAGAAATTTTTCTTAGCGGGGGCTGAGAGCAGGAGCATGTCAGGAAAAAAAAATATCTTAGCGGGGGAGTGAGAGCGGGGGCTGAGAGCGGGGGTGAGAACAGGAAGATGAATGAATTTTTCCTAGTAATTTTTTTATTTTTAAGCCCGGACTATAGCCCGGACCAGTCCAGCTTATACTCCACCAGTGAATAGGTCATTCCAAAGTAGCTAACTATGTTTTACCATGACCCACTAGATTCCCACCAAGCCTTACCCCAACTATTTCGAATCACCGAATCAACACTATAGACTCTCATGCTGACCATCTATATTGATTCAATGTTACAGAAAGATTATCCTTGAAATCATATCAACCAAATCATACTTCCATCTAATTGCTAATTCAATGCTAGTTAGCCAGACATTTGGATAGCTTAGTTAATACTACGATGAAGAATAATGAATCACACATCTTGTTTCGACATTCCTTATAATCTAGTAGCATAAAAGCTAAATAGGTTCAAATAAATGAGATAGTTAATAAGGTTGAAATCAAGGTTCACACTATCAGTATCGGTTTCGGACCGTTCCTATGAGTATCGGTATAGCCGGTTTTTGGTGGTTTCGGATTGGAGTATCGGGTTCTTCAATCTTCAGTTCGGAATGCCAAAAATGATATAGCCAAAAATGATATAAAAAAAGTATTTTCAAAAGCTAGAATTTTGTTTAAACTTTTTGTATTATATGTTGTTTCTTGTTATTTTTAAATGGAATAACATTCGACATTGTTGAATTGTTCACCCAACAATATATACTATTGTTTATTTACTTCCTTTAGACATAGTACAACCACAATAATAGTTTTAAAGGAAATAATATTAATATCGAGAAATGTTGTGAATTTATAGGTTTACAACATCGACAAATGGTAATGGTAAAGTATGTTGAAAATGAATCCTATCGACACATTGTAGCATTTTCCCATACTACTCTCTTTTTTGATCAATTTTTATCGGCCAAATTTTGGAGAAAAAGACTTTCGGCATCAGTATTGGTTGGTATCGGTAGTGTACAATATCGGATTGGGACATGTCAAAACCGATATGATAATGCGAGTACGAATAGCGACCGATATTGCGAACTATGTTTGAAACAAGTAGCAAATTTTGTTGCCTCCCTGTGTTCACATATTCTAACGAATCTAAATATGAATATCATGTTAACTCTTTAAGCTAGGAAGAATCGAAAATTGGTGATGTGTCTGTATCGTGTCTTTCTCGAACACGTATCTGCTACGAGAAAGACACTCTAAAACGCTCTAGGACATGGTAAAATTGTTGCCATGTTCATGTCAGTGTGTCCATATCGTGTGTGTAACTATGTTGTGTCATACTCGTGCCCATGCAACAAAATAGCTTTTATGAAATGACTAGAAAGGATCAAGTCATGGTTAAAACTTTCAAGCATTATTCTCCGTCTCAACCATTTCATACTGACCGACCTTACGAGACCTACATTCGCAAGTTCCTAATTATCAAAAGACTTATTCATTGTACCTCCTGTGAAGCCTGTTTTACACTATGCAATGTTATGATGCCATGTCTTTGAATCGTGTCTTCTTTAAAAAAATGCTACTTTATTTGAACTTTGGGTATGAGGCAGTAAGTACAACAACAACAACAACAACAACAACAACAACAACAACAAAGGCTTTATCCCAAGACTTTTGGGGTGAGCAGTAAGTAAGATATAAAAATCCAATAATAATAACCATTGCGGAGAGCAACCTATAATGTGAAAACGGCATGCTCAAACAAACATTTCAAGAAATATAGCAATGAATGTTGACATTTCTGTATACTTTGAAACAGTATATACCTTAAGTTGCAACAAGTCTGTGTCGTAATGTGGACCTCCTCGCCTTTCTTGATCGGCTTAATACTTCTCACTGTTGTTCTCAGGCCATATATACACAAGCCTGCGATCAGAATTTTAATTAACACCAAACATAACTAAAAATTCTGTGCAAGAGACCTCACTTTGAATCAATTTGATTTCACCGGCATTTCCCAATGCAATCAAAAATAAAACAGCCAAAAAATGTGATGACAAACACAACAAAAAAATATCCATATGTTGGCGGGAAGGATGATAATTGAATATACATCAACATTTCGGGCGGCTCTTCGGAACCAGCGGGCGAGACCCGAAACCCGCCGGGAGAACAAGAAGCGCCGGGAGAGTCGAACCGGTAGCAAGCGTCGGGGAGCAGCTTTGGTCGAACCAGGAGAAACCGGGCTTGTAGACCGCGATTCCCGGCAGGAGCCTCGCCGACCTGCACCTCCACCGCGCTCTCCAGCACAGCCCACAGCGCAGCCGCCTCCATGTCCTCGCTTCCCGTCCGTTTCCCGCTCCTCACGCGTTTCATCAGCTCGGCTCCTTGTCGGATCCGGGTCCCCACTTCGGATCCTTCCTCGCCGAGAACCTCGTAGAGGGCGCCCGCGAAGAGCCCGCCGACTCGAATCGACCCGTCGGGGAGGAGAGGGAGGCTAGGGTTTGGAGGGAGTGGAGGAGGCGGAGGGCGGCGCGGATATTCGACGAGGAGTGACACGTGGAGGGATGGGACTGGACGAGGAGTAGGAGGCATTCGGAGGGGTACACGTTCCGGGGTGGTCGGTAGGGTCATTCTGGTAACGAGTTAGGGAAGATGGGGGTATTTTGGGAAAGGAGGGGGGAAGCAGGAGTAGCATTGGGAGCGGAGGAAGCAGTCCTGGAGGGATGCGGTGGTCGGAGGGAGGGGTGGGATCAGCTCGTGGGACGTGTCCGTGTCTGTGTCCTCGATTGCTTGCAGCTTCATGCTCTCGACCTCCCTCTCTCTCTCCTCGAATTGGTGTCGATTTCTCTTATATATTTATTTTTTTAATACTATCACACCCATCCATACTAAAAATGGTCCCTAAACCCGTCCTCCCGACTAAGTCGGAGGCTTGAACTCCTACTGACTACGTCGGATGCCTGGGGCAATGTTGAGTTGGCATTTATCTTTTGAGTTAATTGTTCAAATGGTATCCGAAAAATATTATAGTTGTCATTTTGGTTATCGTAATTTTTTTTTGACTAATTTAGTAACTAAGTTTTACATTTTAATTTAAAAAGTACATGAATTAAATTTAGTTAATATTTTGGATAAAAATCGTTAAAAGATAAACGTATGATTATCACGTGTCTTATTTTTAGAATTAATTTTGTCATGATCAACCAATACATCGACTATAATTGATTGTAGATTTGTGATTTTGTACTCGACAAAAATTATTTGTTTATGTAAAAAAAATTAGATCACCAATATTCTTAGTCGAAAAACAAAAATATGACAAAATAACTATAAAAATAAAATATGTGACCATCACATGTCCATTTTTATCAATTTTTATCCAAAAATACTAACAAAATCTAGTTCAAACACTATTTAAACAAAAATACAAAACTTAGTTACCAAATTAACCAAAAAAAAAGTTACCAAAACCGTTACATTCTTCAAGTACAATTTGGATAATTAACTCCTCTCTTATCCTTTGTTATTCGAGCAGTGGGACCAGCTCTCATCAACGTACCGAACTTCCCAAAATAATTTCAAAGGCTAATTTGCACTCAAACATTCTCAGCCACCAAATTTTTGCACGGTAATAGTTTGAGAGTATTTAAACGGTAATAGTTTTAGACAATTTCATCCAACACATAGTTTCCTTCACTTACCATATGATAAGCATACGACATTTCATGTAACACATTTGCTGCCATATGATGAGTATTTGTGAGTACACACCCTACACAACATAAATTATAAGGAAAATGCTGAAGTAATCTTTGCCATTTACAATAATAATTTGAAACTGAACTTCCCAACTTTTGTACTGGTAATATTTTCAACAAAACTGGTCATTTTTCATATCAAGGACAAAAAGGCATCACATCTTTTTCTTTCATTCCTGTTTGGCATCTGTAAATATAATACTGGAGCCAAAAAAATAAAAAATCTCTCTGTTTTGCCATATTATACACTTTAAGGAAGAAAAACACACAAAGTAAGCTTCTAGTTCAAATGGACATCTTCTTAAGAATACAACTATGTTGTTCCAACATCTTGTCCTCCAAATTTGATGTCACCTGTTTATGTATCATAAAGCAGCAAAGGATTAACTGAATGGAGAAACAGAAAGACCTAAAGAAATCAAAGCATCTGTTGAATATTGCATATATAAGAAGCTATCGAACATCATAATTGATACATTTAATATAAGTGTTCTTTCCGATATTGATGTATAAATAAGTGAAGCTTACCACGTAAGCTATTGTGGGACCTTCAGTGCATTCTCAATGCGTTGGATGAGTTGGTCGGCTGTCATGGCTCCTTCCTAAAGATGTTAACCACATTTTCACCAGTGAATGATGAGAGGAAGTACATAAGAGGATTGTAAACAGACTACAACGTACAGAAAGTTACTATTTTCTATCTTACAAAGCGGTCGTAGGGTTTCCCGTCCCTGAAAAGGATTAATGTAGGCAGTGCCGCAATGTTGTACTTGTCCGCTATCTGTGTATACTTCTCGGTATCAATTTTGACAACCCGGATTGTTTCTTGCATCTTCTCACTCACTTGTTCAAGCACAGGAACCATGAATTGGCAAGGACCACACCTGAAGAAAGAAAATGGATGCAAATGTGAAAATGAAGAGTTGCCAATTCCAAACACATTAGCACACTGATTTTGTTTTTCAAGGAGCAGCTGTTATATTTTAATATAAGACAGAAAAATTATATAAATAAAGAGTGCTGGTTCTTTTATGAAGCAGAAATACAGTGGACACCAGAACTGAGAAAGCAATCGACGGGTAAACCTCTATAGAGGAGGTGCAGACATGAAGCAAAAGACACAAAAATAGTCTGTCCCATGAACTACAAAGGGCACAAAAATAGTCTCTGTCCCATGAACTACAAAGGGCATATTTATAATATATTAACACATTATGTTGGGCCACCAAATGTATGATAGGTGGTCAAAAGAGATAGGTAATGAGAGAACCATATTTTGACAACTTGGCAGTAATAAATGGGAGATAGGTAATGAGAGAACCATATTTTGACAACTTTGCAGTAATAAATGGGACACCAAATGTATGATAGGTGGTCAAAAAGGACTTTCCACTAGTTTCCATGGTAGTTTCCGGTTGCCAAGCATGCCCAAATTGCAGTTGTAACTTGTAAGCAGAAACTATAGCATAAGGTATGGTCGTGGAGGCGGTATTGGTGCTGCTATTGTAGAAATAGTTTCAACAAACACCACAAAAAAGGGCGGCTTAATGAAGAGTTTATGCTTGTCGTCTGGAAGCTCACCACATATAACATTGGAACACTTTCCGAGGTACACAAACTTTCTCATTACTTGCAACAACAGACGTAAAAAAAAAAATTGGGGGGTGGGGGGGCGTAGGCAGTAATCAGGTTTGCTTTAATCTTGATAATTGCTTTTTGTTTAGACTACCAATACTTGTAAAGGGGCTAAGTGACTTCTTGTAAACCCATAACAGGCTATTTGGATTAAGATCACAGATTAATATTTTGTTCCGCAGCCTGTCCATTTTCATAGGATTTGAGCATGAATCTGAATTGAAAAACAAATACTACAATATAAAAGTAAAAGAACTCAAGTAATAAGCCAATAGTGGACTATTCAGAACTCAATCAGAAGTAAATCGACATGTAGGCACTCTCCATTCTTGTGATTGAATTTGTTCTGTTGTGGGAAGTTTGTAGTCTAGCCCTTAATCAACCAAGATCAGAAGGGGGCTTTGAGATATGCCGTGAATGTCGGCTATGTTGTCACAGGCGACGTCTAGACAGCCTAGGCGTGCAGGTTGAAGAGGAGGCGCCTCAACCTGGAGAAAGTTTTCCCAGGTATGACGATGGTCGCCTAGGCGACCGGGGGGAAAAAAGACGGTATATAGGCGGGTTATTAGAACTTTATTAGTTATAGACTTCTTGTGTTGCTTAATGAATGCTTGTTTAATGCTTATTAGAACTTATTATTAGTGTTACTTTTATGCTTATTGCTTAATGCTTACTAGATGTTGAATATTGGTTATTTGTTACTTCTTACATTCCATATAGGATTTGTATAGTTGTATACAGAATTGCAGAATATCAAGAACATGCAGAAATCCTGGACGGACGCCTAGGCGCGCTTAGACAAGGCGGGTGGCATGTCGCCTCGTCTCGCCTAGCGCCCAGTACAACAGAATGTCGGACATAATGACACACTCCTATGCCCTTGGTCGAGAATCCAAGGTCCATACAAACTAGTCGTCTATATTCTGCCAATGGAGTGGGTTTGAAATACTCAGGGGCCAACCATGGGCACAAGGAGGATTTACTGCATGCTTCCTTGACCATCTCTATGCTGATGGCATGAAGGAGTGGTACTACCTTGCTACATGGAACACCATTCTTCATATCTCAGTTTCTCTCTAATCTAGACTTTCACCTCTCATTTAAAATCAAAAAATTCAAGGAACAGTCAGTACTGCTTCAGTTTAAATGTTCTTCAATTTAACTCAAGTTTTGCTCTTTGCCTGGAGGTTCAGGGTATGAAGAATAGACTTATTTACCGCTTCAGACAGGATCTTCAAAATATTTTTCCACCATTCGCATAGCACCGTAAAGGTCTTGAGAGGATTGTTTAAGATGGAAGCATGAGGTGTTGAGAGGATCTCTGAAGAAATGATCTTTAACAACACCCTTGAAGTTGGGAAGCCTCGTCAGAGTTTGAAGTTTTTTATCAAAGTTCAGTATCATTAGACATTATAAAGGAAAAAAATGTGTAAAAGGCACAAAGGGAATAAAATAAAAGGATGACAGGAGTGTTACTTGTTAGGGTTTTTCTATTTTATGAACTCATTATGTAGTTGAAGAAATTAATATCTAAATAAAATACAATTTTTGGCAAGAAAGAGAACTTTATTTGTCTAGTTGAAGAATCAAAGAAAGTGGCAACTATAAAAGATAAAAGATGGGGAAGAAAAGAATTTATAGGAAATATGAGGAAAAAAGAAAGATACCTTGAGGAAAGTACATAAGAAAATACTGCATTGTCATAAAAAAAAAAAACTGAATAGCAGAAACATTATTTGAGCTTATAAGCACCCCAAAAAGGAAGAAAACAATTTGAATCAAACTTAACTCCTAGAATACCAGAAACAACCAACTGAAAAAATGAGAGAACTACTACATATAAATTCAGAAGCGTCCTTGACCCATGCCCTTTTTTGATAGGGGTTCCCCAGTTATAGCTTGAGTTGCAATCATCTTACCCCAATATAAATACAAGAAGATTCCAAATTGAGAATACAAAATCACAGTTATAACAAACCTGGACTACATAAGAAAATTTCAGCCACTAATGACTGATATGGACATCAATTAAATCCCAACTAAGACCCAAATATGCCATGATTCTTGGGATCAACCACGTTCATCAAATGTGTTATGAAGAATTTATAGGATCATCAATGAAATAGTAACCCAAAATAAACTAGTAAGAGGCAGAGATCATCAATAATATGGCAAACCATATCATTCAATTGGGAGTAACCCTGCAAGTTTCCCTTAGAAATAGGGCAGGACCATAAACTAGTTACTATCTACTTGATATTATCACTGTGTAGAATAAACCGTATTTTCAATGATACATAAATGTGCCAGAACCTATCATCAAGGCTTGTCTCAACTATAGGTCGATCATAAGAATCCTTTTGTGACAGTTCAAATTCTAAAGTTTGAGGCTTAACACAACTGACGATAAGGATAGTAGGAAATCTTATAACTGCTATGTGAGTGGGACAATAACTCAAGTGGTAATAAAATGTTATTATGTTTTTGTTATCAACTGATGAATAAATTACACAAGTCACAGTCACATACCAAGTTGCATAGAAGTCAACCAACACGGGCTTATCAGAATTTTTTATCAAATCATCAAAGGACGAAAATGTCTGCTTCTTTGCTTCGACCTAGAAATGACCAAACAGGTAAGTAAAATGTGACATGTTATCCAATTAATTCTACTAAATACTTCAAATTTTAAAAGCATGGCAGCGTTGAAGGTAAAAGTACAAATGAAGCTTTTATAAACTAACTAAAGAACCAACGCTGGAAAAAGATGCATCATTTATTAAATAATAGTTCAATTAAAGGGGGAAATATGTATGGTCTTCTTGATGATTCCAAATTTCACTCATGTGACTTAGAAGGTACTAAGAAGATATTTTCTTTTTCTTGTTAGTGTTCTTTCCATAAACCCAACACTACTAAAATGTAGATATTACCTAAAAGCAGTAGACACTATGCAGAAAGAAAGAAAAGGGAAAGTTGCATTTCAACGTGAAAGTGATGTAGATTGGATTGTCCAACAATCTCCCCAAACATTAGCTTTTTTAAAATATTTATTAGCCAGGACATCAACAAAGAAGCAAGAACCATAGACAGAACTTGAATGATCTATCTCAGGGCCTGACAATGGTGAATTATCCCAACTCTGTGGATCATCTAGTTCTTGATATAAAGTTGAATGGAAGTCCAAGAGATCTGATTGGAAGCGTTCTTTTTGTAGTCAATGATTCAATCTTCTTCTTCCTTAAAGATGAAAACCCGGTTTGTTGGCAGGGCAAGTTTTCGATTACTTGCTTTAGGGATGTAGGTTAACTGGTAAGCTTTCTTAAGGGATGCAGGTAAAGGGAAACAACAGTATCTGTCATGGAGCTTCCTGGATGCCAAACTCAACTGGGTTTAATTTTTTCCGATGGTAGAAGTAAGGGGGAATTAGTGTACATTGTAGGGATGTCCACAGAGCATTTGATATTTTCTTTTTTCACACTTTTTCTTTGATGAATGTACCAACCAAAAAAAATCTTGGACTAGGATTGGTTAGTCTACTAGCACTTGAAATTTCCTTTTATCAGTCTCCTTGTGAATAGACAGTAGCCATATGCAACGGAAATTTAGATCTTCTCAAAGGAAAAACCAACATACATAATCTGACTGTATACAGATAATTTCATGGATATATTGTGTTCTGATGCGTTCCTAAAAAATCCAAGGAGGAATAACACAACTGATCGCCTTAAATAATATAATCGCTTTAGAAATAATTCTGAGTGAACCACTCCGTACCAATTGTATCACATAATCTTTCTACGTTTTTCACATGGTTGCACGGACACTGGAAAATGGAGTACATACTTGTATTGTGTTCATACACATATCCATATTCATGCAACATACTGACATAGGTGACTAGTTATGGTACCTATGTGAGTATGTCGACATTGCGTATCCAAATCTTGTCATCCTTATCCGTATCCGTGACTGTATTCGTGCAACAGAGGTTTTCAGTATACCTATTCAATCCCCAAGGGTAATGGTTCTACTTATACATAGATGTAGGTTTCCTTTCCAAGCCATCGTGACCCCCAAGAAAATTATGATCCTCGGTTTCAAACTGAACCCAGAAAATGTCAGCGACATTCTTATCACCAATTGCTAATTAGGCTAGAACTTTAGCGCTCCACAGCCATCCATTCAAATATTAGGCTGGAGGGAAGAGTTTGGTGTCCAACACAGCCATCCATTCCTATTTGAATGAATGGATGGTTGTGTCAATGACATTCCTATCACCAACTGCTAATTAGGCTGGAGGGAAGAGTTTGGTGTCCAAAATTCCTCTATATTGTAAATGAATTCATCGAAATCCATGAGTATACACGACCACAAGTTGAAGCTAAAACACCGAGTGGTAGTTATAGTATGTGATATGAGTAATTCACAATTTTCACTAAGAAAATAATTGTGGACATGCAAATGAGAATTTGGCTAGGAAAAAACTACCATAGCTTTTGCAAGAATAGTTCATAGCTTTAAAAAATAGATGCAAGATTCATGGGTAGAAAGAAAGGTAACCGATATCATAATATATACAAATTGAACATATATATTCACATTTTTGTTGGTGTCATATTCCTTGACAACATGAGCTGTTAGAGAAAAATTAGCTACTGTCTTACTCTTCGTCTAGAGTCTTTATAGCTAGAGGAACTCGGAAGGCTCAATTGCATGAGCTACGTAGTCGACTCCATTCTGATTGGATAAGGCTTGGATGATGACAATGGAGTTTTGTTGCTGACCTTTCCCTGGCCCAAGTGAACTTATTAGCTGGACTTGGCAGCTTCATCCAATTAACTTATCTCATGGTTTAACTATATTAGAATCCTCAAAACAAAACAATTCCTATTAAAAAGATGAAAAGTGAGGTATTATAGGTCTTGGGAGAAGCTTACACATAACATTGAGTTCCTACTTGGTGAGTGGCTGACATTTATCTAACCACCCACTGCCGATCAGCCAACTATTCCGTCGACCTTATCCAATGAAAAGATTGCCATTGGAGACGATCAACGAACCTCTTTTTCAAAACAAAACAAAACAAATCTCAATCCTAAAAAGGAAAACTAATTTCAAGTGGAGCTATATTCGTTTATATAAATTTAATTTCTCTTCCTTACTACCATGGATCCCACTTGTTCAATTATTTTAGCAATTGACACATCTTGTGACAGCTATAAATCCTCCACCTCAAAATTGTCCTTTACATGTATGTGATGATCATAATTGCAGTTGATATCATTTTTATGACAATCACTTTTTTCATTCTTTCATGTCTCTTTCCCAACCTCCTTTCTGGCAATCTTGAGGTGCAAATACCTCAACGAAAAACTTTCTTCATAACATGTGCTTTCCCTTTTTCATGAAGATTCCAGCTTCCTTCTATAAGAACATGACCAACTACCCGAGCCAATACAATTAAACACCCTCTACTCTGCTGAAAATAAGACGCTGCTCGCTGCCACGAGGTACAGTACATTGATAGCTAATGAATCCGTAATTGAAACAAGTGACTCATTCATTCCAAAGAGGACATATGCTTATTCTGAACTGGAAATGGCTAAAAGATATGGTCGTCTTCAGTTTGAACCTGAGAGCATGATGCCTCTATAAAAGGACGTTGGCATAGAAGCCAAAATATAGTCTCATCTACTTTAGGTGCAAAGGAGCAATGAATTTTACAATTGTCCTACAAAATTATGTGACGCAACGAAAGTAAACTGGATTGAGAAGAATCTCATGTACCTTCAATTAAAGTAACAATACAACTACCTTCAATGGAATTCATGCTTTAAGGTACAAAAGCACCACCAGAACTAGGATTTCCTACCAAGTGAGGCCTAACCTTTCTAGAGGGCCCACATCTTAAGGGATAAAAGTATTTGATGTTTCTCGCTAGGCATGCTCTTCTAAACAGTCCAGATTACAAGATATAAAAGAATGTCAAGTGATATAGTCAAACATCACATAGAATTTATTACATGTTTAAACTTTATCACTGTTGTTGTCATCTTTACCCCCATCACTTTAGGATCGTTACAGCCCACAACTCTAAATCAGATGCTCTAGGTAGAATTGACCCAATAATTGCAAACAGATTTTAGCTGTAACCTCAAACCTCTCAGTTGGTACCCTATTCAAGGCTAAAGGAAACTATGAAAAGGTAAGGGTTAACTAATGAGCATCCCTGGAAACCCAAAATTGTCCTAGACTACCGATTGTCCTAACTTAAAGAGGAAATATTATTGGCCTATGGAATGAAGAATTTAAGTATGAAGCTAGTCACATGAAAAAATACCTCATCCAAACTAATATGATATAATATCCACTCTGTTAAAATTTGATATATGTAACAAAAATCAGACAAACTAAGATGAAAACGGCACTTATTTGCTTCAATAATCAAAACTGTATCCTATCCTATAAACAAAAAAAAATTATCCTCTTCTTTTCATTGAAAAGTTCCTTCTTATTCTATTCACTCTTAGGGCCATAGACAAGTCAAGCTAATCTTGTTAATTATAGAATCCAAAACCATAAAGCATTCCACTTTCCCCCAGATTTTTGTGATTCCGTCTCTCGTGATATGAATTAAAAAATTATCCTCTTCTTTTCATTGAAAAGTTCCTTCTTATTCTATTCACTCTTAGGGCCATAGACAAGTCAAGCTAATCTTGTTAATTATAGAATCCAAAACCATAAAGCATTCCACTTTCCCCCAGATTTTTGTGATTCCGTCTCTCGTGATATGAATTAATCATGAAAACACCAACACCGAAAAATCTCGTATCCGAGCATATCATTGTTGGTGTTTTCCACTTTGCTTTGGGAGTTTTAGTCCCACATTGAAAAACTATCAATGTGTATATCTCAATATATAGCTTTGCTTAGTATTGGTATATGCAGATGGGGTGGTGGTCCGTGTGGGTTGATTTTTCTAGAGGGATTAAGTGTGAACCTCATTATGACAATCTTTATTTTATCACCACCTTTGGAAAGTTTTTCTTAGGAGCTAAGCCCCGAAGCAACTCAGACTCGGGCTCGGATGTAAAATGGCGCTTTGTTGACGCACTTAGCACGTCAGTATCGTCGCATGGCGCTCGTGCGCTCTTTTTATGCGCAAGTTGCTTGCTCGGGCGCATGCTTCGTGGCGCTATTCGGCCGAGGTGCTATGCGGCCAGGGGCTGTGCGGCCTGGAGCTATGCGTCCAGGTACTATGCGGCCAAGTGCTATGCGGCCAAGTCGCCATGAGGCAAGGTGCTATGTCTGATGTGGAGGGGACAGGATCTGTTGTTGGCGGCGGCGTGCGGCTCGTGCGGCGCGGGCAACGCGCGGCGGCCCGTGATTTTCTGTGCCACGCTGCTGCTTTCGGCATTGTCTGCTCTTAGCGGCTACTTTCGACGTTTGGCGGCGCATGCGGCAGAAGCGGCGCATGCGCCTTGGTAGCTGGTCAGACAACGCATATACGGCACGTACTTTCTCGTGTCGCATAGGTGCTGATTTCCTCTATATATAGAGGAGCTCCTCTTTCATTTGGAAGGTTAAGAAATTCCATCTGTACCAGAAAAAATCAAAGAACAGCATTATGCAGCAACGGTGAACACCCTTCCACAAAGTATTTTCGAGCGATCCGAACGTGACCAAGAGCGTTCCAAGAGTTCTCGTGTGGACTTGCTGGATCCTGGGGACATTTCGTTGTATAGCGCGAATATTGCTTGAGCTCCGGTGATTTTGATCACCCCAGCAAGGAGTTTCCTTCTTTGTATTTCTTTTCTTGTTCCCATTCTTCTCGTTGTAGCGTCTGAGAATGTAAAGAGAAGAACGGCTTTCTGATTCTTGTTGTATCTGCATTTTCTTTAGGTCATCAGTTTGTAACCGGTTCCTAATTTTGTGCTTCTGTGGAGTTGTGTGTCACTGTAGAGAAACAAAAACAAATGATATTATATTACTAAATGTGAAAGAATGCAGAAAAAAAGAGTACTAAAACCCTTTTGGTTTATAACACGAAAAATATTTAAATAGGAAATGAATTATAAATCATTTTAGAATTAAATGAAGTGTTGCTTTTTGTATGTACAAACTATTTATAATAAAAAAACACATACTTAAATAATGTATAAATGTGTAAAATATTTAAAAAAAAATTATTAAAAATTATTTAATATTGTCGATATTGCCGATACCAAAAAATTCAATAATTCGATCCGATATCGCCGATACTGCCGATACCGATGCTCATACAAAATGTCCGATACCGATATCGATACTTTGAACCTTGTCTTCCACAAAGTATTCCTGAGTGATCCAAAGGTGATCAAGAGCGTTCCAGAAGTTCTCGTATAGACTTGCTGGATCCTGGAGGCAGTTCGTTGTATGGTGCGAATCTTGCATTGAGCTCCGGTGGTTTTGATCACCCCAGCAAGGAGTTTCCTTCTTTGTATTTTTTTTTTTTGTTTTCGTTCTTCTCGTTGTAGCGACTGCGAACGTAAAGAGAAGAACGGTTTTATGATTCTTGTTGTATCTGTATTTTCTTTGGGTCGTCAGTTTGTAACTGGTTCCTGATTTTGTGCTTCTGTGGAGTTGTGTCACTGTAGAGAAACTCTTGTGTGGATTTCAATGCACTAACTTTAGTAGAGACGAACTCTTGTGTGAGTCACTACTTTGTGGACCTCCTCTACTTTGATTTGACTTCGGGACTAACAATCATGCATGCTTAATGGACGCTCCAAAATACAGTAGGGACAAGTCAAAATAAGTGTCGTGTGTGTGTCATCGTGTCTTGTTGTATTCATGTCCATGCAATATCAGAATTAGTTATCAAGAATCCAACCTGGATCCCTATCTTCCCTTTCACTCTCACTCAAAAGTAAAATGATAATACCCCGTGATGTGAAGGAATTACAATACAAGTTTCAACTGCTTATGGAATTAAATTCCAAAGATCAAATTTCACCTACAACAACACGGCATGTACTGGTGTATTTTGTACCATCTGCTTCGTGTATGATACGTGTCCGACAGGTCTCGAGACAGACACGGAACCAATTTCCGGAGTGTCGGTGCTTCCTATAATTTCACACTAATTCCAGCTCAATTCAATTTTCTTTTGATAAATTGATTGAAACTAGAAGGAAAAAAAAGGGAAAGGGAAAGGGAAACACCTTGGGAGTAATATGACGGTGAGGAAGAGCGGAAATCCTGGAATTGACGGCCGGAAGAAGCGGGAGCGGCGAAGAGCGCACGGACTTCAAGGAGCAGAGCATCGAGGGGTCGGCGGAGAATCGACGGCGTATATTGCACGATGGCATCGCCATCGCCGATGAACAAACCGCCATTTTTTCTAGGGTTTTCTGTTCTCTTTCTTTTTTTTGGAGAATTCTCGACTACAGCTTCTTCTCCCAAATGTATGGAAATAGCTCGCACTGATAACTGTAGCGTGCGTAGCACGTGAGTCGCCTGTTTTATTAGGCTAATTTGCAACCAGATACCATCCTATTTCATAATCTTTCAAATTATATCTCTTATTTTACAAGTTAATATTGTGAATTGACAATATTAACTTACAAGTTAATATTTAAGTTAATTAACTATTAGCGTAAGTGAGAGTTCATAATATTTATTTGTAAAATAAGCAAAATTTATGATAATACCCTGTTAAGATGGAACTTGTGATAGCAAAAAATATATACAAATTCATAATATTTTTTTGTAAATTAACCTCTCTCTTCATGCACAAGTTAAAGTATTGTAACGAGGAAAGCTTGTAATTAAAATTAAATGATACCCTAAATTATATGGCAACTTTTTAATCTATTTTAATTAAGGGTTATGTAATATATTAATAAATGTGTATTTTATATGAATATTTTTACCAACACATTTATCAATACAACTTTCGCTAAAAATGTATAATGATAAATATAAAATTTACATTGATAAATATTTTGGTAAAAATAACCATGTAAAATGCATATTTATGATATATGTTTTGCTAAATGTTGGATTTTTTCATGGGCAAACCTACATAGGGGCGAGTGGGGGAGTTGTCCCAGTCACGCCCCGATTCCCACAAGGGGCCGATTCTCCTCGCTTAGCGCCTTGCAGAACCGATCGTCTTCGCTTGGGCGTGATGCCGTGCAAGCCTAAGTTGTGCTTGCACAAGACCAAGGCTTGAACAATAACAACATAAGCTATTCAGAGGTAATAAGCAGCGGCACAACATAGCAAAAAAGTAAAAAACACAATGGCATAAGAAAATAAGCTCTTTATTGATATTCAAGAAGTGTTACAAGCAGCGCTTGGCCGAGATTACAAATCGCTCAAGCTCTCTCAAATACAATGACGTCGTTTCATACATTATATCCCTTTATACAAAAAATATCTCAAAATATCTCAATACAGCTCAAGGCATCGACCAAGATCTCCGGCTCCTGAGGATGAGGCTCGGCTATCGTTTCTTTGGACGATCCAGTACCTGCGAACAGAACTGGTGGAGGGTCAGCACTTTGAAAAAAGTATTGGTGAGTATAAAAGCAACGAACAGAAACAACACTCTCTAAAACAAACACTAAGTAAGCACGTTATAAAATATTTTTGTACTAGTGATCTTGCTACTTTTTATCTGGGTTCATTTTATGCAGTACAAGATTAGAGTCATATTACTTCTTTCGAAAACATATCTTTGAAAACAGTTTGCATATTCAATACATTCAAGCATTCAATAGGGACAGTGTTATATCGTGCAGTGTGCATCATATATCGTGAGCCATATTCATTAACTCTTAGGAAAATAAGCTATCTCTAGTGATGCACTACTGCCTTGAATTGAGATGAATAGTCCAGTAGTGCATCTAATGGACTATTCATCTCAATTCAAGGCATTAGTGCATCTAGTGGACTATTCATTCTATATTAAGGGGCAGCAATGTAATCAAGTGAAACACGCAAGTCTAGGGGCAGTACACAATTCAAGCATAATAAAAAATTAATACATCACTTATTCAGTGATTCATACCCTTCGTCGAACGGTTATCCCTGCAACAGACATACAAGTTAACAACAATTTACATAAACATATGAGTGCAAATTTTTTTCGTCTCTGCATCAAACAGTTAGATATGCAAGAAGGCTAAAATCCTAGCATGTGTCCTAACAATATGATGTCCCATGAAAAACCCATGATTAATAGCGGTGTTATCACGGCCCAACACCACCAAAATACGCTAAAAATGGCTGATTTGACATGTGAACCAGCTAACTAATGACATAAACACCCGCATAATAGCAAGGACCTCATTGCCTCAGGGTGTTCCGATCATCCTCTTCTAGGCCGAACGTTTTCCAGTACCCCAGTATACCGTTCGAGAGACCCCATACCTTGTGCACAAGTTGTCAAACCGATGCATGGATGCACTCTTATCAAATAATTCTATAATACAAGCAAGCAATGATCAAGCAAACTTCTATCTCTTCTTCTTATCAATCGATCAATAGGTTCAATTCACGGCCCAACACTACATTAGTATACGCTCATACTAGCTGCTTTGATACGTGATCAAGCTATTCTCTGTACGAGTTCAATAACAAGTCTATGTTTCAAGCAATAGTTCTTTTAACACGAAACAAGTAAGATATCAGTTCTATAAGTATATCATGCAATATCTTACAGTTCTATCTATCAAGCATACAAATATCTCTATTTTTAACAAGCATATAGTCCTACTCTTGTTTAGCATATAATGAAGGAACATGTTCAAGCATCTTTTACTCTTCTTATTAGCATGACAATGATTCGTTCGATAGTTGTGTCCGTGTAACTTAGAATACAATATTCTATTCTTTTACTTAGCATGGCAAGATTCTTTTTAATGACAAGCATTTCAAGTTCTCTAGTTAAGCAGACAGGTTCTCGTTTTATCATACTTGCACAGTTCTCGGTCTAGAGATACTGCTTTGGCGATCCAACGGTTCCAAACCTTCTATGTTCATCTCTGAAACACGAAATTATACTCTACCTATACAAAGTAATCATAGTACGTTCCAAATTATAACTCTTCTACAATGTTATACCCAAAGATAAGATACCGCAACAGCATGAAAATATGTTCTATAACAACATGATAAGATAGTTTGTGTGATAAGAAAGAGCAGTTATACTTTATACAAATCTAAAGTAGCATCGCATAATATATATCGAAGAAGTAGTACAAAGTCTATCTCGTTTATCAAGTTATATTCCATGTTCTATAGCAACATGATATAAAATAAAATTACTCTCTTATTTATGTTATTTCTCTTCTTTTATTATCATGCATCAACTGATAACATAACGAACTAAACATGTATCATTTATTTGTTAAGTGTGAAGGTAAGGCAAAGAAATGTTCATCAAAATCACCCACATGAAGATAACTATCTGCATCATCGAGCAGAACTCTGAACAAGCCTTTGGATGAATGTAAGTCCAAATGGCAGTTCACTAATAAACCATCTCAAGGGACCAAGCAAAACAGAGAATTACAGTAGAGGTTGTGGAGCTGACATAGAAGTCGAATTTGAAGATCCAATGCTAGCTATTCTGGTACTACAACACTTGGTTAACAGACAAGAGTAGCACCATGGCCGATTCAGGGGGTAAGTCCGACAAGACTTGATGGTGAAGAAAAAAGTATAGGGTGCGAGATCTTCACTCTAGGTACCCAATCTTGGTGACAAATTGATGATCCTCCCTGTGAAGAATATTATGCATCGACGAAAGGGATATTGTATTTGATGTCCTTGACAAATGCTGCTTTGCTCTCATTTGATCTAAAAAATAAAAATTTTGGAGTACTAATTCGTCCACTATATGCAATTCTTTTTTATCAACAATTGGTACATGCTCGAAAATATCTCATGAACGGACGTGGAGATCGCCTCTGGTTTGTTAATGTCGAATGGGTTGTCGTTGCCGCTGATATATGAGAGTTGACAGATGAAACCAAATATTTATGTACAAAGATTCATATGATTGTCCATCAAATCATACCTCCAGAAATTTTTCTTCCACTTCCAATCATTATTTCACTTCCCAAATTGGTAATTCTCAATGGATGACGTATCTTACTCTGCAATCGTCAAACTTTACAGTGATATGACATGGAAATGAAAGAATGCAAGAAAATATTCGACCTAAAAGAACGCAAGACGATATTCCAACGAAAGCTATATATATATATATATATATATATATGTGTGTGTGTGTGTGTGTGTGTGTGTGTCTTAACTTGTAATTGTGTAGGCAATTATTGTGTCACTAAGACTGCAGAAATAAATCAAAGGAACAACAACCTAACATAAATACTTTGTCTTAATGTTCTTATTGTTGTTGGCAATGTTATTTAGCTAATAAATCCAAGCATTGGATTGAATCTGATATGTTATTATCATTATTTTATTTTGGATGATTTACTTCTGATCATAGAATGGGGGATTCAAACATTAAGTGACTAATTTTTATTTTAAATGACTAAAATTTTGGTCGGTATAATATTAAGTGACTAATTTTTTGAAAAAAAAAATTAAATGACTAAATTTTTGGCCGGACAAATATTCAGTGACAAGAAGTATTTTTTTTTCCGAACTTTTATTATGTTGGTATTCACATCGCGTTCGGGTAGACGGATGGAGCCGAATCTGACACATTCAGTAAAAGGGTTGAGTTTGGACAAACGGGTTAACCTGTTTATATCCCAACCCATATATTATATGCTTCAAATACATAAATACAAAGTCCCCAAATCAGTCCCTCTCTCTCTCCCTCCGTCTCTCTTCAGTAAACCCTAAGTAGGATCTCGCCAATACTTCGATCCAATAGACAAGATCTCATTTCTCTCTCTTCAAATTAGTATTTCGAGGAACAAACAGTTCGGAACTGGTGATGTCGGAGCCTTCCAAAGTCATCCACGTCCGAAACGTTGGACACGAAATCACCGAGGTTGACACCGAACACAATTATTTTCAAAATCGCATTTTTTGGATTATTTTACTTACATATTCGCCCCTCTCTTCGCAGAATGATCTGCACCAGTTGCTGCAGCCGTTCGGCGGCGCCACGAAGCTCGTGATGCTCCGTGCAAAAAATCAGGTCTTGATCTCTGCTAACCACTTTTGTAAATTGTGGCTATAGGCGAGGGGTTGTTTGCAATTTTATGTTTTGTTTTGGTTCCAGGCTCTTCTCCAGATGTACGATATTTCTTCGGCCGTTAGCGCAATGCAATACTATGCAAATGTTCAGCCGAGTGTTAGGTGCGCTAATTGATTGTAGTTGTATTACATTTTTCCTTGAATTTGCTATAACTATAGCCACGCTTCACTTATTTGGGGACGATAAAGAATGAAATTTTTCTTAATTGTAATAATGACCGGACATTGTTCAGAGAATCTGAGAATTGCACAGAAAAAAATCAAACTTTGGACTGAGTTGCGATAACTTGGAATTTTGTACGACTTCAAGTTCATGTGCAAACACCTCTAATCCTTCCTTCTCTTCCCCCCTTAGACGAAACCAAGGGCCGCCTTGTATCCAAGATATTGTGAGTATGATGCAGCACTTTTCAAAGCTACAATTAAGTTTTTTTGTCTTGCAGTTTTGAGACATATAACTCCAGCTTAAGGTTGGCTCGACTTTCAAAAACTGGACGGCAAAGTTGGTCCAGTAGTTATTATTGCCCATAGAATCCTGTTTTCCAATAGTTCCTTTTCACTATGTACAATCTATGCGTTGAGCCATTTCCGTGTTTGTTTTCTTGAGGTCCCTTATGAATGTATGGGCGGGTACGTGCCTCGACACCAGTTGGGTACTTCCGATATGGGCATGCCAGGTATGCATTCCAGATGGCCCAACATGGACCGACAAGAAGGTGCCTGTTCTTACATGTTTAGACATGGAGAGTGTTATGCCCAAGAGCCTGAGAGCAAGTATGCATACTTGTATTGATAACATCATGCATGAATACGTGTCAGGTTTGGTGTGTTTGTTTATCCTTGTTGCGTTAGACTCTGTTGATGCTTGGTTATTTTACCTTCTCTACCAGATCAAGCAAAGTGGTCGACACTAGTATACTTGAGTTACCATAAATCGTTCAACAGTCAACCACAATGAGTTATGTTTAGGAACTTGCATTCGAAGTCATGGAACACTTTCGTTCTAGAATCCTAAATTTAGTGTTCTGAAGTTCAAATTTAGTGTTCTGAAGTTCCAATCCTAGCCAATAAAAGTTACATCTATCCCCACACTTTGTTTGTTTTGATTAGAAAATGGACATGGCACAACATTATTAATGGAGGAAAACTACATCCAAGGTAGTCAAAGGCACAATGCGCACTCAAGACGCAAATGGTCCATATCTCCTGAGGCAGACACATTTAAGACGCGCGTCCGAGCGAAGTGATACCCAAAAATAATAAATAAATAAAAATATACATAAATAAATAAATTAGTAATGTAAGAAATAAAACCAAATAACATATTAAAACCAACAAAAATATGTTAAAACATAATCAAGTGAACTAGCAGAGTAGCAATAGCAATAACAGTCAACAAAACTAAAAAAAATTGTATTCTTACTACCACGCTTTTAGTAAGTTTTAGTTTTTTCAGTTCCATTGTAGCCAACTTTAGCAATCGTGGAAAGTGCTATCTCCCTCCCACTTGTATGAGGGCTACCTCCCTCCCACTTGTATGAGGTTTTCTCCTTGCCTCAAAGTTTTTAATGAAAAAAAGGAAAAAAAAACATAAGGCGCACCTAGGCACATTTTTTTCTTGGTTGCGCTTTGCTGAAAGTCGCACCTTAGGCGCACCTTGGGTGCATCCGGAGAAAGGTGTTTTGCCTAGTGTGGTGCGAGGCGCGCCTTTGATTACTATGACTACATCGCAACAACTGATTTGTAACAACCAAGAGGTAGGCCTCCACACCAGAGTCCTAATGAAGACAAAATTACTCCTAGTTGCACATATCCTTCCAACTAAGCATTCCGAAGAAGCCTATACCCACCATTCACCGTTCCATAACAAGTCGCGTACAATTCCCGTTTTCATTCCTCGTACCATAAAGTTTCACATTCTATTTGGTACACTTCATGTTGTGACATGAAGAAGTAGCTTAAGGAATTGTTTGTGAAGAAGAACTTGTTAGGCTAATGCCACATAGCTGTACATGGCTTCATGTTGTGATATGTTTTTTTATGACTGTTTTCTCCCGTCATATCCTTTTTTCTTCCACTTTTTTGTTTGTACCAAGTTATTTGAAGATGTGTCATATTAATACAGAAAAGTTCCATGACATAGTGGAGTTAATGCTAACTTTGTGCAGGATGTGATTTCTGTTCATACTTGTTAACTTTGTGCAGGATGTGATTTCTGTCCAACACGGCTAAGTTATGATCTTTGCTCTCGATGTTAAAAATATATGTTTGGTCAATATAGGATATCTGCTCTAGTAATGATCTTTTAGTTTCAGTGAGGACAAATCTTATACTGCTAATAATTGAGATACCATACTGGTCATTTAGTTCAGAAGGTGATGTGTCATTTCAGGGGAAGGAATGTCTATATGCAATTCTCCTCGCATCAGGAACTAACAACAATGGATGAGAGCTCGCAAGGACGAAAAGGGGATCAGGTTGGTGTCATATACTGAATCAGAAACTATTGTACATTAAGGTGGTGGTATGACCTAGTGAATGTCTATTAACTCGCCATGGTTGTTTTAGAAGGTTGTAAGTTGAAGGGCAATAATATTAAAAAAATCATCTCTACAGCCAGGGGACCTATTTTCTGTTCTCATTGCCAAGGCTGAATACATTTTCATGTAGATTTCAATTGCTCATCTACCTCTTGATCTTCAATTTGTGGAATTGGAACCTGTATGGTTTGAGTTTTCAGGCTTCCTTACCTTCTTTTAGATTGTTTTTAAAAAGGAATCATGAAGTATATTCAGTTGCTGATATAGTTTGTATTATAATTATTTTTCCATTTTGTTTGTCCTTTTTATCCATCAACATTATGCATTGTCAATAATATTAATATTAACCCTCAACTCCCACCAACTCTTTAGAGTTTTGGTGCAAGTGGCATGGACTTTAACGTGGTATCAAAGCTACACATTTTCGAATTCTCTGGCATGCCTTAATTTAGAGCGGATTAAAAAATACTGCAGCGTGAATCCACCTCATGGCCCACAGAATCGGCCTTCAATATGCGGGCCGTGTCAAATAATATTAATATTAATATTAACCCTCACCAACACTCTAGAGTTTTGGAGTTTAACATGCATGATGGGCCTGTGGCTAATTAGAAGTACCTTATTTAAATTTCATTCTAAAGACTATAAAATTGGCCATATTTGTTGACACACCGCAATAACTATGGCATAACTAACTTGATATGTTCATTGAGTGAGTGGATGATGTTTACCCTAAATATTTTTTTGTGCATGTTGAAAGCAATTCTCTTTGGGAATTGCACCTTGTTAATTGTTCTTAGACAATTTACTTCTCTGATAATAGGGTCAGTATTTTTCTATATTGATACCTGGGTTGGTTGCCAGATTATTCCTTCGTTGAAGCTGAAGTAGGGCCACTGGTTTTATCCACAAAAGATTACATGCATTTTACAATAGATATATAGAGCAAATTGAAGCCTGATTACACCTTAAGAGAGGGTTTGCCTGGGAATTGAGCATGCATTTAGGTGCACAACATTATAATGAGTTTCCTGGATAGAAGCAGATTTATGACCTAATCAATTCTCATGTGATGAAGTGCATGATGCATGATTGATTTTAACTAATATCATGTTAATGTGTTCTCTTCACTTATTTATGCTGCTATTTCCATTGATGAACTCTTTGTAGTATACTTAAATTTGCTTTGTTTTTGTCCAGAACACACGGATTCTGCTGGCAAAGCATGTTAGTCGTGCACCTTTTCTAAACATAGAAAGTTGGCTTTACTTTGCTCACCTCTTTAGCGTGTATTCCAAGAGAAACTTTGGATTTTCCCCATTACAAAATAAGGAAATTTTTCTGTAGAGAATTAATTTATTATTAAATTGCTTGGAGAGAATAAAGTTTATGGAAATTAGTGTGAAAGAAAAGAAACGCCCTTATCAAGGGCGTTTTGGCTTAGTGAAAATAAAAAATTTAAAACTAATCAAAAATGTCTTTAATAAGGGCGTTTTCGAATTTATCACACATTTTTTATTCACCAGAGAAATGGAAATAAGAAAAAAACAATAACAAATTTTTTTATTGAAAATGTCCCTAGTAGGGGCGTTTTGAATTTTTTTTTTCGTTTTCAAAAATGAAAAAAAATTCCTGGGAAAACGCCTCTAATAGGGACGTTTTCAAGTTTTTAATTTTTTTTCCTACCTGGGAAAAAAAAGGCAGGGAAAACAAATATTTACCAACTGAAAACGCCCCTACTAGGGTTTTTTTAACTTTTGTTTATTTTATTATTTTTCATCGTGAAACAAAATTGTCGGATAGAGCAAAAAAAATGTTGATATTAATATACTATGTTAATATTGAAGGAAAGTTGCTTGTAGTGTATTGGTGTTGTATTGTGATTCCGTAGCGCTCAGGTTGAATCTCAGCAACACCAAGAATTTCAATTTTTTTTTTCATTTTGTTATTATTAATTTTTGAGGAAAAAAAAAACCTGAACTAGGTGTTGCTAGGATTCGAACCTGGGCCTTCATGGCCACAAGGTTGTATTCTTACTACTATACTGCAGTCATCATTGTGTTAACATTGTAACATATATATATATATATATATATATATATATATTAGTATCAAAGGTATTCTTTTTTTATTTTGGGTCAAAGAAAAAAAAAATTGAAAACGCCCCTACTATGGGATTTTTCACAATTTTTTTATTTTGCTTTTCATTTAAAACAAATTTCAAAACGCCCCTAATAGGGGCGTTTTCACCGAAACGAAAAGAAAAAAAAATTTAAAAAGAAAAAATATTCAAAACGCCCCTAGTGTTTTCAATAAAAAAATTATGTTATTATTTTTTTTTATTTCCATTTCTCTGGTGAATAAAAATATGTGATAAATTCGAAAACGTCCTTACTAAAGGCGTTTTTTATTAGTTTTTTTTTTAGCTGAGTCAAAACGCCCTTGATAAGGACGTTTCTTTTCTTACACACTAATTTCCATAAACTTTTTTCTCTCCAGCCAATTTAATAATAAATTAATTCTCTATTGGAAAATTTCCGTACAAAATAAGAGTGTTAGCTAAAACACGGTGATAAAAAAGGGAAGGGATTTAATCTGTACGATGTCTACCGTCACAATGACAGTTGCTTCATAAACACTGTAAAATTACAATGCTTGACCCATGCATTGTTTCCCTAATCAATGGGCATGGCTTTGTCTCCTCATCAATCACTTAAATCAGCTGAATGCTTTTAGGAAAACATAACTATGTATGTGACGCCAGAAATGCTCTAAATATTAAGTACATAGCCAAATCATTTGAGGGTGATATTAGTTATAGACTAACTTGATGTTGTCGATAATTATAATGCTAACAACATGCATTCTATATATCCCGAGCAATGGGCATGGTTTTGTCCAAATCAGTCACTTGAGGTCAAATAAATGCTATCAAGGAAGAAGCATTACTCTATAAGTGGTGCGAGGGATTCTCTAAATACTTTCTGAATAACAGATAGTATATTGTTTTAAGGTACTATTAATTATGGTCCAGCTTGTTGCTGTTGATCACACTGAGTTGTGAACATGCTTTATTATTTATATTGAAATCATAACATGAATGTTATGTAAGTGAAGAGGAAATTTGAGGAATGGTAAGACAAGCCAAAGGAACACTGAGATTCTACATTTGAAACCAAAGTCACCTTTGCCCTTAATTCTCAGTGAAGAAAAAGATGGGAATACAATTCTCTCTAGCACTTAGCTAGTCAAGTGTTATAAAGGAGTCCATGGGAGGGCAGAAAGTGCTAAATTAGTAAAGAGTAACACTACATGCAATACATTAAGAGGAAAATAGAATTGTTACATACTACACATAACTGATGATAGTTAGAGATCCCCGTGTATTTCTTGTCTTCTGTCTCTATTTTTTTCTTCTCTTTGTTCTTTGACTGAAGATTATAATTTACTCTCTTCTCTAATTCTTCCTTCCTTTCCTGCTACTTATTTTTCTTCTCTATCTATTCTTCTCTATTTATTCTTCTCTCTTCTGTCTCTATGTTGGTCTGCTGTCGGGCTCAGGATTCGGAACCCAATCGAATCCTCTTAGTTACAATTCATCACATGCTCTATCCTATAACAGTGGAAGTTCTGCATCAAGTGTTTTCTCCTCATGGGTTTGTGGAGAAGATCGTGACGTTTCAGAAGTCAGCTGGTCAGCTTCTTCAAGTCTTCCCTCTCTTTTCATTTTGCTGGAAATCACTAAGATTTTTAAAGTCTGTAAACACATGTAACTATCAATTGCTTTATATTTTCTTTTTAGTGGTGCATCTTCATTACTGTAATCTGTCCTGCCTCCACCATCAGTTGAAATCTTATGTTGAAACATGTTCAATTTCATTAATTTTTAATTGGTCTGACCACAAATATGTTCAGTCACCCTTTTTGCCTTGTGTAATCAACAATTTAACTATTCGTCTATAATTTTTTTGTTTTGTTTTGTATGTAGGTTTTCAAGCTCTTATCCAGTACCAATCATGCCAATGTGCTGTGCAAGCAAGGAATGTCCTGCAAGTATGAGTTGTATTTTCCATTCAAGATTTTTGTGGATTGTAGTCTCCAGAAAGTTGACATTCAAATTGGATACTAACTTCGCTGCAGGGGCGCAATATATATGATGCTTGCTGCCAGTTAGACATTCAGTATTCCAAGTATTTTCTTCTCAGGATGTCATTTATAACACTTGATTATAATGTTTATTTTTATTGATATCTTAAAAAGTTACCTTGTTCATTATGCAGCCTCAATGAATTGCAAGTTAACTATAACAATGAGCGCTCTAGGTACTTTTATGCTCATTTCATTACACTTATTTCTCTAACTAACTTCGAGATACTTTTCTTTTCCAATCTAATATTTGGCAGATCGATTTGAAAAAAAAAAAGATTGTTATAGACGAAGTCAGATCAGCTGTCATGATTTAATACAAACAAATAAAACCACCTCTACGAGTAGCAGTGATTACTGATTACTTGGCCGCACTGTCAATTGCCTGCTTATTCTCCCCATCTTTATTTATCGACTCCTTCTGTACTTTTGCTTATTGATTCCGATGTGCTTCTTACTCTGTTATTTTGTTCAATGATGTGTTCAGAGATTTCACAAATCCATCTCTCCCTACTGAACAGAGAGGTAGATCTTCACAAGTAAGTAGCCTTTTTCTTGTTTATCAGACTGTTTATCCAATGGCACCGTTGATGTTAGATTTAAATGCAAAGAAAACCATTGGTTGTGAATATTAATTTCAACCTGTTCCGAAAGATGAAGATATCTAGTCTAATTGAAACTTATATTACAGCAAGGGTATGGTGATGCTGCTGGCTTGTATGGACTCCCCCCTGGAGCTAGAACAGGTGCACACTTTAAGCTCTCTTAATAGTTAATACATCACATGTTTACATTAGTTTGCTGATCTTTTTCCCCCCCTTTTTCAGTCCCGTTTGGACAGGTGGGGCTCCTCAGCAAAGACTGGGTCATGTCTGGGTCAATGTTGTTTTTGAGATGCCACTTTCTGTTCTTGTGGTTCTAATATTATAGATCAATTTTGTTAATTGATTATTTTCATTATCCACATCAACTACATGTAAAATATTCTAATAAAAATCAGTGTTTTTGTTTAGATGGGCAATGCTGCAGCTGTTGCAGCTGCATTTGGTGGGGGTTTACCTCCTGGAATATCTGGTACTAACACCAGATGCACCATTATAATCTCTAATTTGGATCCTGATGTAAGTTTTATGCTCCTCCATGATAAGATTTCTTCTCTCTTTTGCCTTCTCTCTCGACATTTATTCTCTTGAGTATTTTTGTGTGGCTTTGTTGCAGAAAATTAACGAGGACAAGATTTTCAATCTGGTCTCATTGTATGGGAATATTGTTAGAATCAAAATATTACACAATAAACCAGATCATGCGCTTGTCGAGATGGAGGATGGATTTCAGGCAGAGTTGGCTGTGAACTTCTTGAAGGTTTGTTTATACTTGGACATTGCCTCTTCTAGGCTGTAGACAGCCTTATTCTTTAATGTTAATGTCTATCTTATGGTGTTACTGCCGCTGGGTCAGTGTTATAGATGTATCTGACATAGATCGGCTATATATATATATATCTATATAGATAGCGTTTTGAGAAAAATCGGCTGATATATCGGTCAAAATCCGAAATATCCGCTGATGTGCTATTTGACTATATCGCCCTATGTATTGAAATATCGGATATTAAGAGGGGGTCTGTGTTTTTGGGTTGGGTTGGGTCCTATCCTATCCATCGAAGACTTGAAACCTATAACCAAAAACTCCAAAACTCGAAGCCCTGGACCTAACTCTCTGTGACTGCTCCCCTTTGTCGTTGCCCTCTCTATCTGTGAGTGTTCTCTCTCTCTCTCTCTCTCTCTCTCTCTCTCTCTCTCTCTCTCTCTCTCGACGCGACCACAAGGAAGTAAAGGTTAGTAGGTTTTTATATTGATACAATATTATCAATATACTAGTTTTTATGTGCAGTTGTAATTTTATAATTGTTAGTTTGTTGCCATGTTAAGATGTTTTTTGTTAGTAACTTTGTTTTAGTCTTTTAGCATATTTAAAACATCCAAAATTTTGAATTTGTTGGGGCGTTTGATATGTGTAATATAATATATAATATATAAGATGAGAAGGAAGAAATGGACTTCCCTTGGGGTCCATCTCCTTAGATGTTCGTTGTCCTTCAGCCTTATTCATTTTATGGCTTAGGCCTTAGGGGCTTGGGTCGTGTCTTGGGTTTTATCTAGGTTATGTTTTATGTTTTCTAGTTTGGCTGCGTACTTCTCACTTCTCAGAGACGGGTTCTCCATTTTTTGACTCTCCTGCTTATTGCAGGAGAATGAACTACTACTTGTAATTAATACTGCTCTTTAATTTCATGAGACAGACAATGCCCAGCTCCCTTTATTCAAATACAAACAAATAAATATAATACAATACAATATCTCAAAATCCATGACATGAACCCGATTTTCTATCCCCCGAAGATTGCACTGGGTATATTGGAAAAAAGTTCACAGAAGCTAGTTGTACATCCAACTATTACCATGTCTTGTTTCCCAATAAGTGCTATCTTTCTAAGGTTAGTTTAGTTTTTTTCTCTCCCATTTTTTTAGATAAGGTTAACTCTTTTGTTGTGTATAGAAGAATTATACACAATGTCGGGTTCATTATCATTATTGACCAGGACATCATTTCCAGTTTTGTTTTAATAGTTAAACTAATGATAATCGACTAATAGCTCTTAATAGTATATAAAATATATAGTACAAACTACCAACTAATAAGTAGAAGTCCTAAATTCTCTCCAGCTAATGAAATGATATAATTCTCAAATGGTCTAAATCCATATGCTACTGTTACATTTCTAAAGGAGCATTATTATCTAGCACAAAATGTCTTCAAGAATAAAGAAAGTAAATTTAGGTCTTTGGCTAATTGTTTTGTCATTGTTAGGGTCAACATATCAAGGGTCTTAAGCTATAAGACCAAATATATTAAATAAAAAAAAGTAAGAATCATGAGAAAGAGATTTTTTTTTATGCGTTTACCTTTTTTGACCATAACAACAACAAAACAACTTGCCGAAGAACTCTAGCTTCACGTTGTTTATTCCTGAAAGATATTATGTGCTAGACAATAATGCTTTCTTTGGAAATGTAACAATAGCATATAGAATTCTTGTAAATGTAACAATAACATATGTATTTGGATCCGATAGGATTTTTTTTATATATCCAACCCCCAACGTCTGACATTTTGTTGATGTTGTTTTAGCATCCATTAGCTGGAGAGACACTTGAGGACTTCTACTTATGAGTTGATAGTTTGTACTGTATATTTTTATCTTCTATTAAGAGCTCTTATTAGTTAATTATCATTATTTTTAACTATTTAATTATCATTATTTTTAACTATTAAAGCATAACTCAAAAATCTCGGAATGTCATTCTGGTCTTTAGTCTTTTGTGATGAGCTCGGACATTGTGAATAGTTTTTATGTACACAACAAACGAATGGACCTCATCTCAAAGTAGGAAAATAATAATAATGGAGCTGTAGATGAAGACACATTGATAAAATATAAAAGTGGAGAGGTTGATGTATAATTTGTGATAAAATTAAGAGGCGAGCTTCACATCATTACTCAACCACATTGTCATATGGCGATG
Source organism: Iris macrosiphon (assembly GCA_036927795.1). Lineage (NCBI taxonomy): Eukaryota > Viridiplantae > Streptophyta > Magnoliopsida > Asparagales > Iridaceae > Iris > Iris macrosiphon. Next base: position 150,757,615 of record JAYESA010000017.1, on the reverse strand, counting down.
ATGCAAGTGCCCGAAACGGCAAAACATTATGTGGTTTAAAATGGCAGCAATCATCACCTTAAAGATTTATTCCAACATATCTTGATGGATTGCAGTAAAATTAGAAGGGAAAGGGGATTTCTCTATATGTTAGAGGTGTTGTAATACTTGGATTAATATGTGGAACCAACCTATATTATATGGGGATGCATGTAACTATTATATGGGGATGCATGTAACAAAGTCCAGGAGTAATAAAATTAAGAGATGGAGTTTCACTTCATTACGCTGCTACATTGTCATATGGTAATGACGCCTGAAACATTATATAGTTTAAACTGGCAGCAATCATCACCTTTAAGATTTATTCCGAATATGTGGATGGACGTTGAGGTAAAATTAGGAAGGAAAGGTGATTTCTATGTATGTTAGAGGGGTTGTAACACTTGGATGATAATGGAGAACCAACTTAGATAATATGGGCATGCATGTAACAAAGTCCAGGAGTGATAAAACTAAGAGGTGGAGTGCATATCATTACTCGACCACATTGTCATAGTGTAGTCAAAGGCGCGCCTTGCTCCTAGGCGCAGGGGCAGCGCCTCAGGGTACTCCAGGCGGGGCCCAATTCTTAAGGCGCACCTAAGGCGCGCCTAGGTGCGCCTTTTCCGAGCGCCTTGGAATAGCTAAGGCGCGCCTTGAAAATCTTGTGAAAAAAATAACATGTTTAGACTTTTTTTAACTATTGTACTGTTTTAGACTGTATTTTGAACTGATGTACTTTTTTTACTGTTCTCTCTCACTCGATTCAAAGTGATTGCAACCTAGACATGGGAGAATTTGAAGCACACATGTTTATCAATATAGAAATCCGATGTATATATATATATATATATATATATATATATATATAATTTTTGCGCCTCGCGTCGCTCGGACGCGCGCCTTAAGTGCGCCTTGCGCCTTTGACTACCTTGTGTCATATGGCGGTGATGCAAATGCCTGAAACATTATATGTTTTAAAATGGCAGCAATCATCACCTTAAAAGATTTTCTCCAAACACTTGAATGAGAATGGGGAAACAATTTAAGATAATGTGGACATGCATATAATGAAGTTAGAGTGAGGAACCCTACTAATTGGAGGTGCTTAAGAACTTTGGTGATGGGCAGAGAGCATTTAGAAGATGTGATGATAGTCAGATGTGAATGCTTGCAGATTGGACCTATGTGGTTGTGTCGGACAAGGGTTGTTGCATTTTCTATGCAATGATCTTGGTGGTCTGGCTTATTCCATTATGTTTCTCTTTTGCATTAAGTGTTGCATAAACAGCGCATCCTTTAACTGGGCACCAATTTGATTTGGTCTACATCTAGAGTTTATGAACTTTGTAGGCTGGGCCTATGTGGTTGTCGGACGAGGGTTTGTTGCACTTTTGAAGCAATAATCTGGATGGTCTGGTTTATTCGATTATGCTTCTCTTTTGCATTAGGAGTTGCATAAACAGCTCATCCATTGAATGGGCGCCAATTTGGTATGGTCTTTAGACGTATCTAGATGACAAAACATCTAGATTTTATAAGTTTCATGGTGGGTTGCCCTGTCAAAATGGTTCGTAAATTTGTTTTATTATATGCATATAGCATAACAGAGTCACCGACAAAGTTCCTATGTTCACTATACGAGAACAATGTCATATTTGTAGACTTTAGCTGCAACTAGAGTAGAGGTAATAAAGCCTTCTAACAACAAGTTGATAGTAAGTGAACCATTCTATTATGAATCTTTGATTTAGGTATCTTGATCTTGACACCCCAATGACCTGTGTGATATGATTCATATGAACTGCTTTTTTAATGAAGTTTTTTTGGTTAATTATTCCAAAAAATTCTCCTTTGTCCAGGGAGCTATGCTATTTGGAAAGAAGTTGGAGGTGAACTACTCAAAGTATGCAAACATTACGCCAGCTCCCGATGCCCATGAGTATGTAGGGTCCAACCTCAACCGCTTCAACCGCAATGCAGCAAAGAATTACCGTTACTGCTGCGCCCCTACTAGGATGATCCATCTATCCAGCCTCCCTCAGGACATCAGAGAGGACGATCTTGTGTCCCATTTGGAGGAGCATGGGACTATTGAAAACACCAAAATCTTCGAGCCGAATGGAAAAAAGCAAGCTTTGGTATTGTTTGAGGATGAGGAGAAGGCAACTGAGGCTCTCGTATGCAAGCATGCAAGCACCATTGATGGGTCTGTCATCCGTATATCCTTCTCTCAGTTGCAAACTATCTAGAAGGTTCCTGGCCCCTCGTTTGAAGTGAAGTGAGATGGAGGTGCCTGATCCATCGGTTTCAAGTGTTTTCTTTCTTGTATTTGATTTTGGATATGCAACAGACTTGCTTTAGGTTTCTATGATCTTTTTAAGAAGTTGAAGAGTGATGCAATTTGTTTAATATTGAAGAATATTTGCTCTTGTTCTTTCCAATATTGTTTGCTTCGCTTGTATGCTGATTGCTGAGGTTCTTTTGTTATTGCCGTTTACCTAGGATTTTTCTATTTTTCGGTTGTGCATTGAATAGTTATTCTTGTTTCTGCTACATATCTTGTAATCTCTAAAATTTTGCTACTCGTGTCCATGATTCTATCATAATCATTTGGGTGCTGATGCACATTTCTATTCCAATTTCAGGCATTTTTTCTTCTTCTGCTCATTACTTTTCATGATCCGTATCAATGTTCTTGGGATATATGTTTTCTGGTACTACCTTGTGTTTTACTTCAGCGCTTCCTCCCAGTTTGAACTCCCCCTTCTTGTTTGATTGTAGGCCAAACTTTGCATACAAAAATGCAACATTTTCTCAGTTCCTGTAGGCTTTGTGCTGGCGTGAAATCTTTCTTGATGCATTATATCGAGTTCTTAACAGTATTTAGGTATCACTTTTATGATGCCAGATGTCCATATTATCATTCCCTCGAGTGTTCCTCAGTCCTAGTTCCTGGTTGAATATTCTTCTACAAATGTAGGTTATGTCTAGGATTTTTGGTTTCAGTATCTCATATAATATTCGAATTTTTTGTTTTTGTCTCTATATTGTTCCGAAGAGGGTTTGAATCTAGTCCTGACGATTGGCTTGGCTGACCATCCAAAATGGAGACTAAAATGTAAATTTCGAATATTATACGATGTCTTAAAACTAAACGCAAATTTTGAATATTATGAATACCTAAAAGAGATGTAATGGTCACCAGAGAGAGACTTCGTCCCCTCTGCGAAATCCCACCAAGATAAATATGCAGAATTAGAAATGACAACTGCGTTTGTATTTTACATTGTATTTATTGCAAACGACGTCACACAAGGAGAGGCTATTGTTTTGCTACAGGGGGTTTCATATATACATCAGCTTGTAAATTTGTAATGGCTGTCGGAATACTGATGGATAGGTCTTCATCTCTTCATTTCCACATAAAAAGGCTGAAACTGGAAGAGTGATTGATGCATCTAATGCGTATACAAAATTATTGTGTTTGTTTGTCGTGACTGGAAATCTCTCTTCAGTAAGCCCTTACTTTTCAGTGGAGGGTTGATAAGTGGTGCCTAACCTAGCCTAAGGCCTCAATGAAATGTTGTTTGATTAAAATTCAGACAATAGTGCTTGAACATGCTAAACTGAAAGGAAAAATACTCTTATTAGTTTAGGCTCCAGGGAACCGTCTGTGACGAAACTGAATCTGACGAGTTAAAAAATCTGTGATGATAATGGAAAATCAAATGATATTGTGAAAGGGGTACAATATCAAGGGCATATATGCAAAAGGCTCCAAGGGGATACAAAATAAAATATTAAAAGAATTCCCTATTGGCCCGGTGGGAAAGGACATATAAAATAAAAAATATATTTCGCTAGAGGAAAGGCTTGAACTTCCGACCTTGTGGTTAACAGCCACACGCTCTAGCCAACTGAGCTACTCCAGCTTGTTGGTCATAGAAGAAGCTAACACTATAATAACGATTTATTATTGATTGATATCAAGTGAGTGATGCGACAAGGTTTGTGCCTCTTTTGAAAGGCAATTTATAAGGGCACTACACAATTTACTCGGGGCTAGCCCATTGAAAAATTAGAAAAAATTACAAGTTTGCCATCATGAAAGTTACTCGGGGCTAGCCCACTGTTATAATCAGGACTGTCGAAATTTTGACAGTCCTACCACATGGAAGGACTGTCAAAATATCGACAGTCCTAAAAGTAGGAAGGACTGTCACAATTTTGACAGTCCTAACCTAGTTAGGACTGTCAAAAATATGACAGTCCTAAAAATTGTTAGGACTGTCAAAATTTTGACAGTCCATTTCCCAAAATTACAAGTTTGCCACACTTGGGGCTGCCCCACACCAAAGTATAAAAGTGGAATGGGTTTCTATTTTTGGCATTCCACCTAGACTTAAGAAACCCTCATTCCACCAAGGCCAAACCTAAATTTGGAAATAGGTAGTTGTGGTTGGAGGAGTATTTAACTTTGGTGATACTCCAAGGAAAATACTTATAACGGTATGTCTTCGACAAGCTACGTTGAATAAGATTTGCAATTGTGCGAAAAAGATTTAGTTTCTTTTGATTAATGTAGGAACAATGCATGGAAAAATGTTCGATGACGAAGTCGGATCGTCCAATTCATTAATTATGCACTCCGGACGTTCCGAAGAACAAGTTGGTTGTTCCGAAGCACGTTCGGTACGTAAAACGACAACCCTAATTTGACAGTCACGAGTTAGGACTGTAAACATTAGACAGTCCTATATAAATATAGGACTGTCAAATATTACACAGTCCTATATAAATATAGGACTGTCATAAATTCGACAGTCCTAATTAAAAGTAGGACTGTCATAATTATGACAGTCCTATATAAAAATTGGACTGTCAAAATAGTGACAGTCCTTGATATTTAGATGAAGTTATTAATTTATATATTTTTTTATATTGGTTATAGGAACCTTGTTCAGAGATTGTGGTACATCCTGACGTTGGTGTTGATGTGGATGATATTTTCACAACGGATATTGAATTTGCAAGCCATGAAGAAGCAATAGAGTGGTGCAGAGAAGTTGGGAGACGACATAACGTAGTTATTGTCATTGCAAGATCCATCCGATCTCGGCCGGGCCGAAAATATCTTGAGCTTGGATGCGAAAGAGGAGGTGTGTTTAGGGATCATAAAAAAAAGGGTGTTGTTGAAAAAGAAATCCCTAAGAAAAATGTTGGGACGAGAAAATGTGGTTGTCCATTGTAAAAGTTGAAGATGTGAAGTGGATAATCGAAGTTAAGAATGGAAGACACAATCATCCTATTCCAGGGACGGTTACGGGTCATGCCTACGTGGCACGTCTGAAGGAGGATGGAAAAAAGTTGGTTGAAGACTTGTTCCTTTCAGGAGTTGCACCGAAACAAATTTTTTCTGCTGTGCGACAAAAACAAGATGGGAACAAGTCTACCATGAGGACGATCTATAATAGTTTGGCCAGAGCGAAATGCAATAGTATGAAAGGAAGAATGGCGATGCAGCAAGTATTGAAGTTGCTTGGGGAGCATCACTACGTGGAGTACCATAGAAGACATCCACAAACTGATGAACTCCTTTCATTGTTTTGGGCTTATCCTGATTGCACACATATGGCTCGGTCCTTCGCAGACGTGTTGGTCCTTGATTGTACATATAAGACCAACAAGTTCAAGATGCCTCTTTTGCATGTTGTCGGGTTTACGTGTACGGGAAAAACATTTGCAGTCGCTTTTTGTTTTATGAAGAGTGAGACAGTAGAGGATTACACATGGGCGTTGAGGAAACTACAATCCCTTTACACAGGTTACAAAGAGCCGTCTGTTTTTGTTACTGACAGAGAATATGCGTTGATAAATGCTATAGATATTGTATTTCCTCATGCGCATAGACTACTATGCACTTGGCATATAAATAGAAATATCCATGCTCAATGCAAGAAAAAATTTGAAACTGTGGACGGTAAAATAGACATGCTTCGCTTCGAAGAATTCTACAGTGATTGGAGTCTTGTATGGCGAGCAAGTACTACAGAAAGTTACTAGGCAGCATGGTACATGTTCCAACAAAAGTGGGAGCCAAGCAACCCGACATGCATATCTTATATCAAAGATACTTGGCTAGGACCACATAAAGAGCAATTCGTGTTAGCATGGACCAACATGGTGAAGCATTATGGCACGATCACTACGAACCGGGTCGAAGGGGCACACTCATGTTTAAAAAGATATCTACGCTCATCGGTCGATAATTTTGTCTCTGTTTGGCAATCGATTCATTTGATGACTATTGCCACGGTGAACGATATTGTAGCATCATTTGATGACTATTGACTAAAAGAGATCCATCATGTATGTGAAGATGTATATTGTGTTGATCCATGTATGTTTAAGTGTATATTGAACTATATGTTGTACCTATTGTAATGAAAAGAGTTATGAAGATTTTGATTGTATAATGCGCATTGCTACCAATAACTTAGGACTGTCATTATGGAAAACTGCCAGGACTTTAGGACTGTCACATTTTTTACAGTCCTGGTGTAAACTAGGACTGTCAAAATAGTGACAGTCCTAAAGTTTACTCACTGTCAATATGTACATTTATATAACTTTAGGACTGTCACAATGTTGACAGTCCTAGTGTAAACTAGGACTGTCAAAATAGTGACAGTCCTAAAGTTTACTTACTGTCAATATGTACATTTATATAACTTTAGGACTGTCACAATTTTGACAGTCCTAGTGTAAACTAGGACTGTCAAAATAGTGACAGTCCTAAAGTTTACTCACTGTCAATTTGTACATTTATATAACTTTAGGACTGTCACAATTTTGACAGTCCTAGTGTAAACTAGGACTGTCAAAATTGTGACAGTCCTAAAGTTTTCTCACTGTCAATTTTGAGGAAATATATAACTTTAGGACTGTCACTATTTTGACAGTCCTAGCGTAAACTAGGACTGTCAAAATTGTGACAGTCCTAAAGTTTTCTCACTGTCAATTTTGAGGAAATATATAACTTTAGGACTGTCACAATTTTGACAGTCCTAGTGTAAACTAGGACTGTCAAAATTGTGACAGTCCTAAAGTTTTCTCACTGTCAATTTTGAGAAAATATATAACTGTCAAAATTGTCACAGTCCACTGTCAAATTTGGACAGTATACAGATCAAAATAAACAATTAACCCACTGACCAATATGCACAGTATACAGATCAAAATAGTTATAACAAGGCAAAATAAACTCATAGTGTCACAACATAGCAAAATTAACTCAAATTGTCACAAGTCATATTCAATCAAACTTTTACAACGTTTATAGTTTAAAGTTTTACAACGTTCACAATTATACAAATCAAAATGATTGTTCAAACGTCATGGCGCCTCTTCGTGCGTTGCTCTCTAGTATCCAAGAAAGGATTTTCTTCAGCGTTGTCGATATTTTGGAGTTCGTCATTGATTGTCATATAATTGGAACCCTGGCAACTGACGAGGCTTCTTCCCAACTTCTTAACTTTCCTTGCCTATTCATGAAAAATGAAAATAATTGTTAGCCACAGTGACAAATATCAAACTTAAACTCTACAAGTAGGCTCACCATCTTGACCAGTGCAGTATATAAGACCGATTTGGGAGGAAGATCTGACGGTACACGCACAATATCCCCTCCGCGTTGGAACAAGGTCGGTAGTCCGACACCGGCGTAGTAGGCGAGGTAGTCGTCGCTGCACTCCGCCATATTGACTGCTGCTAGCCGGCCGGTATCTCTAATGACGTGGCGTTGCCACTCGGTGAAGAAGTGCGATACCCAGTTGAATTGTGCAGGTATATAGTTTAGCGGTTTTGTACCGCGCGGAGGAGTTATCATTTGCAAAGTTCGCCTTGGGACAGTTTGTACGTAGCCAAACTGACGTAGCACTCTATCCGGCATATAAGCCTCCTCGATCTCATGACAAGTGATAACACCGTGATATAAGGCGACTGGTTGCAACGGACGGGTAGTCTGTCGCAAATCACGGTATGGATCCCATACAATCTGCACCGCATAAAATGTAGCATAACGTCATTTAGCATAACGTAAGTACAATATTAAGTACAATATTAGGTCTAAATTATACCAATTAAGTACAATATTAGGTCTAAATTCACCTCTTCTATCGTCATTTCTTCGAGTGCATGCCGTAGAGCGGCCAATGTGTGAGAACGTTTGGCATCTACCTTACTTGGCTTCCATCGGCACATTCTTGGCATGTTCTCGTCATACCCTCGGTTCAGGCTCGCCCGCTGCAGGGTTGGAAAGTGCTCGTATATCCATGCCTACACGTTACCGGAAATATATTAGTCCAAAAATAAACAACACAATTTCAATTTATGTAAACAAGTTGACAAAGATATATCTATACATGGAGTAGAGTCTGGCATCCGGAAATAGTCTTCGAACCCACACGGGATGCCGTACCAAGCTCGCGGTAAAGGTATGCCAGTATACCGCTTCCCCAAGAAATTTGCTCCACCGTATCAATGTTGTCCAAATTGATGAGATATTTCGCATTTATGGACGTTCCAGACTTATCGGTAATGCCGACAGCCCCTAAGATGAACTGAATATATCCGCGGGCCACATTTTCGCTATTATCAATTTCAGGGGCCGTCTCAGCGAATATCTCCTCCAAATATTTTAGAGGAAGTCCGTAGGACTTCTTGAATTCTCGAATACTAGTAAAACTAGTGGCATCAACTCCCAGACACCCTGATACATAATCCACCATATAGTCGTAATAGTTGATGCTCGAATCATCAAAAGTATGATTCTGCATGGGACGACCATCAACCCTAAGTCCCAATATATGATGGACGTCATCAAGGGTAATCGTCAACTCCCCATTGGGTAGATGGAAAGTGTTGGTCTCTGGATGCCACCGTTCTACAAATGCTGAAATCAGTGCATTATCCACCGTCGTATATGAGTAGCTACCCAAATATTGCAAACCGGTGGGACTGATTTTTGACTTCACATCATCTCCCAGTAATTCATACCGCCATGAATTGCATTTTTTGCCATGGTTGATTACCGTCAACATACGACCACTCTCCTGAAAAGTCAAAAATTGGATGAAATTAAACCTCTATGTAAAATAAACTTTGAACTTACAACTATATATAAATGTATCATAACGTAATGTACTTACCGGATTGTTCCATATTTGGTATGCAATATGGTTTTCGATCGACGGTAACATAGAGCAACCGTTTGGACGAGTGTCGCCTGGACTATCTGCCTGCTCAGAAGGTCCCGAACCATCAGTAGGTCGGTTTCCGAGAGTTCGTGGAAGACTCTCGACAGGACTATCTGCAGGCTGAGAAGGTCCTGAACCATCAGTAGGCCGATTTGGAACATTTGGCATGTCCTCATCGGAGGAGGAAGAAGAGCCGGAAGAACTAGGAGGAGCACGTCTCTTTGTGGCAATCTTCTTCGTCAATGGACGTCTCCTCACTTCACGGCGTGCCTCGGCCTCGCGGATAGTCACGCCTTGCGAAACTGTGCGTTCCTTACGCATCGACGCAGTAGGGCGTCTTCTCATTTCTTCATCCACAGTGTCCTTTCCAGGGGCATGACTATAAGATACAGACAAAAATTAATTTCTATTTTAACATAATAAGTTAATTTTTTCCCAGGACTGTAGCCATTTCTACAGTCCTGTAAGTATACAGGACTGCGGTTTTCTCAACAGTCCTAATCTTTTAGGACTGTAGAATTTCCTACAGTCCCATATATATTTAGGACTGTAGGAAATTCGACAGTCCTATATATATATAGGACTGTCGAATTTCCTACAGTCCTAAATATATATGGGACTGTAGGAAATTCTACAGTCCCGCTCGATACAGCTCGACAATGTCGAGCAGTCTCGACATTGTACGCCCTAGAATCATGTTCCAAACGACTTCTATGTCTAAACTACATCCTAAACTCCGCCAAGGACTAGTATGCCCTCATTTGAAAGAAAATAACTCAAAATTTCCACATGCAAGATGATTTCTTATAATTTTTGGAAAATTTTTCAAATACAATAGCACAAGGAGAATGATGATTTCTACCTTGCTTCTTTCGAGACTTTGGGAGCCATCGACAAGGAGGAGGAGGACAGCGGTGATGTTCCGGCGGGAGGGGGTCGGCTGAGGGGGGAAAGCTCCGGTCGGCTGAGGGGGGAAAGCTCCGGTCGGCTGAGGGAAGAAATAATATTTTTTTTCAAAAACCTGGACTAGCCCCAAGTATAAACTTGGGCTAGTCTGAGTAAATGTTCCTCTCTTGTGGGCTAGCCCCAAGTAAAATGGGCAGTGCCCTTATCAAAAGCCTTTTGAAACTTTCTTAAGAGCTTTCGATATCGCTTGTTACTAGTGTTGTAAACCTCTATAATCGAGTCGACCTGTCTTCTCCTCCGTTAAGCAGTAGTCTCTTGTTCCAAATTAGTTGCCATCACTGGCATAGTCATCGTGGTCGCCGGAAGGGCAGCAGCTGTGATCCCTTAATTTTTTTTTTTTTTTTGACTTATCCTTCATTTTTTTTTTATACCATATTTAAGAGTTCATCCCACATTTTTTCATAATGTATATGTCCCTCCTCCACACCTTCCCCTCCTCTCCGCCACCACCGTCCAGGGCCGGCCCTGAGCTCATTGGGATCCGAAGCTAACTTTCAAAATGAGGTCCCATATATAATGTAAAAAAAAATCAAACAAAATTAAAATAAAAAATAAGCATCCATACCAAGATTTGAACTATGCACCTCTAGTGTGAAGCCTATTGTAATAACCACTACACTATAATTGTATTATGACAAAAATGGCCCTTGATAAATACTAGCCCTATTGTCTGTACAAAATTATTTATATATTTAAACAAAAAAAATTTGGGCCCTCCTTGTCCATGGAGGCCTGGACGGTCCTATGTCCGCCCTGGAACAGGGCCGGCCCTGTCACCGTTTGCTCCCTCAGCAGCGTCGCAGCAGCATTAACATCAGCAGCCGCGCCGTTTGCTTGCCGCTGTCGTGCCGCGCGCTTGTCATTGCGTCGCGCTTGCCGCCGCTCGCCTCGCCGGGGCGGCGGCTGCTGCTGCTGCTGCTGCTGTGGCGCAGCAGCGGGGGCGGGGACGAATATTGAGTAGTTCCAACTGAAATAAAACTTATGATCTGGCTATCCAGACGAAGACGACGGCGGCCGGATTGTCGGTCCCGGTGGCTGCTGCTGCATTAATGTCTCCCCTGAATAGAAGAGGGGATAAGAGGCAGAGGCAGAGTACACCATCTGATCCAATAGTGCAGGATTGCTCTGGTAGTAGTCCCCCGAGGCGCTGGCGGACGCCGCGGTACCGCCTCCGTCTTCCTCCTCCTTGATCCTCTGTTTCTGCGGTGGAGGTGGATGCAGGCTCCTCTGCTTTTCGTTGCGAGTGGAGCAAGCCTTGTGCTACTTGTTGCTCTGTTCCTGTAAGGGCTTCTAGGAACAAATACAAGTCTTAGTTTCTTCTTACATCAACAACTGTACAACAACAAACAAATATGTCAAATATAGAAAATTACAGAAACTTATATAAATATAAAATTTGAGATTAAGATTAAAATCAACAACTACTCAATTTTTAAATCTAATATATATTTATATAAATTTAAATTTTTTTATGAGGAAACAAAAATATATATACATAATTATAATTTGAGCCAGTTTAAAACGAATCAAGTACATAATTCCATTATAAAAAAAAAAAAAAAAACACACACACACACACATATATATATATATATATATATATATATATATATATATATATAAAGGAAGTCTATCTGAATATTTCGTGGATATAATTTCTCGAAATTCTTTCTCCTGATCTCATTCTTTTAAAATAAAATTTTCTGTTAAAAAAATTACGTAAGGCATTTTAGGAATACAATTTTTTTTTTTGCACAAATTTCGCTACGATCTCGCAGAATATATATATATATATATATATATATATATATATATATATGGTAAACGAGATATGAGCCATAGTGTTTATATATTTCTACATGAATCATGCACATGAATAGACTTTCACATTCTATGTGCACCCATGTGCTCTAGTACATTCTATTTCTATTGGTCCATATGTGCATGACTCATGTAGAAAAATGAACACTATAACTCATATCCTGTTAATATATATATATATATATATATATATGCACTTTCGTAAAATAAATATTGTAAAAAATTAAACATAAATTTATTAAAAAAATTGTCATTTATAGAAATTGAATTCAAACAATCAAGAGAAAATGTCTTCACCTTAACCACTTGAGTTAGAATTATTTAGCTATAAATATATCATATTAGGTAATTAAATGCTTGGTTAAATTTTTTTTTTAAAATAGTGGAGTATTTAGGTAGTTATTTAATTTTCTAATTATTTTTTAAATTTATTTAAATGATGATATACATTCGGCTTAGACGGCTCATTTTTGAGCCGTTTCTAACCCGCATTATAATAGTACTAGTTAAAAAAAAGAAGAAAATATTAAATTATTATAACTATTATCATTCCTAGAAATCGAACTCAACACTACAAAAATACTGTTAAATTATTATAACCTCCGCCTCCACCGTCGACTTGATGTATTTTTATTTTTTGATAATTTGACAGTTTGTTGGATGTACTAGTTGTATAATTTTATATGTTTGGATTATGGTAGTGTATGATAATTTATGGCTGTGCAATTGTATTTAATACGTTCTATTGTATTTGATGTCTTTGAATCTCTGATTGATTTTGTATAATGTTACATGAGCATTATTCAGTTTTGGATCGAAAATTGAATCGAATAAGTGATTCAGTTCAGTTTGAAAAAAGAAAATTCGGTTCGATTTCGGTTTTGAAAATACTAAAAAAAATTAGTCGATTTTAATTTCGGCCCAAAACCGAAAAACGAATAAAATTTATACAATTATGTAAATACTCTAATTCTATGCATATTTTGTGATTAAAAATGTGTATATTTTGAAAACAACAATTCTATGTATATGTTTTGAAACACAACTTTGAAATATAACAAATGTGTGTACAAAATTATAATTTAACTACGATTTCAACATTGGATCATATCCATTAAACAATAGCAATAGTCCAACCGAAAAAATCGAATAGTTTATTCGGTTTCGGTTTCGACTATTTTTATTCGATTTCGATTTCGATTTCGATTTTGAATTTTTAGAATTTTGATTTATTCGATTTTGACTATTACGATTCGATTTAAACCGACTTACATCAGCTAGAAGGGATAACCACCCTTGTAGAGATACAAAAGCTAGCTGTTCTCGGCATAGATCCCAAACGTGTTCAAACACACGAGGTTGAAAACCAATTAATAATATATAAAAACGACTTATACCAACATTGAGTTTGATATTTTTGGTTTAGGGGACCTAAGTCACTCTCGAGATGGGAGGCCTTTGAAGAGATGAAAGCCCTTTTTTTAGATATTATTATAAATACAATATCAAGTTGAAAGAGAGCCAAAGAAAAGTCCTCCTTGGGAAAGTGAAGCCCAAAAAGGAGGCAATGTGTTCAAAATCTAAGCTAGATGGTGTGATCCCTTTGACCTCTTTGAATCAGGACTAGGACCACCGACTGTACAATGACAAACAACAAAGTCTGACCTAAATGCATAGTTTGCATTATCAGTCGATACTGATCCGATACAATCGATACCGATCAAGTTTGACATGTCCTGATTCGATACCAACATTGGAAGTCTCTTTTCCAGTCAATTCGGTAAAAAAAATTGAACAAAAAAGACTAATCAACAAGAATGTAAAATCATAGTAAGGTTAGCATGTAAATGAAAAAAAAAAAAAACTTATCTGTCACAAGTAAACCAATCAGTAAGAGTGACTATTATTTCATTCAATTTCAAAACTAATATGAAACAACACGAAAAATATTTAATATTATGCCTAAATGTCTAATATATTTTTCCCAAATTTATTAATAATTATTTGACTTTCGATACCGAAAAATCTGATACTTTGTCAATATCGTCGATACCGATACTCAAAAGAAGGATCATCGATTCCGATATCGATAGTGCGAATGTATCTCAAAAGCATGCAATGTAACTAAAATTTGATGCCAAATTATGTGCCATTCATAGAACTCTTAAGGTTAATTTTGACCCAATCGAGTTAATATATGTCTCGTGTTAAGAAAACAGGATCTCATGACCTTGAGCAGACGAATCATGAAAATCACCTGACAGGTTTAGTAGCATCTGAGAATAGAACCAAGAAGAAAAATGACTGGTTATAATTCTCCTTACTATATGATTCTTTCTTATCATATATCTACTCAATATAAACTCAAAACTCTTCATATCATAGGCATAAGCAAAAGCATGAATCATCCCTGGTAAAATTTAAGATAGGAACTTTGCTAAACTTTCAGATTTTGGTGCCTCTCCATTTTACTTGTTTATATGATTAATTCTCTCAGAATTTGCCAACTTCTCATAAAAGCCTAATTGATTGATACAAAAGATTTCTCCAATGAATGTTAACTTGCACTGTTAAAACTTACAAAAGTCGTAACAGTACATAATGTATGTTGCACCTTGTGTATTGGTGCAATATACATTATGTACCGTTACGACTGAGGCAGAAGAGGCAGACAGGAAAAGAAGCAGTTTTGATCGCAAGGACACAAGCGTCAAAATCGTTTGCGTGTCATTGTTTCCTTTTGCTAATGACTCGAAAATCCTTTCTTTTTTTTCTTTTTCTTTTTTTTGAACCTGCAATTTTTTTTATAGTAAAGTCATTGTATCTGCTGTAAGTTTGAGAAACCAGTAGTATAGAAATCTATTAGATATGCAAAATGTCAAGTATACCTTAGACTTGGACGATCACCGAGGAAAGCAGTCATATTGATATTCCCGAACCAAGAAGTCAATTTATGGGGTTCTAAATACCAAGAAGGAAGAAGGCTGAATTTGATTTTGAAGACAAAAACAAAGGCTCACGAGCACTTTTTATAAAGGCACTACAAAAAAGACTCAGAACAGTACAAATTTTTATCATTGATAATTACAAGTTTGCCACGTCCAAAAATTACTCACCGGACTGTCCATTTCCAATTGATTCTTTTTATAATCAGGACTGTCAAAATTTTGATAGTCTTACCAATTTGAATGATAGTCAAAATATTGACAGTCCTAACAATTGGAAGGACTGTCATAATTTTAACAGTCCTAAAAAATCAACATATTTTTTTAGGACTGTCAAAATTCAATTGGTAGGACTGTCAAAATTTTGACAGTCCAGAAGGGAGGGCTACGCGAGGTGACAAGAGGGCGGGGATGCGTGGAGGCCGTAGAGGGGGGGGGGGGGGGGGGGGGGGGGAGGGGGGCGAGGGGGAGGAGCAGGAGGCGTGGGAGGAGACGGAGGCGCGCGCGCGGGGGCGGCGACGAGACGTAGGCGCACGCGCTCGCCTCCGCTGCTGCTGTTGTCGCCGCCGTCGGCGGCGCGAGACGTAGCCGCAGCACCCCGCCAGCGCATGCCTCCGCCGCGTGCAGTCTCCCGCACGATGTTTCTTCTTCTTCATCGTCTTCGTGACGGAGCCGACAGGAAGGTGCTTGAGGTGCGGCTCGACGGCGGCGACGCGGTCTATGGCGAGTTCAACGACGCGGAGAGGAGAGAGGAAGAGAGGCCGGAGAAGGATGGAGGTGGGGGAGGAGCAGAAGGAGGGAGGTGTAGAGGATGGACAGTCCTAGTAAAATTTGGATTAGTCTAAGTAAAAAAAAAAATTAACTGGACTAGCATCAATACTGGACTAGTCCCGAGTTATTTTTGTAGTGTCTTTAACAAGAGACCGAGGAAAAGTAGCTAGGGACGAGATTAAAGTCATCCACTTCCTAAGTCTACTAACTCATGCAAACAAGCAAGATCTCTAACAAGCCGACATAAAAAGACTTTCAAGTAGTTTGTCATCGTTGACACCCGAGTCATAAATGCCTAATGTCAGCTAAGTTTGTACCTATTATAAGAGCATATGCACTTCCTAAGTCTACTAACTCATGCAAACAAGCAAGAAGAAAAACAAGCCGACATAAAAAGACTTTCAAGTAGTTTGTCATCGTTGACACCCGAGTCATAAATGCCTAATGTCAGCTAAGTTTGTACCTATTATAAGAGCATATGCAAAGTCTTAGGATTATAAGCTTGAGGAAATATTAAGGACTAAAACAAGTCTGTTGAACTGTGTTCAACTTAAAAGCACACAATGCTTTATAATTAACCGATACTAGAAGCATAATTTGCAGTATCAACCGATCCCGATCCCGATCCGATATAGCCGATACCGATATGATTTGACATATCCCGATTCGATACTGACCGATACTCGATACTGAACTGATACCGATATTTGGGATCACTTTTTCGATCAATTCAGCAAAGAAAATTGAACGAAAGAGACCAATTAGCAATGATGTAAAAGTATAATAAGAATGTACAAGCATGTAAAAGAAAAAAACTTATCTATCGCATGTAAACCAATCAGCAAGAGTGACTACTATTCCATTCAATTTGAAACTACTAAAAAAACAACAGTGAAAATACTTAAAATTATGCCTAAATGTATAGAATATATTTTCTAAAATATTATTTTATTAATAATTATTTTCTATTCGATACCAAAAAATTCGATACTCCAATCCAAAACCGCCGATCACGATACTCATAGAAATTGTTCGATGTCGATTCCGATACCGCAAACCTTGGCTGGAAGCCTTTTCATGATAGTTATACTGCAGCTGCGACCACCACCATAATGTTGCCATCAGAATCTCTTTGATTCCAATGCTGGATGTCGACTACCTAAGGAAATCCTCTCCTTAATATTTAATTTGGAGTAGCAATGGGAAGCAAGAAGAAACATATTATGCACAACACAGACCGAGTTGATGCATACAAAAGATCAACATGTTAGAAGCAGTTGTGAAACTACTGTCCTTGGCTTTTAGTCAAAACGCTCGCAAGATGAGCGCTGGCCTGGAATTGACCTACTGAGTACTGAGTCTACTGACATCGTACAACTTTTACTAACAGAAACAATCAGAAAACTACACAAACAAATGTATATAAATTGGAAGGAACTAGACACAAAATATTGAACTTATATACTCGATATTTGTGAATAATCAGTCTGATCATAATTTACGAATGGAAGATTTTGAAGCTCATCACAGAATCTGTTCAACAGGACATTCCGTTTTCTTTTCCTTTTTTCGGTAAACCACCATTTGGGGGTATAGGCCTTTATTGATAACAAAATATAGGAGATGGTCCTTTCCACATTTTACAACACTACAACTAAGAAACAAGAAACAGATTGTTTGTGTAGTTTTCTGATTGTTTCTGTTAGTAAAAGTTGTATACAATATGTTTGTGTAGTTTTCTGAGATGGTCCCTCTATATATCCGCCCACCAACATAAATCTATATATCCGCTCACCGTGATTCCTTTGAGCATGGGTGTCAATACAGTTCTAATAATCTTGATGATAATATTACTAAAACTTGAAAAAGCTTGACCAGATTGTTCAAAGAAATTGACAAATTTAGTCAAATTTAAGTCAAGAAATCATTGAGATTTACCTTCACAAATATCAACTGGAAACAGAAGGCACTCTGGGGATGTCTGGAAGAGGCAACCCAAAGCCTACGACCACCTAACTTGCTTCGTACATGGATTTCGAAACAGAGTCCTGCCAAATGTGAAACTATAAGAGATGTAAACAAGTCCCCAAGCAAAAAATCATATCAAAGAGAGAGTACTCACATAATCAGGGAGGTTGATGGTCATGGTCTTGGCGTATAAATGTTCATTTCACTTTAACATCTTTCAGCCTTGCTATGGTCTCTTCAAAGTGCATGATTCCTGCCACCAAGCAAGCATGTGTATTGCAAGAGAACAACATCCAGATTCTAGGCTGGGGCGATCTCACCAATTAGATGTTAGAAGAAAACAGACTACCAAAAGAAGGAGAGGAGTACTCGGTATTCAAATTTTTTTCTGCAGCATCATCAATCGACTAGATGACTCCGCCACAATCACTGTTTAGGATATTAATCAGAAGGCCAATTGAAGATGTGGCATTTTGATTTATCTGTAACATATTTGAGCTCGCGCAAAGAATCATCAAATACTTGAAAGAAAGAAAAATAACAGAGAAACTGGAAAGAGAGCATCTCCATACTACAGTGGATCGTAATAATCTTTGAAACATAAATATGCATGAAATACAAAAAATTGTATGAAACTTAAAGAAAATGGTCTCAAGTAAACCTACAATTTTATTAATTTTCGAAGATGGTGTATATACATTGATCATTAGCATCAGAGTTGGTAGACAACTTCATGTCTATCTGATCACAGAAGCACGAAATCTCCTAGGTCTACATATAATGGCAAAACTACCATGGTCACTCAGCACTGATGGCGCCAAATACCCACTCATCAAGCTCAATGCAGTCATCGATCTACTTTCTGGATAAAACAGCCGGAGTCCCTTACTATTTGGCCATATCACCAAATAATATTAGGAAATTAACATGGTACAGGAAATGTGACAAGAAATTGCTCCCAAGGACAGGAGAAAAGAAAAATTATACAAATGTACGAAGATCCACCATTTGTATTTTACAGAAAGAATCATGCCACCACTACATCCCCAAACCCAACAAAGTGGAACGCTACACAAATATCACGCAAAGAGAAACAAGCTATAACTTAAAGACTTCCCAGATCACCTTCTTCAAATGAGAAATAATACATACATGTATAATGAGCACCATGCCACGTGGAGCCATAAAAAGCCTCAAGGATCCCACCTTTTTCTCTCTCTTTAACCAGCTACATTCAGTTAGCTAGTTGGTGGCGTTCTTGGTAGAGTATCTGGTGAAATTTCCCAACTTCCGCTCCTCCTACCCCAACTTGAGTTCCTTACCCCAGGTCTCGAGGTGGGATGTTGCATCTCTGAACCCATGTTAAGTTCTGCTTCAGAGACAACACTGTGCATGCCATTGCTCCTTCTCCCACCCAACTCTTCGTCAACCTCTGTTGAGTTACGTCGTCGGGATATCTTCAACAGCTCCCCTCCAATCTCAAGATCATCCTCTACTTTTGATCTTGGCTCATTGGTTGACTCTAATTCTGGTTCCCTATAACGGTTGGTAGGTGGAGGTACTCGGGGCTCCTCCTGCACAAAGGCTCGGAATTTGTTCCTTGATGGCTCTACCCTTGAGCAGAAAACCTCAAGGAAGTTAGATATGCATCCTTGGTTGTAGACATTGGGCCTGTTGTCGGCTCTATACCGGAAATTCTCGTAGGTCGTCTGTAATGTACAAGAAATTCAATTAACTAAATCAGAAAATGAACAATCATTGTAGTAGTTAATGGGAACAATGGCTGGCAATCAACTGTATATAAAGACATAACCCCTTGACTTCAGCATCCTTGGTTCTATTAAACAGCTCCTATAGGAGACAACACTTGGTACTGCTTAGTAAGGAGGGAAGTAAAAGCTCAAGTGATCACAATGTTCCTCTTACGAACCAATAGCATAACTCAGATGAATTTTAGATAGTTGACATCACGAGTAGAACCTATGTGAGTTCCATCATTCCAACAGATCACCACTTGTAACAAGACGAGGAATCAGGTCAATGTTCATTGCTATAAGGGCATATTCTGATAAATTGGCATGGTCTGCAGAATGATGCTAAATGATGGTGGTTGTTATCATTAGTGAGGTTTAACAGAACTATGCAGAGGATACTCCTCACTAGTAAATTCATCATACACGAAAAAGACTCGAAAGAGATAACCCTTGAACAAAATCTGGTATGGTTAAAGTATGCA
The DNA here is from genome assembly GCA_036927795.1 of Iris macrosiphon. Classification (NCBI taxonomy): domain Eukaryota; kingdom Viridiplantae; phylum Streptophyta; class Magnoliopsida; order Asparagales; family Iridaceae; genus Iris; species Iris macrosiphon. The sequence continues at coordinate 150,737,627 of JAYESA010000017.1, read as the reverse complement.
CACGTAAAACCATAGTCATAACAAACAATACATAGATTGTCAAAATGACAAAAATAAAACGCCAATATCTCGTAAGGAAAGAAAAGAAAAGTTTTACAGAATTGGACCCCTATTTAGCAGTCAATTGCAAGGTTATAAGAATATGACCAACTCCTTGATCCTTCTGATTAACTCAAATTATAATAGAAGAAAGTGTGGCAAGGGAACACACATAATAGAAGAAAGTGTGGCGAGGGAACACACTGTTAAACTAAATCCTTCACTGCTTATTTTAATGCTGCCATAATTCTAATTTTAAGAAATTTGTTAATAAATAACTAATTTTAATTGTTCAACTTTTTTTGTTGTGATCCAACAGCAGTTGTCTACAGTGGACTCAGCTGCCAAAACTCAACTGAGATTTAGGCTTGCCCAGGTGGCCGCATCACATTAAGGATAATCAGGTTGGTTGGCTGATGAATGTTTGAAGCCTGTATTTTGCCCATAGTTTGGGGTATCGGCCGACACCGATCCGATACGGCCGATACCGATACGGTTTGGCATGTCCCGATCCGATACCGATACTAACTGATACCGACATTGGTGGTCTCTTTTCCAATCAATTCGGCAAAAAAAATTGAATTATAAGGACCAATAAAAAATGGTGTAAAAGCATAATAAAGTTGTAAAAGCAAGTAAAACAAGAAAACTTATCTATGGCAGGTAATCCAATCGGCAAAGGTGACTACTATTTCATTCAATTCCAAAATTATGCCTAAAAGTACAAGATATTTTTCTTAAAAGTTTAATTAAAAAAAAATATATACCAAAAAATTCGATACTCCGATCCGAACAATTGATACTATCGATACCGCCAATTCCGATCCTCATAGGAAGGGCCTGATAGCGATTCTGATACCGATACTGCTAACCTTGAATTTGCCACATACATGGTACTCATCTTCCAATCAAGGAGGTTGCTTTGAGTTCTTTAAGTCTTGGAACCGAAGTAGGTTGCTCTTAGTAAACGTGAATTCACAGTTATGGTTTGTTTTTGCCTTCTTCCAAGCATCAGTTCCAGTACCTCCTTTACCAACGTGACCTCTTGCGCATGCTTTTTCATTGCAACCCGTGAAGGAAAGGGAAAGTGAATGGGAATCTCAAGTATCGTAGAAGCTGCTAGAAATGATGGAAGCACACTTCATGACAGGGATAGTAGCTCCTACAACAATTGATCTTTTCAGAATTAAAGCTTGATTACATCACACAGATAAAATTGCTGGTTTTAAGTGGTTCAGTTCACAGACCTGGTCCAAAAACATGCCTAAATCACCAATTTGTTTTTGGCCCCAAGACATATAGGAGCCTTAATTACATGCAACTATAGTTGACATCTGGAGTATCACAAATCATACATGCCAATGGTCTGGCTTGATGCCGTATGTATTTTGAAAGATATGGATAGCCAAACACATGGCACAAGTTACAATCACTGAAGATCTAAGTAATTTTAGTTGGGTAAGATACAACGGCATCAGGGGACAATATAGGTATACACATGAACCAGTTAAATAGAAGTTCAATAATTTCGATTTTGGTGCCAAGTACTACTGTGGCTTACACTAGAATACACACTGACGTATCACGAAGCCACCCCACCCCCCCTATCACCACCACCACCCCCCCCCCCCCAACCAAAAATTAATAGTACTAGTAATAAAAATGATACAATAAATATTAAAAAAATCAGCCAAAATATTTTTTGACTGCATCGAGTTATCTCCATCTGTTCAACCTCCTAAATGCATCAATGTAGGGCATAATACGTACTGAGTCTACTGAAACTGTACATGATGTATAAAGTGGACGGAGTGTAAACGCTAGGCAATGGGCATGTTAGCATCGAGGTTCACACTATCTCTACCGAAATTGGTTTCGGACCATTCCTATGAGTATCAGTATCAACAGTTTCGGATCGGAGTATCGGGTTTTTCGTTTGAACACAAAAATGATGAAAAGTAATTTAAAAAGCTAGAATAATACTTGATACATATTTATACATTGTTTTATATATTATATGTTGTTTCTCGTTAGTTTTAAGTGGAATAATATTCAACATTGCTAAAATGTTCACCTGCAATATATATTAGTTTATTTACTTGCCTTGAGACATAGTACAACCAAATTAAATAGTCTTGAATGGAATAATATTAATATGGGTGAATGTTAAGAATTTATCGACATACAACTTCAACAAATGGTAATGGTTACATTGTGTCGATAAAAAATGTTATCGACATGTAACATTGTAGATCATCGGCACAACCGAATCCGTTTGGTGACACTTCTTTCCATACTCTCTTTTTCGTTCAATCTTTCTTTGTGAAACCGATACGATACGGCCCATACATATTGGTATTGGCCAATACCGCGAACTATGGTTAACATATGGTTGAAATTTATTGATTTCACTGTGTCAGTTAGTGACAAGCAGTGAAAAAAACAATATTAGCAGTTCAAGCACACCAAACCAAGGTGTAGTAACATATAACAAGTACAACAGTCAAACAAGTCAACATAAGAGCAAAAACAAGGCAATGATAGAAGGGGGGAAAAAAAGTAATCTAGCAAATATGGACATATAGGTCAAAAGACTGACCTGATTGGTGCTGATGAGATATAAATGAAACCCACTAAGACCACCAACAAACCATAGAGATACGAAACAATATATCATGAGTACGACAGATGCAGGGGAATGTCTCATTGCCTTCCATACTGTCGGGTAATCTTCATCCATGAGAAACTTGATATACAGTGCGCACATAGAGAACACGTATATGCAGAGAAGAGTTGAGGAAGTCACGAAAAAGAAGAAGTAACGATAATTTCTCTGCAAGAAAATCCATATATAAGCGCATCTGATCTGAGAAAGGAATCTAACATTTCTTGCTATTCTTTTATTTATTATGGCAAAGGATCATTCTGCAATAATTTGACACATGGTGAGAAGTTTTCCAAATTCAAAGCATAGGATCTTTGTCTGTAAATGCTTTCAGGGTATAGATCAGTGTGAATAGTGGTAAATTACCTACTCAGGTCCTCAACCATCAAATTTAGTAGATGAAGTTCATATAAAGGAATAAGTGAGTTGGCCATGTCTTGCGAACAAATAAACACTCATTCTGTGTGTGTGTGTGTGTGTGTGTGTGTGTGTGTGTGTCTAAACATATGGGAAGCGAGTTGGCCACGTGGCTGTTTTTCTTCCATTTTGCTCAGTTAAGTGCCATTCCCTCTCTAAGGTTAGCATTTTCCATATCCTTTTTCACAGCCTCAATCCAAGTTCTTAACACCTACCCCTACTTCTAGCAGTAACTAACATCCTAAGTTCCTAACACTCCGGTGCATCTCTTGCAAGAGTGAATGCTTCAAAGTAAAATAAATGGGATATGCAAGTAAATTTGCTATGCAACCACAAAACAGTCTATCATAACATATGTAGTGTAGATACAAACAAGTAACAACTAGCTAAAGAGAGAATACTGAACTAGAATTCTAAACACCAGTCAAGACTCGATAGTATTCTATATCATTCACATGTTAAAGGACAAAAGTAATAGTTTCCCATGACTACTACGCAAATGGAAAATGAAGTTTAGTTGGATACCAGTCCAATGCATTGCCCAACCCAGGGGCAGTGATGATCAAACCGTTGCACGCAATTATTGCAAATTGAGCAATGAGAACAACGAGGCGGACGATAGAGCATGCAAGTATCACAGTACTTTATTTTCACAGGCATTCCATTAACAATCACTTCTTTGAAGCGAGGAAATTGCAAGCTTGGAGTATGCCTAGGCCCTTCTAATGGATGTTGAACTGAAGTATCATAAGAGAACTCTTCCTCTGGAGGATGGGAATTGCGTGGAATAATACCAGGATCTCGAGCGGATGTGAGGAGGAGGAGCACCAATACCTACATGACCATATTGTGAGATAGACATGGACACTACCAAGTCATGGTAATTTGGATACATAAATTAATTCAAAACATGTCATATGTGGAGGACAACCATGAGTACCTACAAGATCATATTATGACAAAAGCATGGAAAATTACGAGTCATGATTGTTTGGATGCATAAATCAATTTAAAACGTGTCAGATGCGGGTGACTAAAAGCCGATTTCAGCATAGCCTATGATAATTCAATTGCATTTACAATCCCAACTTCAATCTAATGTGTAGTAAAAGCCCCTATAGGACCGCACAAGTTCTTATAACACTGCATAGTAGTTCAAACCAATTTGTAAACACCCATCACATGGTCCTTAGGTTCAAGAACTCTTGTTCTTTTACTGCTTGCAGCCAAATTCTATATCTGGAATCAGATGTCTCTCTTAAAGATGGCTTGGCAAACTCCACTGTACATAACAGCGGGCAAAGTTCAACGTTGAAATCTGACAAGGATCACCACAACATTAGCTAACAAAAAATTTATGATCATACTGTAGTTTGGCCAATAGTCATGACGACGAAAGAAAAACTAACAAGTTCAGATCCTTTGAAATAAGGGAATAATAATATAAAGCATCTTGATAATAATTAATAATTTTACAGCATCATATGATAGTGTTGGAAACTTAATATATAATGTGGAATGGCATAGTAATGGATCCTTGCTATCACTAAAACCCCACATATCCACCATTTTGCTCATCTTAGCATTTCTAGAACTGCCAAAACCCTCAGAAAAAACGAATCAGCATTATATGGCATATGACCATATCTCTACTAGTTCATATTAGTTGTACGGATAAGGAATAACCATGTAATTTGAATTAAAATTGATTCATTTGTCCACTTTGATATTTTGCTACTTATTTAAAAAAGAAAATTGTTATTCCTACAAGCATAAATTGTGAGACAACTCAATCCGGCAAAAGACAACATTAACCATGAAAATGGAAAGAGAGAAAGATTCACATTTTATCACCAGCCAACTTAAGGTTCCTGTTTACCAAAAGTGAATCCAAAAAAAAAGCCATTTTCTTATAAGAGAATCAACACCATTTTACGCTAGGAATTAGAAGATAAAATGATCCATCTAGTGACACATGAACCAAGATGCACCAGATCAACAACCACAGTACCAATAATAATGAAATTGAATAAAGATTATTGAAGTCAAATCAGCTTCAGATATAATAAATTTAGCATGTGATGCATACAAAGGATATAGTTAGAAGACTAACATATATGGTGAATGCTATTGCAACTGCCAAAATTGCATATCCAGCACCATATGCAGCAAATCTATGGAGAAGATGTCTTGCAACAAATACACAAAATATCACAACAGGAACCACTATGAGTGAAATGGTGATGAGCAGCGACTGTGCGTCGGGTCCAAATATTAACCTCCCACCAAAGAAAAATTTCTGCAGAAGTGAAACAGGGGGTTATAAATTAACATAAAATCTTTAAAGTAAGAAGGCAGACAATAAAAAAAACATAGCCAGTTAATGACAACAGAAATAGTATGCTACAACAGTGCTCAATAAATTGCTAGATACTAAAGATAACTAGAACTCCTTCGTAGCTACAGAAAACTCCGCACAATTTTCATAATATGCAATTTAAATAAAGGATGGGAGTGCAACATGTCTTGGTATTTGCAAAAGTAATAAAATTAATTGAATTCGTCGGTCAGTGTTAATCCTTGGGGAATGTGACTCATAATCAACTCGTCAAATGTGTGTTCCATATATGTGGAATACAGCCAGAATATTTTAATGAAAGGGCCAACAAAGAAAATAGGGCAAAGTATAAAGAGGAAATTGTGAAGGAGAAGAAGTATAAACAAGACAAGTAACAACAAGCTGAATACACACAGGCAGACACACCCTGTTTATGAGCTTGCTAGTTCATTTCCACATGGAGGCACATTATGACATGCATGAAAAGAAAACTCCAAACAAAATCAACAAGTAGATCCCACCATACACTTTTCACATCTTGCTATATAACCAACAAATAGATATTCCATCTACCAGCACGATGCCTTGTGGTCTTTGTAGTGGCTTGAATAACCAGTTGGAACCAATCGGTGTGAGAAATCATGTCGGTATCGATTGATCGGGATAAAGTAAATTGAGACCCTTCCTATCTATGGATTGACTTCTTAGGAATTGAGTCCTAAATGCAGTGAATCGTGTCTTGGAGAATGAACTCTATATAAGAATCTCTTCCTCAAAACATTTTTATAGTTCGTTTTCGCTAAATGCTTTCGCGGTTGGTTTTGTAAATGTGTTTTCGTTAATGTTTTGATGGATGATTTTCATTGCTTGTCTTCATTGATTTCCGCATTCATATGGAATTTTGAGAGAGAGAGAAGAGTATTGAACCTCTATTGGTGAAAATACAAATGAACGCGTAGGCGAGGCTTCATCGAAGCTTAGGAGTTCTCTCTCGACAATTCTCTAATAGTGAGTGGCTTTGATCCTTCGCTCCTTTATCTCCACACCATAACAAAACAATCTCTTCATTTTCTTATTGCGTCCTTCGATCAATGATACATTAACAAAAGAATCAAGATAAAAGAGAGTAATCATAATGTTGTTAGCTTGTTATATAAAAATATAGATTGTTGTATTGTTATATAGAAATGGAACTGTGGAAAAGGTTTAGAACCGTTAGTTCGCCGTAGTGGTAACCCTAGATTGAGTAGTATGGTATTTCGAACGATGTCTCGAGATGTGGAATACAAATGAGAATATGTCCCATAGTTATTTTAAGTTTCTGCATCATACATGTCATATTTTATAGCTAAATTGCATATACATGCATGGTCATGGGCAACTTGTGCACAAAGTTTTGTTTCCTCGAACGGTATCTACGGCAACGGAACCGATTCGACCTAGGAGGAACATGGATAATTGGTGTTGATGTATAATGCACAGGAATTGCGAAACCTCCAATGATGCTAGCTATCAGCACTGAGAGGGACGCCATAATTCTCATGAATAATCCACGATGGTGTGTTCGCCAATAACCGTCATATAGACGGGTTGCATCGCTAATTATGTGTTATGCATGAAAGAATATGTTAGTCCTTGTTTGCAGGAAAGGACAATCAGCTGCGGGTAAGAATCAATATTTGGTGATACATATTATGTTTTTACATTCATGTCTTATGAATTGTTAATTTATCATAAGAAAAGATAGAAATATCACTAATAATCATGTATGATTTCACATGAATAATGTGTTGATTATGGTGAGTCGGATAAATACCGCTTACCAGTGCATTCGTCAATGTACAGATACATGTCTCCACATGTGTCGGGAATCAAGTGGACACACAGAGGCCCTAAAAACTCGTCCAACTCTGCAAAAACTTTGCCTTTATTTTGAATATTTCAATTCAGTTTGTTTTTTTATTACTTCTGTTGAAGGCATTTTTACTTTATTGTTAGTAAAGGGATATGATGTATGGAACGGTATATCGCATTTTGTTGTTTCATAGTTGTAAGCCAAGATTGTCACTTTTATGCTCGGTTGTTTGAGATCATATGTTTTCGTTACTAATTATCAATAAAAACCTATTTCTTGTACATTATGTTTTTATTCAATTTATTTGTTTATCTGCTGCAAAATTCTACAAAAAAAACTATTTTACAAACTGTGCACGAACACGCCTTGTACAAGCACAATTTAGGCTTGTATAGCATCATGTCCAATGGAGACTTATCGATTCGGCAGAATCGGAACGTAGCAGCCTTTATCGTTATCGCCGAGGCCTCCGCTGCCTCAACCACCTCCCCCCCCCCCCCCCCCCTTCCTCTCGCCCCTTCTGCATCTCTGAATCAACTTTCGTTTCTCCCACGTTGCAGAGACTAATGTACAGTTTCAGCCTATAACAGAGTACAATTTGAAAACTGTTGTTTGCATGCAGGCAACTGGTGGTACCATCATCACATGACGAACAACTTCTCCACCCTAAAAGCAATCATCTATGGAGTATGGATCATGTGCTTCTCATCCCAGAGTTCTCCGTTACGCATAGCTAGCCTCATGTGGCACGACATTGATATATGTGCATGAATCGCGTTTGTTTTCATTGGATACATGTGTGCAGTAAAACTCAGCCCACGAAAGTTGAGGTTCTTCCGTTCAACCCATCAACACGTCATGCCACACCTCCTTCAGTGTCATTAACTCATAGAGGTAGTTGAACGATCAAAAACAACAACCAAGAAATGGTTGAAGAAAGTGGAAGGTGCTAGGGTGTGTTGACTCATTCAAGAACTTTTTGCCCCTCTTCGTCTTCTCGACTTTGACCAATTTAACATATTGACAATGCCAACACTTCCGTGTGTCTCCAATCCAAACAAACAAGTAATTTCTCCCTCACACTACACTGCAAAACACTAGAAAGCAATCGCTAAAAAATGTGAGAAATCCTTTAGCACACAACACCATGTAACCTACAAGTCAAAACCCATCATTCCTTGGCAAAAGCAAACACACACCCCTATATACCATTGAGTTTCCACAACCATGTGCAGAACTGAGGACTACCCCAACTCGACAAGCACAACATCCCGATTCCCCCAAAATCAATCTAAAATGTGAGAAATCATCAAGCACACAACATGACATAACCTATAATTCAAAACACATTATTACTTAGGGAAATAAACATAACCCTATACTCCAAACCAACAATGTCCACCACCAAGTGCAAAATCAAACATTACCCAACTAGAAAAACGAAAGATTAGACATGCACAGTTGCAAAATTCCACTAAAATCACTCTAGAAAGGGAGAAATCCTCAAGGACACGACAGAATATATACCTACCAAAACCCATTATTCCTCGACCTAAACAAAACACCAACAAACAATTCCCACCAGGTGCAAAATTGAACTCTGCACAACTCAAAAACAAAAGATAGACATACCCAGATGCCCAATTCGGCAATTCCACTAAAATCATTCTGGAAGTGACAAATTCTCGAGCATACAACACAACATAACCTATCAATCAAATCCCATAATTCCCTGACCAAAAGCGGCAGAATCCCATACTCCAAACCAACAATTTCCACCGTGAGGTGCAAAATTGAACACCACCCTGCTCAAAAAGTGAATGATCTACCCAGATGCCCAAATTCCACTAAACCACTCCAAAATGTGAGAAATCCTCAAGCACGTAACACAACCTACCAATCAAAACATATTATTCCTTCACAAATACAAATTGGTCACCACATACTCTAAACCAACAATTCCGACCACCATGTACAAAATTAAACACTAGCCCACTCCAAATAACAGGAGATTACGCATGCCCAGGTGCCCAATTTCCCATTAAAATCACTCTGTCAAGTGATAAAATCCTCAAGCACACAACACTACACTAAATAACCTGGCAACAAAACCCATTATTCCTTGACTAGAGCAAACACCAAGCCAACAATTTGCACAAACAAAATGCAGAATCAAAGACTACCAACTCGAAAACCACAAGATTAAGCATGCCCAGGTGCCCAATATCATCTAAAATCCGCAAGCAACCTATCAATCAAAACCCACTATTCCTTGACCAAAACTAACATCAAACCAAAATTAAAAACTACGCATCTCAAAAGCCTGAAGATTAGACATATGCAGGTGCCCAATTTCAACTAAATCTGCCTAAAAACTGCCAAATCCTCAAGCACGCAACAGAGCACACCATTCCTTGTCAAGACAAACACCATCAGCAATTCCCACCACCAAGATGCAAAATTGAATACAATCCAACTAAAAAGACTCAAGATTAAGCATGCCCATGTCCCTGATTTCAACTAGAACCACTCTAAAAATTGAAAGAAAGAAAAAAAATCCTCAACAACACAATCACCCCTTGATGGAAGCAAACACCAAACTAGCAATTTCTACCACCAAAAGCAAAAATGAACACTGCCCAACTAAAAAAAACTCAGGATTAAGCACTCCCGTGCCCCTAATTTTGACTAAAATCCCTCTAAAAAAGATTGAAAAAATCCTCAACAACACAGCATAGCATCCCTTGGTCAAAACAAACAACAAACCAGCAATTTCCACCACCGAGGAGGAAAATTGAACACTTCCCAACTCGAAGAACGCAAGATTAAGCATGCCCATGTCCCAAATTTCAACTGAAATTAGTCTTAAGAAAGCCAAAAACAAAATCTCACATTGCTTCCTTTCCACACTTGGTAGACCCGCTTCGCCATGAGAGAACAGAGCTGCGACTAAGCCGGAAGTGAGTCGAAGATCTCGAACTCGCGCATCTCCAATTTTTTAGGGTTTTGGCGTGGATTCTTTGAATTAAGGAATGGGTTTTCTTTTTTTCCCTTTTCTTTTAAAATATTTTTCTCCTTTTTGGAGAATAATAGGCTGGCAATGATTGAAGTTTCTGAATATATAAAAGAAATTGAAGGAATTTTTCCTATTCTTTATTACTCCACCCAATTTTGACCCGTTATGTGACACTTAGGTCCACATCTTGTGATGTAGACACTTTTTACTATTTTTTTTCGAAAATTTATTATAGTAAAATTAATTTATATTAAATTAATACAAACGAAATAAGTTTATCTAAATTTAAAACGATTTTTTTTAAATAAAGTAATATATTTATATATAATTGTAAGAAAGGGGAGGAGTTTGGTATAATTATAGGGAAGGAAATAACTCGCCAACTGAGTTGGCGAGTTGTTGGGGCCCGCCAACTCAACTCTGTTGGCGGGTGGGAGTTGGGACCGACAACTCAGTTGGCGGTGGGAGTTATATATATATATATATATATATATATATATATATATATATATATATATATAATTTCTTTCTAAATCAATTAATTTTTGTAAATAGATAATAACAAATTATCTATTATAATATAAAAAAAATTACATTGATAATAAAAAAAAACTTATTTATTACAAATTTTAAATCTACAAAAATTTAAATAATACCAAAAAATATCAAATAAATAGTATTATGGGATATTTTAGCAAATGCCCCTACAAAAAATGTCAAAAGTAGTATATACCCTAGTAAAAATAAACTAGCAAATCCTCCAAAAATAAAAAAAAAATTCGGTTAAAAGAGTACGGACATATCTTAAAATTTTATCTATATATATTTGTATAGATAAAATTTCACTTTTATAGATTTATATAGATATATATACAATTATCTATATATATTTAGAATTTCACTAATTATGTAGATATATATAGATAGATAATTGTATATAGATATTTGTATATATTTAGAATCTATATTATCTGTATACAATTATCTAATATTATCTGTTAAACAAAAAAGTGAAATTATCTGTTATCTAATATATATTATCTATATATATTAGATAATTGTATATTAGTGAAAATTATCTAATATATATTATCTATATTGTCTGTTAAACAAAAAATATCTAATTTATCTAACATATTTTTTGTTAGATAATTATGTAGATATATACAAATATCTAACAAAAACATACGTTAACATATATATATATATATATATATATATATATATATATATATATATATATATATATATATATATATATATATATATATATATATATATAAGTGAAATTCTTTAGAAAGAAATAATATGTACTACTTTTTTGAGGATTTGCTAGTTTTTTTTTTTACTAGGGTATATACTACTTTTGATATTTTTTGTAGGGGCATTTGCTAAAATATCCCATAATACTATTTATTTGATATTTTTTGGTATTATTTAAATTTTTATATTTAAAATTTTTAATAAAAAACTTTTTTTTGGTATTATCAATGTAATTTTTTTATATTATAATAGATAATTTGTTATTATACATTTACAAAATTTAATTGATTTAGAAAGAAATAATATATATATATATATATATATATATATATATATATATATATACAACTCCCACCGCCAACTCAACTCCCACCCGCCAACTGAGTTGGCGGGCCCCAACAACTCGCCAACTCAGTTGGCGAGTTATCCCCTTCCCTATAATTTCACCAAATTTCTCTCATTTCTTGCAATTATATATAAATATATTACTTTATTTAAAAAAAACCGAATTAAAAATAAAAAAAAAGTCCGCCAACTCAATTGGCGAAAAAGACAAAACTGACACGTGTTTATAGCAAAAGGCAAACGTAGGCCCCAATCTAGGTCCATTGTTCAATTCCCGTCAACTGACAATTTCGGCCAACTTGGTTGGCAGAATTTGGACAGTGAGGCCAGCGGGATGGGGTGGTTTGGTTTTTTTGTTTGTTTTATGAAATTTTACAATTACTTATGTTTTGGTTTTTTTTATTTGTTTTTTCTATTTAGTTTTATTTTATATTTTAAATTTTTTTGATTTAGTTTTGTTTTGTAATTTTGTTTAAGAAAATTTACTTTAACGAAAAAAAATTTAATAAATTAATTGTAAAGAAAAAAATAATAATAAAAAAAGTTTTATTTTTTTAGAAAATTGTAAAAAAATTTACTTTTTGCAATGTTTGATAAGAAAAAAAAACTAAATAAAGAAAAAAAAACTAGTATTTTTTTTCCTCTAAAGCTTAGTTTATTTTAATGGTTTAGTTTTTTTTTATATGGAAAAAAAAGACTAAGTAAAGACGAAAGACAAATAATAGGTTGGGGAATGATTTAGTTTTTATTTGGGTTTGAAATTTGGGTCTATGGATTGGTGTTGGTTTAGTAGTTGGTGTAACGTCCCGTTCGTCCCGTTCCCCCTATTCGGGGAGCGCGGCCAAGAAATACTTACAACCGTCCGAACGGGACAGATTGAATCAAGATCCTTTCCTCGTTATGGATTGGTTTCTTCGGAATCAGGTCTCATAATCAATGGATCGTGCCTCAAGGAAGGACTCGGCGGCAGAGTAGAGAGAGGCCTTTCCGTTGTGTTGGTTTTCCTTGCCCGTTTTCGATTGCCGTTTGGTTGCGTACTTGTTGGTTTTAGGACTTGCGTTTTCTTGAACGGTTTCAATGGATTTCATTGCTTTCGTTCTTAGGATTTCGCATTTCGTATCGAGCCTTGGAGACCGAAGCAGGAGGTATTGATCATCCGTTGGTGCGTGCAGGTGATCGTGTAGACGACACGCGAGCGGAGTCTTAGAGATCTCTCCTTCTTCCTATTCAACCAAACTTGTGAGTGGCTCTATTTCGATAAGCACCTTCTTTCCAAGGGCTCCGTTCTTAATAAAATTGACTCAGTTGTGCATTCAATCAAACGACACCACTTAAGTAATAAGTTGGATAACAAGATAAGATAAGAAGTAGGCTTGGAACACCCATTGCTTGTCATACAAAACCTTGCATAAATTCATTGATGCATGCATGTTCGTTGGGTGTTGAATGGGTTGGTATTTATTGATAGTTCAAAGTGCTCTTTTATAAGTTCAAGGTATTCTTCTATAAACTGCTGCATGTTATTTCATATAACTGTTGGTTGATTGTGATAATACAGTAAAGCAGTTTCGTACATGATGTTCTTTAAATCACTAGTAAAGTAAATCTATGAAGTTCAGTTCATAGAAATGGTCATGGGAATTCTTGTGCACAAGGGATCCAGGTTCCTGCGAACGGTTACCGGGGCACCGGGCCGTTTCGACCCGGGCGGAATCTACTTTCTTAGTCGTGCTAAAATGAGTTAGCACAGGGAGCGGGGAATTGTAGCGGGGCTAGCTACCCGCGCTGCAAGCGTCGCCGCCAGCCCAGACTAAACCCATGATGGCTCCTAAACAACAAAGAAAGATATTGTGTATATTTAAACTGTGCAGACTAACTATGTCTTCGTGACAGGGAAGGCTATGGTAAGTTGTACAGGTGGTTCAGACGATACAGGTTAAGTCACCGAACGGTGGCATGTGAAGTTATGTTATCTTGTTCTTGCATACCTGCTAAATGAAATCTGATCTAGGCAAGAATAGAAAGTCACATAAACACATAAATGTTGCATGTTCATTTAAAACTCATCTAAAGAGCTTGGTAAAGTTGAGCAGCTAGCCTTCACCAGTACTTTTCGAAGTACTGACCCTCGTTGTAGCAGGTTCCCCGGCGCAAGGCAACGCGGCGAGGAGCTGAAAATCTCTCCAAACTTTTGGGATTCTTGGCGGTTCGTGGCCAAGACTTTTGGAGGCTCAAGCTAGAAGCCTTCCCCTCTCTCTCCGTTGCGGAAATAACGCTAAGGCGATGGTGCTTACCCGCACCCAAGGAGTTTTGTGTTTTGAAACTATGTAAAGGGATATAATGTATGGATCGGCTATCTCATTTTGCGCCCAAGTTTGTAAGCCCGTGGGGCATTTTATACTTTTGAGTCAAGCAATGTAACAAGATGTTCATTATAAATAAAAGAGAAACTTTTCTATGCCTCAACCTTGTGTTATCTTATTTGTCTACTCTGTTGCATTGATCTAAAGAATATCCTTATGCCTAAGGCCTTGTGCACGCGCGCCCTACGCGTGCACGGCATCGCGCCCTTGGGACGATTATCGATTAGGCAAAATCGGGGCGTGACATATTGGTATCAGAGCATGCTTCAGATCCTTTGATCTCACAAAGAAAGTTTCTAAAGAGGACCTTGTTCCTCCCGAGTAGACCCTTGAATTCGCTTGGCCAAAATGAGATGCGTTCCATACAATAAGTCTAAATATTTTTGAAAAGTGCGTGAGAATTATACGATTGCTTTGACGGGATCATGATGTGAGGGCTTTTGTCCCAACTCGTGAAGGATGTTGTGAGAGGAGACTCGTGTTATAATCGGCAAGTTATATGTCTATATGAAAACACCAAACGAGTAGAGTGCGAGATAAGAATATCGTTCAGACAGTGGTCTATGCACATGGCCTTTTGACCAAATTGTGTTAAGTATCGTGCACCAAGACCCTTGGTGCTAGTGAGTTGCAGCGAGAATTGGGTATTGTTGGGATGAGAATAAAGTTGACTTGGAGGGAAATCGATAGAGACGTTATCGGATTGCCGCTAAGGCGAGTAATGGGAATCGTGTAGGGAATTTTCGGAAATAGTGGGACGGTTATTCATAGCGATAAGTTATGATTTGAAGCATAGTCTGTATAGAGGACTATGAATACAGGTGTGTACGAGTCTAAGATCGCTAAGGCGATAAATAGGGACTGTGTTGGAGTTCTAAGGAACGAATTGGGCATACGACTGAAGGATGCGAACGCGAATCAGGAGTTATTAGGACGACTCAATTCCTGAGTAGTGTATGCGATAAGTCCCCTGTTCGATTATGCAATTTGTGGATATAATGAGTTGTAAAGATTCAAGGAGTATAACTCGAACCATGAGTGGTGTATTTTGTTGGCTTAGAAATGCTTGAACGAAGTCGTGAATTCGGAGAGTTAAGCGAGTCTAGCGACAAGCGACGAGATTGGGTAAAGCCTCAGTATAAATAAACAGTGCCTAGCAAGTAAACGAACTCGGAGAAAGCATGCAATGTTTAGTTCGAACGAGTTACAATGAGTTGAATAAGGGATAAGGCTTACATCGAATAGAAATTCAGGGCAATTGGAATTGATATCATGGTCGGAAAAGACTTAGAGGATTGTACGAGCGAGTTTGAGTTGAAACAAGCGAATTAAAAACTTGACTCGAGATTGAATAATCTGAGATGCGATCGAAGTAAGTGCAATTAGAAATAATGGAGTGAACGAATGATAGCGTGCATGGAAAATTTGGATTTGAGTAGGATATCGCTCGATAGAATTCGGTTTGAGTATGAATGCGATGATTTCAAATTTTGGGAGATTTAGACCATAACAATGGTTGGAAAATAGTATGGATTGATGCAAGTTAGTAAAAATTATGATTTTGATGGATTGAGTTAAGCGGTAATAGATTTGGCTTGGAGTTTGGAAGAACGATCTTGAAATCAAGTTCAGAAAGATAACATTCGAAATCTGTCCCAGCGAGAACGATTATCCTGCGGGAGCGTCGGCGTGGTGATTTCACGTACGGTAGGGATAAGCAAACTCAAGAGAACAGGTTCGGTGATTATTCCAAAAACGAACTCGATGAATGGAACGTATCAATGGGATAGACTTGGGTTTGGGAATTGATCTTAGTTGTTTGAGGAATGCTAAGAGTAGACTAAGAAAATGAGTCTAAGGATTTTTCTTGAGGAGTTAGTCTAGAAACGTAAAGTAAGAGATGTTGGACATTTTCATGAACGGATACGTAGATTGTGCTGGACGACTTAGAGTTCATGATATACATCGATGGTTTATAATGGAATTGTGGCTTGATGATACAGGTGTAGAAAGGGATGGATTGGGGAATTCTATCAAACATGATAAAAGAGATAGTGTATGTGAATCGATGGGTTGAACCTGCAACGTGGGCGTATCGTGGGTTCGGTTGAATGAACGTGTTGGTGTGATAGGATGATCTGTGCTCGATGTTTAGAAATCTGAGTGAAACGAGCTTGGGTAGAATACCCGTGTAAAAGAACAATGGTTTGACCTTAGGGTGTTTGGGGCGGGCATTGTGCAACACGGTTGCGCGATGAGTTGCAAACTTGAGTTGTACCTATGATTGTGTGTGCTGGCCTAGTGACTAGGCAGACGACCCTATGCCTTGAGTTAAACTGGAGTGGCTGACTTCAGAGTATCGTTCGGAAGGAATGATAGAACCGGGGCAACAAGACTTAGAGTTAGAATTTGGAATTTGGAATATACACTAGCAACGTTCGTGTTGAAACAAACGTAATGCAAGATAGGACTCGGGTGATAATTGATTTGGTTGGATAGGTTACGCGACGGTAAAGGGTAAGACGATAGCTGGATCGAATAAGAGTTCGGTCATTCATATAGCAGGATGATCCGCATTTCGAAAGATTTTCACGAGTAGCTTGTCAGACTTAGCTGTCACTGAGCTTGGTTGAAATACACATATTTGGGGGACGCCTTGAATATGGGTACGATCCAGACTTAGCGATATGCATAACTCGGATGCAGCTGCAAAGGAAAATGTTCGGATTCGCATGGATGAGTATGGCAACTGAAATGATTTAGCCTCAACCTAAATTTTTATAGAGAAAAGATTGTATCATTCCTCGTGCTACCGGGATAGTTCTGCGCTAAGGCGCAGTACGAGACTGAGTTTGGGAATGCAATAGTTGAACGAATAGATCATTCGGATAAAATGATTAAGCACTCGGGCGAACGGAACGAGTAAAAACGAATAGGAAGTTAAGTTCGATTGAGCCAAAGGTGCGAAGGACTTGAGCGTACCCCAGGTAGGCAATTTAGCTCTGCGCTAAGGCGCAATATAGACTGAGTCAGAAAACGTTGGTGATTGGGTGCAAATTTATTTAGTGAGATTGGACGGTGACTCAGAGAGATTTGATGCAAAAACAAGATTGGAAGATTGTCGAGATTCGAGCTTTTGGGTTAGGCGTAACGACGGGTTTCGATAGGCGACGTCAAGTAATAGGCTCAAATGTGTTGGGTTCCTATGGTGATAACATAACTAGTTGGGCAAGTCCACCCAATTATGAGTCGTAAGTGCCCGTTGAGTTATAGAATGCCATGTGCTTGGGTAATACAGCCCTGCGCTAGGTGCAGTAGATTTTGAGACGGAAGTGCAACGATCGAGTTGAGTATAACTCGATAGCATTGGACGATAGAGTCGTTCGATGAGAATTGGCCAACATTGGCGTAACGCATGGTGAGAAAATAGAGGATTGTATTATTGAGACAGTCCTTGAAGGATAAGACGAGATGTATAGGAAGTTTAGAAGTTATGCGATAGCACGAGTTGCGCTCAGGAAGTCTCGAGGATGGAACTTGTTCTGAGTGGTATATGATGTAACAACCCGCTCCGCTCAACCCGGAGGGCCGATTCAAACGGCACAAGTGTAGCTATTCAACCGCCTTGCTCAGCGAGATGGCTCGTTCGATGCAAAAGCTTCCATGCTGGGATCCTCAATGGAGTCAGACTTAGGCTATCAGAAGCGCGTCCGGAGTCTAGCTCGACCGATGCGATACATCGCTAAGGTGGGTGACCCCGGTGAACCTGTCTCTACTTAGCTGCACACTAAAAAAATGAATGTTACGTGCTAGTTTACAGGCGATAACCTTTGCATGCTAATAAAAGAGATGAACGCACATAGCTAAGGGGATAACCCCGCTTTATTATCGTATAGAACATGGAAATCTTACTTGCTAGTTGCGTAGTCGACTTGGGTCAGTTGAATCTGCAAGCGGACTTGTCGTACGCGGCGGAGCCTGTCTAAATTTTGAATCGTAAAAAGAAGCAGTTACGGAACCGAACGTCTCGCTAGTGCACGTACTGTGGCGAAACCACTCGGTCGAGGAGTCGACCTGGGAACTTGAATCTGATATGAGGGGAAAATTTCCCTCATTATTCCTTAGTGGTAGGTTCTATTCTTAAGTTTCGGGACGAAACTTCCTATTAGATGGTTATGATGTAACGCCCCGTTCGTCCCGTTTCCCCTATTCGGGGAGCGCGGCCAAGAAATACTTACGACCGTCCGAACGGGACAGATTGAATCAAGATCCTTTCCTCGTTATGGATTGGTTTCTTCGGAATCAGGTCCCATAATCAATGGATCGTGTCTCAAGGAAGGACTCGGTGGCAGAGTAGAGAGAGGCCTTTCCGTTGTGTTGGTTTTCCTTGCCCGTTTTCGATTGCCGTTTGGTTGCGTACTTGTTGGTTTTAGGACTTGCGTTTTCTTGAACGGTTTCAATGGATTTCATTGCTTTCGTTCTTAGAATTTCGCATTTCGTATCGAGCCTTGGAGACCGAAGCAGGAGGTATTGATCATCCGTTGGTGCGTGCAGGTGATCGTGTAGACGACGTGCGAGCGGAGTCTTAGAGATCTCTCCTTCTTCTTCCTATTCAACCAAACTTGTGAGTGGCCCTATTTCGATAAGCACCTTCTTTCCAAGGGCTCCGTTCTTAATAAAATTGACTCAGTTGTGCATTCAATCAAACGACACCACTTAAGTAATAAGTTGGATAACAAGATAAGATAAGAAGTAGGCTTGGAACACCCATTGCTTGTCATACAAAACCTTGCATAAATTCATTGATGCATGCATGTTCGTTGGGTGTTGAATGGGTTGATATTTATTGATAGTTCAAAGTGCTCTTCTATAAGTTCAAGGTGTTCTTCTATAAACTGCTGCATGTTATTTCATATAACTGTTGGTTGATTGTGATAATACAGTAAAGCAGTTTCGTACATGATGTTCTTTAAATCGCTAGTAAAGTAAATCTATGAAGTTCAGTTCATAGAAATGGTCATGGGAATTCTTGTGCACAAGGGATCCAGGTTCCTGCGAACTGTTACCCGGGGCACCGGGCCGTTTCGACCCGGGCGGAATCTACTTTCTTAGTCGTGCTAAAATGAGTTAGCACAGGGAGCGGGGAATTGTAGCGGGGCTAGCTACCCGCGCTGCAAGCGTCGCCGCCAGCCCAGACTAAACCCATGATGGCTCCTAAACAACAAAGAAAGATATTGTGTATATTTAAACTGTGCAGACTAACTATGTCTTCGTGACAGGGAAGGCTATGGTAAGTTGTACAGGTGGTTCAGACGGTACAGGTAAAGTCACCGAACGGTGGCATGTGGAGTTATGTTATCTTGTTCTTGTATACCTGCTAAATAAAATCTGATCTAGGCAAGAATAGAAAGTCACATAAACACATAAATGTTGCATGTTCATTTAAAACTCATCTAAAGAGCTTGGTAAAGTTGAGCAGCTAGCCTTCACCAGTACTTTTCGAAGTACTGACCCTCGTTGTAGCAGGTTCCCCGGCGCAAGGCAACGCGGCGAGGAGCTGAAAATCTCTCCAAAATTTTGGGATTCTTGGCGGTTCGTGGCCAAGACTTTTGGAGGCTCAAGCTAGAAGCCTTCCCCTCTCTCTCCGTTGCGGAAATAACGCTAAGGCGATGGTGCTTACCCGCACCCAAGGAGTTTTGTGTTTTGAAACTATGTAAAGGGATATAATGTATGGATCGGCTATCTCATTTTGCGCCCAAGTTTATAAGCCCGTGGGGCATTTTATACTTTTGAGTCAAGCAATGTAACAAGATGTTCATTATAAATAAAAGAGAAACTTTTCTATGCCTCAACCTTGTGTTATCTTATTTGTCTACTCTGTTGCATTGATCTAAAGAATATCCTTATGCCTAAGGCCTTGTGCACGCGCGCCCTACGCGTGCACGGCATCGCGCCCCTGGGACGATTATCGATTAGGCGAAATCGGGGCGTGACAGTTGGTTTATGTCCAACGGCTATTTCACAACCGCTCTTTCAACGGCTCTTTTATTTTTCCAACGTTCATATCCAACGTTCGTTTTGAAGTTACCTATATAAACTTAGTATTAGTTTCATATCAGCATATCAAACATTGCAAACAAAATTTTTATTTCTTTTCATACGAAGTTTCTTTCTTTCCATACAGGAGAAGCTCAGTTCAATATACAATATTTGAAATCCATTTCCTTTTTGCCATGGATCGAAGTATAACAATAATATGTGTCACGCCCCAGTCCCAAAATACGTAGGACTAGGAATACGTAACACGCCAGCCGTATGTATACAAACTCCAATATATGGAAACCATACACACATGTACGTTGTATTATGAATATTAAATCCACCAGTGGTATTATACTGTCAACAAGTCACACGCAATCTATATCTCATCCACAGCACAAATAAAGAAATAGGAATAAATAACTGAATATCAAATATGAAGTCTCAAAGTATGATAATCGGGTGGAAACAAATCCACTACAAATTGACTATGCTAAAAACTACTAAATGAGAGAAGAGATCAAACTCTAATATAAGATAAATGTCAATAAAGAAAATAGCAACTAAAATATCCATCAGCTATGATGAATCAAAGGTCTTCTGAAGATAAGACCTCCTCAGTCTGGTATGAAGCGTCAGGTCCAGGTTCGTACTCCTGTGGGTAATCATGTCCGTCTATATCTGGAAAGGGACCAGGTCCTTAGAGGGACATAACAAGATACATAAAATCATGCCAATAAAGTATTGAAAATAAACATCCAAAAGGTCGCCTAACCGTCTATGTGAATACAGTTTGAAAACAACTTTCCAACAAGTGAGCTATCTGGCTAAAATGGGATTGGCATGATTATCTTGGAGATTCAGGGGCCTACAAAGTATGTCGTCTTTTGAACGCCAGAGTCTCCTGATAATATATAATATATAGTGGTCATCATGACCGCGCATCTCCGGCGGAGCGTACGTGTTACACAAGAAAAGTGCAAAGGAGCCCAAACGCCTTACTTGTTGTTCTCTCCACCCCATGCTCTAAGCATGTCACATCCATGACACGATGATACCTCTAAATAACTGTCAGGTCTTATAGCATGCAAAGTTTCTATCGGCAGTTATCCCTATCCGTCGTACGACCTATACGTACCAGTGGCCAGCCGAGTATGCAAGTCCGTGTCCTACATGTGACTCATACTCGTGTAATAATAGTGTCATACCAATGAAACATAAAATGCCTCATGATAATGGGGTGTCTCATAAGCTAGGTCAACATGCATATATATAATAAAAACAGAATACGACGCCACCGTCGTTGCACCCAAGTTATTCTTGGACGCGCATTTTATATGACAGTTAAAATATATGAACTAAATAGACAGAAATAGAATACATGCATCATATGAAATGTAAATCACAGTACAATGGCAAGGTATACTTGTCTGGCAAGCAATCTGTAAAGTGTAAGCGTCTAGATGTCAAGTATACAAGATCAGAAACTACGACCTCCGAATAAACATCTCCGGATGATGAAATAAACATCACCAACATTTTCGGAATCAGCGAGATAGCTAAAAAATACTACCCTTTCGTCCAATTTGGACACAGGGACAAAACGGTAATTTCGGATCAAAGCGGGTCCACATGTGGCCCACTTTGCACCGAAAAGCATGTCATGGATAAAGGTCTCTAAATGAGACAAATTATAGGTTAAACAAATTCTAAACGTTAATATGAACTCAACGGTATGTCCAAATTTCGGTGAGCCGAACACAAATTCGTCCAAAAAGTCAACCGTAGGGCCCGCAAATAGGCAGCTTGGTCAACTATCTCAAAATTGCATGAAACTTGGGTCACAGGACTAGCGTGATACCACGAATCCAATGGCGCAAGTTTTGTCACATTCCTACGAGCATACACTAAATGGTATGGTGCTTCGTGTCAGAAGAGTTTTCTTGAAACGACCCCGTCCCTCCTAGTTGAACTCTTGAATTCGCTTCGCCAAAATGAGATGCGTTCCATACAGTAACTCCATAATATGTTTTAAGACTGATGTAAGTTACTTTTCTTTCAAGGAACGATCTCAGAGCCGGATGCACAAGCGCATGTAGTGGCGTAGGTGCAAAGGAGCAGTTCCGGCACTTCGGGCAACTCGAAAAGTCCAGCATGGAAATGCTACAGAGGCAGGCATAATTACGTCAAAGCCAATTCGAGTCCCGGATTGAGGCTCAACTTCAGGCACAGCAGACTCAGGCTGAGGCGCAACAGAAGCAAATGAATAACCTACAAACGATTATGATGACTCGTCGCCAATAACCATTCTACATCAACAACCGTCGCGATAGTGCAAGTTGTAGCCGAGACCGCGGGACTTCAGGGCTCTTAGGAACCTCCGCCCTCTGACGTGAAGGGTTCTATCCTTCAAATATCAGAGTTTAGGAAGATGTGCCATGCTACCTTCAAAGGGACCGAGGACCCCTCCGTGGCGTTGGATTGGCTGGTTCAGCTAGAGGACCACTTTGAAGTGCTTCGCATGGATGAGACGAAGAGAGTTGCTTGTGCTCAGCTTCATCTCCGTTTAAATGCACATGATTGGTAGGATGTGCACAAACAAGCTATCTTGAGTGAAGATGACAAGACGGCTATGTGAAGATGACAAGACGGCTATCTCTTTGTCCATATTCCGTAAAGCCTTCGAAGAGGAGTACCTTCCACCCGTCGTCCGTCGCGAGAAAGAAGACGAATTTACACATCTTTAACAAGAAAATATGACAGTGCGACAGTACGCCGCAGAATTCAACAGGCTTACAAAATTTGCCAAGTCTTATCTCTGTGAAGCCGAAAGCCGAGTTCGACGATTTGAAATAAGACTGCGATCTTCTATTCGTGCCCACATCGTCGTCCCCCAGTACCGTACCATGCGGGAGTCTCTAAACCATGTCCTCCTTAGAGCCGCAGTACCCCCCAGTTCGCACCGGCGCTGTGCAAAATTTTCATCACAACCACCCTAGCAACGCAAAAGGTAATAACGCATCAAAGCGTCCCAACAACGGCGATTATTAGGGTGCAAACCCAGGGAGATGTAGTAAGCTCGTCTGCAATCGGTGTAACCGTGTCAGACACATCGCTCAAAACTGTCGAATATTCAATGGAGCATGTTTCAAATGTGGTCGCGTGTGAGTTTAAGTGGCTCGAAGGGTTGCTTGGCAGTTTGGGGGTGCAACATTCATGAGTTATGGATTTATTTTGTGATAGCCAATCTGCTTTACATTTTGCGCAGAATCCAGTTTTCTATGAGCGCACAAAACACATTGAGGTGGATTGTCACTTTTTGAAGGCGTTGTTCTTGATGGAGTTATTCGTCCATCTCACGTGCCGACGGATGGACAATTGGCGGATGTTTTCACCAAAGCTTTGGACAAACGACAATTTGAGTTTCTTTTGCCCAAATTGGACATTGGTGACTTGCATGCTCCAACTTGAGGAGGGGAGGGGGGTATTGGGATTAAATTGTATATATGCCGATTGACCCATGCGGCTTAGGCCCAAGTTGATATGTGGATGTATATATATGTAATATCATGATAAATGAAAGACATAGATCATTCTCTCCTACTCCTTCTTAAAAAAAATATATTTGATGGGATAATATTAATTTAATGTATATCTTGATAGTTGATAACGACTGATGTTGTACTGTGATGAATTGTGTTAGCCACAATATCGATCATAACATAATATACTTTCGAGTCAGTAATATATATATATATATATATATATATATATATATATATATATATATATGAAATTTAAGCATGAGATGCATTAATTTATTGAACTTGAACTACATTGCATACGCAGCAACAAAGCTGCAATGAATCTAATTAAATATTTAAGCATGCCAGCTAGGTATTTCCGTTATTATTATTGATAACAACTGAACATCATCAGAAAGCAGCTGCACTCTCCTCCACCACAGACCACAGGGACTTGTTGCCGGCGTTGCGCGCCGAGCAGTTGGCCCTGATCTCGCCGCCGCTCGCCTCTTGAAGAAGAGCGAGTGGTCCAGCCAGCGCGTAGCTCATGTTGACGAAAGGCCTGGTCCGGTCCTGGGGTCGGAGAGCAGGTCCTGGTCCGACGTAGTACTTGTTGTCGGCGGGGCAGGTGAGCCTGAGGCCGCTGGCGAAGGACTTGTTCATGGTGGGGTCCTGGGCCGGGTAGAGGCGGCCGGTGAAGGAGGTGCAGTGGGCGAGGCCCATGGGTGCGGGCCCCCGAGAGGGCGACGAGGTTGATCTTGCCCAGGGTGGCGTTTCGGCTGCCGAACGTCAGGCCGTCTCGGCGGCCCAGAGGGACTCTGTAGTTTGCTCCACCAGACTGCACCGTATATTGTATGCAAGTAGACAAATTATTAATAATGCCAAATTATTCACGAGCATTTTGCCCTCGTTTCGTTCAAGGAATTTTTCTTTTCAATAGTAAATCCGAAAATTTCAATCAGAGAATTTTTTTTTTTTTTTTTTTTTTCGTGTTTGAAAATGCCAAAAAAAATTGTGAAAAAAAGTGATTACTTAAATGTGAAAAAGTGGATCCTTGGATGGGTAGCGGGAACAATTTTCTCTACTATTTTTTTTTCCATTGAAAATTACTTTCTTTTCCTTCCCCATTCTTTTTTTTATACAAACATAGAAAAGAAATTAGTTTTTTCTTTTTTCCAAGTACATGATTATGATTCCGTGAACCAAACTGAGGCCTTTATACTATTTGAGAAGAACAAACAATATTATTATTATTTTTAACTACTTAAGAAGGGAGTAAACAATATTTTTTATAGTAAAAAAATTGTATGTTTAATTATTTAACTATCCATGTTAAATTTAATACAATATTTTAAAAATCAGACCGATGGTTGAACCGAAAACCTTTGGTACAAGTTTGTTCCGAATTCAAACGGGATTCAAATAAGCCCTTTATGAGAAGCAAATAATTTGAGAATATCTACATTTACTTCTTTGTTTGGTTTGGTACCGTATATGTTTGATTTGGTTTTGATTTTACAACTATAAGGTCTCTCAAAACTAAACCAAGAACTAAATAGTCCAAATCTCACATGATAACTTTTTGAGTTTTTCATATAAAAAAAGATTCATAATCTGTTGGATCAATTGTGTATCGGTTCGTACGATTTACGGTCAAATTCCGGTTATGAAAAAATGTCGATTTAAAGAAGAAGAAAAAACTAATTAGATCGGACCGTTTTTTTTGACAAAATTTGGTCAGACCGGTCCAGCCGTTGGTCCGGCCCGATTATGAAAACACTGATATAAGGAACAATTTTATGTAATAAATATAGATACGGTGTGTGCGTGTGTATTTATAGCCAATTTTTAGATGGTGGTGGATAGATGTTGATACTGATGTAGGATTTGGGTTTGAGTTTGGCTCGTGGTACATGAAGGCCTTTGTTTCGTTGGTGAAGACTACGTGTGAATTGAGTCAACTACAAATGAGGTGTTAAGAATAATTTCTTCACAAAATCATCTGGTTAAGAAGAAAAATATAGAATGACAAATAGTATATTTGAGATTTTACTTTTATTTATTTATAATCTGGCATTAAATTTTTCTTCTTTTTCCACCGACCACAATAATTTTTCTATAAAAATTATACCACATATATATTGAAATAAAAACAATTATACCAAGTATTAACAAGATTTAGATAAATAAATAAAAATGGTGACAAAGACAATTAAGTTATGTTGAACCGACCTCACCAAATGACCATAATGAGACTTTGTTCCCCACCAATAAACAAGATCACACACTAAACTTTTGGAGCCGGCATGCATGAATATTGTATGCTAATCTGGTCTGTTCTTGTGAGAAAGCTAGAGGTGCAAACATGATCGGTCCTAGAATAATTCGGATAAGACTTCAGACTTAGACAATCATCCTCACCACTACCGTCACCACCACCATCAACCCACCCACCAACACACACCACGTCTCTAGTGCTAAATTGCTAATATAGGCTGAATTTTTTACTTTAAAAACAAAGAAAATAATACAAATACAAAGCAAACTTGAAGTGACAAAATTTATCAACCTTGCGTCCTGATGTTTGATTAGCTGAAATTTCAGTTCGATGGCGTTTTATACTCGAATCCTTCAAAATTTACCAATAAAATGAAAAAGTTATGATTAGCAGCTGGATATTGTGGAATTTAATTTTTGCAACAAAGGATCTAGAGAAGTGAGAAAGTAAATCCATACTTTATTTTCTTATTAATTACAAGATATACATAAATGAAAATACATCCTCAACCCTTGTTCTAGGTCTTCTATGTTGGGGTAATTTTTTATTTATTTATTTGAAACATGTTTCGTTAATTAGCTGTTGATTATCTTTAACGAAGCACGGGAGATTTATCTACCGTTTTTATCTTAGAAAAACTTACATTTCTATAGATCCCCAATTATTTATTAATCTTTCAACAATCAGGTTGAAACGTTTCAATGTGAACTGTGTTAGTGTTTTTGCCTTTGGACTAGTAAAGATAGTCCCACATTTGCTACACCACAAAATGGGTATCTCAATATAATACTTTGTATGAGTTAAGATATGCACATGGGGTGTGGTGGGGCACATGGGTGCCATGTGAGGGTATTTTTTAGGAGAAAAAATGATCAACTCCTCATGAAAGCATTTATGCTTTTTGTCATGCTCTTGGATATTATTCCATAGGAGTTACGACTCGGGCTCAAGGGCGCAAAGTGGCGCTTTGTTGGCGTACTTTGCACTTAGCATCGTCGCAAGGCGCTCATGCGCTCGTGCACTCGTTTTATGCGCTGATTCTGAACTCCCCGGAGGATACTTTGGCGGAGTCATACAACAAGACGGACCATGCTAAGGTCGTCTGGAAGTCTCTAGATAAGCATTACAAGGCGGATGAGAACCGCAACAAGATTCATGTGAATAAAAAGGTATGGAACATGCGATTTGAGGACGACGAGAATATGTAGCCTCAAGTCAAGGAGCTTCTCAAGTTACGTCAAAAACTTGAGGATGATGGCATGCCCTTAATCGACGCCTTTGTCGTGGGGGGTATTATGGCCAAGCTTCTGCTAGGATGGAGCAATTTTATCTCGGACATGCACATAAAGAAGATGCTAGTTAGCCTTGATCAACTACTACACAACATCCATGTTGAAGATGAGTT
Organism: Iris macrosiphon; assembly: GCA_036927795.1. Lineage (NCBI taxonomy): Eukaryota > Viridiplantae > Streptophyta > Magnoliopsida > Asparagales > Iridaceae > Iris > Iris macrosiphon. The sequence continues at coordinate 150,710,080 of JAYESA010000017.1, read as the reverse complement.
GAGGGCTCAAAACAAAGTAGACATATTGTCCAAGCAGTTGGCAAAAGCCAACTTGGTGCATGCGGCGACTCAAAGGGGAAGCAGAAGGCTTCTCACTACAAGAAGGACTTCAACCATCTCAAGGTGAAGTCAGCTTCGTTCAAGTTGAAGCCAAAGCCCAAGTCAGATGTGACTTGCTTTAACTGTGGCAAGAAGGGCCACTATCGAAGAGACTGTAGATCCATGCCTAAACAGACAGAGCAAGGTGAGCCTAACAAGGTTTTTATGATTGTGCAGGTTATAACGGCTGGGATTGACACTGATTAGTGGGTGGACACTGGCGCATCCTGCCATATTTGCTCGAAGAATGAGTTTTTTACCATCTACAAGCCTACATCTGAGAAGGTTATGATAGTAAACCAGGAACAAGTTAAAGTACTTGGGACCAAAATGGTGGTACTAAATCTGACTTCGAAAAAGTCACTGACGTTTCAGGATGTGAAGCACGTACCGGTAATAGCCAAGGGGCGACTAGGTCGGGCGTAGCCTACCAGCGGGACTATAACTCCCGATGAAAGAGATCTGCCAACGGTTGCATCCACTGCACCCACTATATCTAATAAGGGACCATCCCAGCCTCCAACAACAGACAAACCTAAGCAAAAGGAGGCTTACTTTGACAAAATATGGCGCAAGGATATAACTCAAGGGCTAGAGAAGTGTCACGACCCGCACCCGGGTAAGGGTACTAGTCGGAAACAACGCCCAGCCTACGCCACAGAATCGGCGGTAGAACGCTGTCTAGAAAGTCTATCTAATATAATGAACCACCAAAAGATAGTGTACTCAATCACAGAACTAAGATAGAATGAACACGAATCAGATAAGAATAGAATAGTCACAATACAACTCATGAGTCTAAAATAATACATCAATGAGTCTGAAGAAAAATACAAAAATATGCTGGAGACAAATCCAGTACAAAAGAATACTACAAAACTATAAAGCTACAACTCCAGGGTCAACTGTCTCAGTTGGGATAAGTCCCTCTTGAGCCAGGGTCTCAGAATCTAAACCCACAACATCCTGGGGTCCATAATAGGTAGGGTACTCCTCAGTGTCATCTGGAAAAATATATCCAGTCAGGAAAGGAGCATAGTACAACCCTAACAGCAGTTCTCAAATAATGATAAAAACTATGTAACAGTAAATAGTTGTGGATAAACAAGATGCATAAATAGATACAAGAATGTATAGACAATAAGGAAATACTGGAAAGAAATACAATAATGAACAATATGCTGATGGAACAAGAATACTAATGACTAAGTGTGTGAGTACTAGCTTTAACATGTGATCGGCTTAGGAACTTGCACAAGAGTATAATGGCCTGGCTGATTATACGTGCGGTGTATGATCAACACTCACAAGGAACAAGACATGCACAAGGAGGGTATGATCACATATCTACACTAAAATACTCCCCACCCCGACTGGTATAATAGATCCAACCACGGTACGTTATGGCACTAGATTCCCCAAGAAGATAGCTAGTCTCCCCGAGAATCGGTGTCTGTACATGTACAAGATAACCAATGAAACAATACTTGCACCATATACACCATATACCAAGGAATAACATTTCATGACGAGATCCGGATATACCAATCCGTGTAACCATAGTGTCAAGAGAACATGTATATCTACACTAGATACAACGAACATAGAGGATATCATAAATGAGAAACTATCAGAGAATGTACTCGCCTGAAGTCCAATGAACAGTCTCACAAATGTCTGACTCGGTGCCTCGAAGACCTAGATATGGAATACCACATTAATACAAGGTCCCGGAAAGAGAACAAGTCAAACTAGGCAATTTCTAGGTCAATAAGTCAATTCTAAGTCAAAAGTCAACTATGGTCAACTCTAAAGTCCACTAAAGTCAAACATGGTCAAACCCAAAGTCAACCTCACAAGACATCTATAAAATAATATAGAGATAAACTATAATAATTTAGGAATCAAATTAGATTCAAAAAGAACTCACACAAAGTATACTAATAATATAATTAATATATACCCTAAAATAATATATATACAACCCAACATTTATATAAATAACATAATATATTATTACAATTATTATTCCTCACAAAACACATATATATATACATATATATATACAATTATAATATATAATATATACATTAAATCTGTCAAAGCGTCATTGAAAAACAGTGAATAAAATAGGATTAAATTAAAACAGTTTAAATAGTGACAGTCGGGACTGTCACCGAAGGACTGTCACCGAAATCCAAATAATAAACTGCCACTGCTTTGGTTTTCGCTGACAGTTAAACTGTCGCGGAAAAGCGTTGCAGAAAAGCTGCTATTTTCCGCTGCTGCAATTAATGACAGGTTTGTCATTAATTGCCCGAAGGCTACAGCGGCTGCTATTAGTCGGCTAAGTAATGACAGTTTTTACTGTCATTAATTCTCTGTCATTAAAACAAGTTATATATATATATAATTATATATATAAAAACAGAATATATAAAACAATATATATATATATATATATATATATATATATATATATATAAACAGAATATATAAAACAGTATATATATATATATATAAACCATTAATACAAAAATGTACATATATATATTAATATACACATAAACTTATACCTTCAAATATTTAACAAAGAACATATAATTTACATGGCTAGAAGCACACCTAAAATATTTACATTAATATCCAAATAATTACATAATAATTATAAATAATATAATTACACAATTAAACATACAAATATATTTTATAAAACATTTTATGTATAAATTATATTATTTAACAAGTAGTAACATATATATTTGCATGCAAGAAAGCTACATATTATATTGTACATTATATTAGCACACCCAAAATATAGATCTATGCTACAATAATTACTATAATAAATACACAAAATAAATATTTAATATCCATATATATATACTCATTATAAATGAAGAATTGAACCACAATTAATTAGATCTATGCAAAATACACACAATTGGAGAGTATCTCACCGTATCCCACTAGATCTAGGATACGCATGCGACACGAGTCCAACACACAACCAAATGCACCCCGAAGGACACAAACAAATCACAAATAATATTTATGAACAAATCAAAGCGTCAAAAGTAGATCTATGTGTCCGTGTCAAAATACGACATGTTCAAAGCCCCGTGTCGGAGGAAAACCCCCAAATGACACGTATCACCAAATAGTTGGGATACGAACCACAAGTATCCCAATATGGACACGACACTAGCCTCAAACACAAATCTCATGTCCAATTGATCTATAGGATCAATTGACACACACAAAAAAATGTAAATTCGGAATTCCAACAAAATTGACACAAAAAGCACCATAACTTTCTCCATGGGTCTCCTATAAACACAAAACAAAGTCCTATGGGTACTACATACATATAGGTTGATTTTACATGATTAAATCTTAGATTTAGAAGCTATTTAAATGGGAAAATCTGAATTATACCTATTGGGAGATGGATTCCCAATGAAACCTCCAATTGAGATGAACTTGCTTCCAAATTGTAGATCCTTGCTCCTCTTTGTAGATCCTTGCTTCCTTCTTCTAGATCCTTGCTTCCTCCTTCTCTAATGGTGAATTGGAAAGAATTTGGAATGAATTTGGTAGGGAATTGGATTGGGAATGGAGGGAATTTGGTAGTGGAAGAATTCTAGATCTAGATTTGGAATGAGATGAGAGGAGAGAGAAATTTTCCCCCCTCTTTAATAGGCCGGCCATAGCCCCTCCCCCAAGCAATTGTAAAATGTCCAATGTACCCCTTGGGGCCTCTCATGAAGAAATAATTAAGGAAGGAAGCTTCTAGTCTAATCATTTAATTAATTTAATCCATCTCCTTAACTACGGGCTTTCTAAATGGGCCAAATCTAACTAATTAATTCATGTTGGTCCATGGGTTCAAACTAAACTAGTTTGGTCCACTAAAATAAGTCCAAAATAATTAAATAACATCCAACAACAATTAAATAATACAACAAAAATTATTTACCATGCACAATATTTATTTAAATAGGAAATTACCAAAATACCCTTTCCTAGAAAATGTGGTAGTGTCACGCCCCAGTCCCAAAATACCGTGGGACCAGATACGTGGCAATGGCCAGCAGTACGCACCGATGGACCAACTCACTATAAGGGATCCATCAGGGCATACTTAAGCTGTAAAACAAGTCTACGACAATCATGGTACAACTAATCTCATCCACACAAGACATAAACATGATCCACAGAATAAATAAGGAATGTAAATCATCATCCAGTCTCACATAGTACTTCGGGGAACAACCCGATAAATATCTAGTACAATGGTTCATCTGACCAGAATATCAAAGACTGAAATAAATAATAAAAGCTGAGCATAAACAAGGATGCTCAAGAGAAGTCTTCAGCTAAGACCTCGTCCTCGGATGGTGGTACAACTCCTGGATCAGCTCCTGCTCCGGTCCCGTAAACCTCGGGATAAACCTCGTCTGCAAAATCTGGGGACAAAAATCCGGATCCAGGTCCTCAGGGGACATAGCAAGGTACAAGAAAGAATATGCCAATAAATACAGATAAGCAGTGCAGCAAATAAATAATTAAAGGAACAATGGATAACTATGTAACCATCTAAGTGTAAATGCAAGTGAGAGCATCACTAGTCTCAGGCTGAGCCACTACAAGCTCTGTGTCGGGGAGCCGGTAGCGGTAATAACCGGTAGTGGGTCAGGCTCTGCTACGAGAACCTACGACCTCTCAATAATAGAAGATATACATAAATACAGCCTGTAGCCTGTGTGTCTCTCCCCACCCAATGTAACCACGCATATCATGACCACAACGTCTCATGCCCATGTCAAGCGCGATCATAGCTAATGCAACCAGTCATAAAGTATCTAGTAGTATAATGTCCATGTCCTGTATCCTATACAGAATCACCACGAATATCTCGGGAAAATCCTGTCTCATGAATAGTGTCAAGTGTCCTGGGTCATATGGTACTTGATAAGACAAGTATGAGAATATAAAGTGTCACGAATGTCCATCTCTAGATGACCGTACCCAACACTGCGTACAGTGTCGGCACCCGACTGATAATCGGACGCTAAGTACGTCACACGGTCCTAGGTTGAGCATGCACAGCAATATATATATAGCAAGGAAAATAAATAACTAAGCTGCATAGAGTGGCAAGGTACACTTGCCTGATGTCCGAGTATCAACAACTGTCCTGGTATCAGTGGATCCGGTGGGGTCTACTCCAAAAGCTGTAATAAATATCACCAACAGTCTCAGAAGATGTCAAAAAGCTGGAAATGCCTGTCCTTACGTCCAATTTGGACACAGGGGCAAAAAGGTCATTTTCGGGCCAAAGCGGGTTCCACATGTGGGCCCACTTTGCACCGGAAAGCGCGTCAGGGTCAAAGGTCTCCAAATTCCGCAAACTCAGTGTCTACAAGTCAGGAACGATGATACGAACCCAACGGAACTTCCAGAATTGGATTCCGATGAGCCGATCACAAAATCACCCGTCACGTGGAGCCGGTGGGGCCCACGATACGTGATTTCGTCAACGTCCTCAGAATCGAACCAAACTTGGCTCACAGGACCAGCGTATTACTACGGATCCGTTGGCGCAAGTTTCGTCTCGATCCGACGTGTGTACACGAAGTTACAGCGTGTTTCAGAATCGACGGATACGGGGTGTCGTCGGCGGATACGCGTTGATTCCGGGGTGCACGCACCTCCAAATCGACTTCTGCGAAATCCTACACGACCGTATCAACGTCGCGCACAGTTTGGTAAAGACCGCGTGCGACCAAGTCGTCCCGATTGACGGGGCGGACTCAGTTCCGGGGTGAAACAGGGCGTTGTTTTTCCTGTTTTTGGATCGCGGTGTACGATCACTACAGGACGCGATGCACCGAGCGAGTTGCACGGGCACCGAGAGGGTTATACAGTCTACGCATAGCAATCGATGGAATTGAAAACGGAGTTGCGATGAGGAAGAAACCGGTACCTGAACAGGGCCAGGTGAGTGCTGAATTCTGAGTGTCCGGAATCCAAATTGACGCGAGCCGAGTTCTGGTCACCGTGTCCGGATCGAGCTCCTGTCCGTGTCCGTCGCTCGCGTCCTGGTCGACCGACGGAGAGGAGATCTTGATGGCTACGGCGAAGTCGGCAGCGGCTTGGGGCTGCTGTCGAGCCGCTCGGAGGTTCAGCGGGGTCTCGGGCTGGATGGGTGATCGAGCGGCGATGAATCGGCAGGTCGACGTCGGCGTGTCCCTGGGCGGTGGCGGAGTCGCTGTGAGGCGGTGGCGCTGGGGGCCTAGGTTCGTCGATAGGCTGAGGGAGTCTCGGCGTCGAGGGGTTCGTCGATGGGCTGTGGGAGTCTCGGCGTCGAGGGTGGCGTCGGCGGGCTGTGGGAGTCTCGGCGTCGAGGGTGGCGTCGGCTTCCAGCAGGATCGGCGGTGGGGATCAAGGGTTTCGGCAACTATGAGTTGGGAGAAGATGACGTCGCGGCGGCTAGGGCTGGGCACGAACGCCGAAGGGGAGATTTTATAGGCTATGCACAGTAAAATCCGGCGGCTAGGGTTTCCCTTGCGGGTTTCGGGTGGGTGTGGTTCGGGTTCGGTTTGGTTCGCAATCCCAATAGCTAATGGTCCTCGATACGTTGCTCCGGTGTCCGATAAATTCACCGAAAAATGCCATGCGTCCGGTTCTCCATTATACACCATAAATTTTTACTTCCAGAACATTTTAACTCCATTTAGTCACACTTAAAATTATTTAACCCACAAACCTCAGTGATAAATTCCAGAAAAATACCGAAAATACGGAAAATTATATAAATCTTATTTCTGAAATTTAGGGTGTTTACAATCTTCCCTCCTTAAAAGGATTGCGTCCTCGCAATCAAAGAATAAGCTACTAAAGAAGGGTTATGGAAATACAAGGTGGCCTAGTTTACAACTGCCTCCTCGAACAAGTGGGGGTATCGCTGACGCATACTATCTTCTCGTTCCCAAGTCGATTCGCCTGGTGAATGATGTTTCCATGCTACTCGGACCAGTCTGATCGTCTGTCCCCGTAATGTCTTCTCACTGACGTCGAGGATGCCAACTGGTTGCTCTTCATACCTCAAGCTCGGGCCTACTGCGATCTCTGAATGATCGACTACGTGACTTGGGTCGGTCACGTACCTTCGCAGCTGTGAGACGTGGAATACGTCATGCACTCCCTCTAAGGATGGAGGTAATGCAAGCCGGTGAGCCACCTCACCAATGCGCTCTAGAATGTCAAATGGCCCAATATACCTTGGGCTCAGCTTGCCTCTGCTCCCGAATCTGATAGTACCACGAGTGGGCGAAATCCTCAAGAACACATGTTCTCCTTCCTTGAACTCTAGGGGACGCCTGTGTGTATCTGCCCAATGCTTCTGTCTGTCCTGAGCTGCTCGTAGATGATTCTGTATCTGCTTCACCTTCTCCACTGTCTGCGTTACCAATTCTGGTCCCAGTATCTGACGTTCACCAACGTCACTCCAACACACAGGTGATCTGCACTTCCGTCCGTATAAAGCTTCAAATGGCGCCATCTGAATGCTGGCCTGATAACTGTTATTGTAGGAGAACTCTACTAAGTGCAAATGATCTTCCCAAGATCCTCCGAAATCTAGCATACATGATCGCAACATGTCCTCCAAGATCTGAATGGTGCGCTCCGATTGTCCATCTGTCTGCGGGTGGTATGCCGTGCTGAATTTGAGTCTGGTGCCTAGACTCTCTTGCATGCTTCTCCAGAAATGAGATGTAAATCTCGAATCTCGATTCGATACAATACTAACAGGTACTCCATGTAATTTGACGATTTGTCGCATATACATATCAGCTAGTACCTCTGTGGACTGTCCAACTCTAAATGGCAAGAAGTGTGCCGATTTAGTGAGTCGATCCACTATAACCCAAACTGCATCTCTTCCGCTGGGGCTCTTCGGAAATCCGGTGACAAAATCCATCGTGATATGCTCCCACTTCCATTCCGGTATCGGGAGCGGTTGTAACATACCTGCAGTTCTCTGATGTTCGGCCTTCACTTGTTGACATACTAAGCATTTGGCCACAAATCTTGCGATCTCTCTCTTCATTCCATTCCACCAGTAATACTGTATCAAGTCCCGATACATCTTGGTTCCTCCTGGGTGAACAGAGTACATAGAGCTATGTGCTTCGGTCATTAACTCCTGTCTTAATTCTCCATTTGGAACATACAAGCGGTTTCCAAATCTCAATGTCCCGTCTTCATGGATGCGTAGTCCTGTCTGGATGCCGGCTTCTGTCCTTTCCTTGAGTCTTCGGAATCTAGCATCGATGGGCAATGCCTCTTTAATCTTCTCCACGAGTGATGACTGAATCTCAAGGTTAGCCATCAATCCATTCTGTCCCGGTACGATAACCTCTATCTGTAGCTCCTGTAAATCTCTCAATAACTCGGGCTGCATCGTCAAGAAATACGCCGTAGGCTTCCTGCTGAGTGCATCTGCAACCACATTCGCCTTTCCCGGATGATACTGCAGATCTATGTCAAAATCTACCATCAGTTCTAGCCAGCGTCTCTGTCTCATGTTAAGCTCCTTCTGTGTATACACATACTTCAGACTCTTGTGATCAGTAAAGATTTCTACCCTCTCTCCATAAAGATAGTGCCTCCATATCTTCAGTGCAAATATAACAGCTGCTAGCTCCAGATCATGTGTCGGGTAGTTCTTCTCGTGGTCCTTCAACTGTCTTGACGCATAAGCAATGACCTTGCCGTGTTGCATCAAAACACATCCTAGTCCACTGCCTGATGCATCACTGTAAACAACAAAACCTCCTGACCCTGAAGGAAGAGTCAAGACAGGTGCTGTCGTTAATCTTCTCTTCAGTTCTTCAAAAGCCTTCTGGCAGTCTTCTGTCCATACAAACTCCTGATCCTTTCGTGTCAGCTTCGTCATTGGTTCTGCAATCCTCGAGAAATTCTCTACAAACCTTCGGTAATATCCCGCAAGTCCGAGAAAACTTCTCACCTCTGCGACTGATGTGGGTGTAGGCCAAGTCTCAATTGCTGCAACCTTCTCTGGATCCACTGAAAGTCCTTCTCCTGATATGATGTGTCCCAAGAAAGGCACTCTGTCCATACAGAACTCACACTTACTGAGCTTGGCATATAACTTCTCCTGTCTTAAGGTCTCTAACACGATTCTAAGATGCTCCTCGTGCTCTTCAGGGCTCTTGGAATATATGAGAATGTCATCAATGAACACCACTACAAATTTATCCAAGAACTGATGAAAGACTCTGTTCATTAAGCTCATAAACACTGCTGGTGCGTTGGTTAAACCAAACGGCATCACCAAGAACTCATAATGCCCATACTTCGTCCTGAAAGCTGTCTTCGGGATGTCTTCCTTCCTTACCTTGATCTGATGATAGCCGGATCTAAGGTCAATCTTCGAGAATACCCTTGCACCACTCAATTGATCGAATAGATCATCAATGCGTGGTAAGGGATACCTGTTCTTGATGGTCACGGCATTCAGTGCCCTGTAATCAATGCACAACCGTACTGTTCCATCCTTCTTCGGCACAAATAAGATGGGTGCTCCCCAAGGTGAAACACTGGGGCGAATGAAACCCTTCTCCAAAAGATCATCTACCTGTTCCTTCAACTCCACTAACTCCTTAGGTGCTAGCCGATAAACCGATGAAGTGATTGGCTCTGCTCCTGGAGTTAAGTCTATTGTGAATTCTATTTCCCGATCAGGCGGTAAACCTGGAAGATCATCAGGAAATACGTCCACAAATTCTGATATGACTCTTGGGTAACCTGTCTCCTCTTCTACAGATAATACCCTAAGAGTAGGCTGAACTCCTTGCTCTACTGCTCCGCGGAGAAACTCGAATTCTGGGTGGCCAGGCGGTCTAAATATAACCTTCCCAAGCCGACAATCAAGAGTCGCATGGTACTGACTCAACCAGTCCATACCAAGTACAACGTCATAGTTAGGCATAGAAAATATCAGAAACTGCGCTCGCATTTCTCGGCCACATACGACTACAGAACATGATCTACAGACGTCACTAACCGGAATAATACCACCTCCCGTAAGAATCCTCTTCATCTTCGGGGGGAGGGGTGCGGTAGCTACTCTATGGGTGGCTACAAAGCTAGCTGCTATAAATGAATGCGATGCTCCAGAGTCAAATAAAACTACAGCAGGTAATGAAGCTACTAAAATAGTACCTGCGATGACCTCGCCTGCTGTAGCCTCCTCCTCAACAGCTAATGGGAATGCCTGTCCCCGTCCCTGAGCTGGACCTCTCTGCTGCTGCTGCTGCTGATGAAATAGGGCTGCCTGTGGTGCCAGGGGTGGTCTCTGCTGGTTCCCTCCGGGGGCTGGTGGTCTGACCCCACCAACTCCTGTCTGTTGGGCTCCTGCTGCTGGATAAGCTGGTCGTGGTGCAGGTAATGCTAGTCTTGGTGCTCCGTCTCGGCGTTCGGAACAGTCCCTGGAAAAGTGCTGGCTGGATCCGCAGCTCAAACATAGTCCCAACTTACGCCTGCATTCCTTCTCAATGTGTCCTACCTTGCCGCAGTGGTGACAAGTAGGAAGAGGTCTGTCTCTATGTGCTGCTCTATCTGGCATACCCCTCTGGGTTCGCTTTGCCGAATCTCCATGTGCTGGCCTGGATGGTGCTGATGTGATAGGCCTCTTCAGGTTAGTCTCCCTTCTAGCGACGCGCTCCAAGCGTCGGGCTGCTGCAAGGACATCGGTATAAGAGGTAGGTGCTACCGATCCAATCACTCTCTGAAGTTCGAACTTCAAGCCGTCAAAGAACTTCTCTGCTTTTTCTTCCTCCGTCGAGATCAATGTCGGGGCAAAGCGGCTCAGGCGAATAAATTCCGCATTGTATTCCTCTACCGACATGCTGCCTTGGATAAGGCGGTTGAACCTGTCTCTGAGCTCTGACCGTGCGACTGCCGGGATGTACATCTCTTGGAAGAGTCTAGAGAACTCTTCCCATGTGACTCTGTCCTGTCCAAGTCTCCTCTCTTCTGCTAGCCACCAGTGATGCGCATTATCAGTTAACTGCATTCTAACTGCAGTCATCCACTTCTCTCTCGGAAGTTCAGCGGCTTCCAACTGATGCTGAATATTGGTGAGCCACTCATGAACTTCCGTTGGCCCTTCCTTACCAGAAAATGTGCGAGGTTTGAGGTGACGGAAATCAGTGATAGATCCCGTCGCTGTTCGCCTCGTTGGGGGATTTGCCTGCTCCAATGCGGATACCAGGCTGGTCCTCAGATACTCGGCCTCCTGCTGAATCTGTTGCTGTGCTTGCATCATAGCATACATCATCTGGAACATTTGTTGCCCGTCTATGGCTTGTCCTGGCGGAAATACTGGCATCTGGGGAGTGAACTGTGGTGGAGGTGGGATGTCATCTCTCCGGAACCTTGGATTAGGCTGTCCGGTTTGATCGCTCTGCGATGCTGGTCCTCCACTCCCTGGAGTCACTCCGTCTCCATAAGTAACCACAGCGTCGTGTGGCGTATCCAAAGGAATATCATCTCTGTTCCCAGAATCCATTGCTCTGAAATCAAAAGATAAACTATGAGAACGCTCAGAGGAATCAATACAGGATGCAGTTCAAGTAAAAATATTTCGAGTTCGATATAGAGTTCAACAATGGTTAAATAATGGATGAGAACCTAGAACTTATCCTATCCTTAGGGCAGGCTGGTTCGGTCCCTAAGTTGAAACCGAACAATTTAGTCGTAGACCTGCATGGGCCATCACAAAAACCATGTCACGCCCCAGTCCCAAAATACCGTGGGACCAGACACGTGGCAATGGCCAGCAGTACGCACCGATGAACCAACTCACTATAAGGGATCCATCAGGGCATACTTAAGCTGTAAAACAAGTCTACGACAATCATGGTACAACTAATCTCATCCACACAAGACATAAACATGATCCACAGAATAAATAAGGAATGTAAATCATCATCCAGTCTCACATAGTACTTCGGGGAACAACCCGATAAATATCTAGTACAATGGTTCATCTGACCAGAATATCAAAGACTGAAATAAATAATAAAAGCTGAGCATAAACAAGGATGCTCAAGAGAAGTCTTCAGCTAAGACCTCGTCCTCGGATGGTGGTACAACTCCTGGATCAGCTCCTGCTCCGGTCCCGTAAACCTCGGGATAAACCTCGTCTGCAAAATCTGGGGACAAAAATCCGGATCCAGGTCCTCAGGGGACATAGCAAGGTACAAGAAAGAACATGCCAATAAATACAGATAAGCAGTGCAGCAAATAAATAATTAAAGGAACAATGGGTAACTATGTAACCATCTAAGTATAAATGCAAGTGAGAGCATCACTAGTCTCAGGCTGAGCCACTACAAGCTCTGTGTCGGGGAGCCGGTAGCGGTAATAACCGGTAGTGGGTCAGGCTCTGCTACGAGAACCTACGACCTCTCAATAATAGAAGATATACATAAATACAGCCTGTAGCCTGTGTGTCTCTCCCCACCCAATGTAACCACGCATATCATGACCACAACGTCTCATGCCCATGTCAAGCGCGATCATAGCTAATGCAACCAGTCATAAAGTATCTAGTAGTATAATGTCCATGTCCTGTATCCTATACAGAATCACCACGAATATCTCGGGAAAATCCTGTCTCATGAATAGTGTCAAGTGTCCTGGGTCATATGGTACTTGATAAGACAAGTATGAGAATATAAAGTGTCACGAATGTCCATCTCTAGATGACCGTACCCAACACTGCGTACAGTGTCGGCACCCGACTGATAATCGGACGCTAAGTACGTCACACGGTCCTAGGTTGAGCATGCACAGCAATATATATATAGCAAGGAAAATAAATAACTAAGCTGCATAGAGTGGCAAGGTACACTTGCCTGATGTCCGAGTATCAACAACTGTCCTGGTATCAGTGGATCCGGTGGGGTCTACTCCAAAAGCTGTAATAAATATCACCAACAGTCTCAGAAGATGTCAAAAAGCTGGAAATGCCTGTCCTTACGTCCAATTTGGACACAGGGGCAAAAAGGTCATTTTCGGGCCAAAGCGGGTTCCACATGTGGGCCCACTTTGCACCGGAAAGCGCGTCAGGGTCAAAGGTCTCCAAATTCCGCAAACTCAGTGTCTACAAGTCAGGAACGATGATACGAACCCAACGGAACTTCCAGAATTGGATTCCGATGAGCCGATCACAAAATCACCCGTCACGTGGAGCCGGTGGGGCCCACGATACGTGATTTCGTCAACGTCCTCAGAATCGAACCAAACTTGGCTCACAGGACCAGCGTATTACTACGGATCCGTTGGCGCAAGTTTCGTCTCGATCCGACGTGTGTACACGAAGTTACAGCGTGTTTCAGAATCGACGGATACGGGGTGTCGTCGGCGGATACGCGTTGATTCCGGGGTGCACGCACCTCCAAATCGACTTCTGCGAAATCCTACACGACCGTATCAACGTCGCGCACAGTTTGGTAAAGACCGCGTGCGACCAAGTCGTCCCGATTGACGGGGCGGACTCAGTTCCGGGGTGAAACAGGGCGTTGTTTTTCCTGTTTTTGGATCGCGGTGTACGATCACTACAGGACGCGATGCACCGAGCGAGTTGCACGGGCACCGAGAGGGTTATACAGTCTACGCATAGCAATCGACGGAATTGAAAACGGAGTTGCGATAAGGAAGAAACCGGTACCTGAACAGGGCCTGGTGAGTGCTGAATTCTGAGTGTCCGGAATCCAAATTGACGCGAGCCGAGTTCTGGTCACCGTGTCCGGATCGAGCTCCTGTCCGTGTCCGTCGCTCGCGTCCTGGTCGACCGACGGAGAGGAGATCTTGATGGCTATGGCGAAGTCGGCAGCGGCTTGGGGCTGCTGTCGAGCCGCTCGGAGGTTCAGCGGGGTCTCGGGCTGGATGGGTGATCGAGCGGCGATGAATCGGCAGGTCGACGTCGGCGTGTCCCTGGGCGGTGGCGGAGTCGCTGTGAGGCGGTGGCGCTGGGGGCCTAGGTTCGTCGATAGGCTGAGGGAGTCTCGGCGTCGAGGGGTTCGTCGATGGGCTGTGGGAGTCTCGGCGTCGAGGGTGGCGTCGGCGGGCTGTGGGAGTCTCGGCGTCGAGGGTGGCGTCGGCTTCCAGCAGGATCGGCGGTGGGGATCAAGGGTTTCGGCAACTATGAGTTGGGAGAAGATGACGTCGCGGCGGCTAGGGCTGGGCACGAACGCCGAAGGGGAGATTTTATAGGCTATGCACAGTAAAATCCGGCGGCTAGGGTTTCCCTTGCGGGTTTCGGGTGGGTGTGGTTCGGGTTCGGTTTGGTTCGCAATCCCAATAGCTAATGGTCCTCGATACGTTGCTCCGGTGTCCGATAAATTCACCGAAAAATGCCATGCGTCCGGTTCTCCATTATACACCATAAATTTTTACTTCCAGAACATTTTAACTCCATTTAGTCACACTTAAAATTATTTAACCCACAAACCTCAGTGATAAATTCCAGAAAAATACCGAAAATACGGAAAATTATATAAATCTTATTTCTGAAATTTAGGGTGTTTACAGGTAGTGACAAGTCTACCCTCCTTAAAATAATTTCGTCCTCGAAATTCAAAGACGAAAACTACCCCCAGAAAATCACAGAACAGAACTAAAGAATCACAACTAACTAATGAACAGAACATAACAATGAACAGAACATAACTAGAAATAACATACCTCAAGGTACAAACAAATATGGATAACGCTCTCGCATGTCATCCTCTCTCTCCCAGGTAGACTCCCCCGGAGAGTGATGCCTCCATGCGACGCGTACCAAAGGAATAGTCTGGTTCCTCGGCACCTTCTCTCTCCGATCCAGAATTCCAACTGGCTGCTCTGGATAGCTAAGAGTAGGGCCCACCTCTATCTCTGAGTGATCCAATACATGACTAGAATCTGCCACGTATCGTCTCAACTGCGACACATGAAACACGTTGTGCACTCCCTCCAATGCAGGTGGCAAGTCTAGTCTATAAGCAACTGCACCGACCCTCTCTAGAATAGTGAAAGGTCCAATGAATCGCGGACTAAGCTTTCCGCCTCCACCGAAGCGAATCGTGCCTCGTGTCGGAGAAATCCTCAGAAACACCAAACCACCCACCTAGAACAAAATATCACCTTAAGAACTTATCTATAACAAACAACCAAGAACAAGCACACAAAATAAAATCTAAACTATACCTCAAACTCCAAGGGTCTCCGATGGCTATCGGTCCAATGCCGTTGTCTGTCCTGTGCCACTCGAAGTCTGTCTCTGATCAACTGAACCTTCTCTGCTGCATCCACAACCATCTCTGGCCCAAGCAAAACTCTCTCTCCAACATCGTCCCAAGACAAAGGAGTACGACACCTCCGACCATATAGAGCTTCAAAAGGTGACATCTCTATACTGGCCTGGTAACTGTTGTTGTAAGTAAACTCTACCAAATGGAGATGGTCCTCCCAAGAACCCCCAAAATCTAGTACACAAGTGCTCAACATATCCTCGAGAGTCTGAATAGTCCTCTCTGACTGCCCATCTGTCTGGGGATGATATGCAGTACTGAACTTGAGCTGAGTGCCCAAACTCTCCTGTAAACTCCTCCAGAAATAAGAAGTGAAACGACTATCCCGATCTGAGACTATGCTGACGGGAACTCCATGTATCCTAACGATCTGCCTCACATACATCTCTGCCAGCTTCTCCGTAGACAAACCCACCTTGAAAGGCAAAAAGTGGGCCGACTTGGTCAATCTATCAACAATGACCCAAATCGCGTCTTTTCCTCCTGGAGATCATGGTAGTCCGGACACAAAATCCATAGTAATGTGTTCCCACTTCCACTCTGGAATGGGTAATAGCTGAAGTAAACCTCCTGGCCTCTGCCTCTCGGCTTTCACCTGCTGGCACACTAAGCATCTGGATACAAACTGTGCCACTTCCCTCTTCATGCCATACCACCACACACTCTCTCGCATATCCCGATACATCTTGTTAGCACCTGGATGTATGGAATACTGAGAGCGATGCGCTTCCTGCAATATCTCCTCTCGCAACTCCCCACTAGGCACACACAATCTAACTCCATGCCTCAAAGATCCATCCTCTGCAATAGTGAAATCATCCTCCAATCCTGCTCTCACCTGAGCTCTGATACTCCTCAAAGATACGTCATCATACTGTGCTGCCTTGATCCTATCCATCAAATCTGAATGTATCTGCAATCCCCACATCTGCATAGCACCACCCGGAACAATCACCTCAATGCCCAAGCTCTCCAAGTCCTCCAACAAATATCGATCCTGCGTCAAGAACATAGCTACCGGATACCTGCTCAAAGCATCGGCAACTACATTGGCCTTCCCAGGATGATATTGCAAAGAGATATCAAAATCCTTCATCAGTTCCAACCACCGACGCTGCCTCATGTTCAACTCCTTCTGTGTGAAAACGTACTTCAAGCTTTTGTGGTCTGTGAAGATCTCCACACGCTCTCCGTACAAATAATGTTTCCACAACTTCAGAGCAAAAATGACGGTTGCCAACTCCAAATCATGGGTAGGATAGTTCTTTTCATGAGGACGCAATTGCCTGGATGCATAGGCAATCACTTTCCCATGCTGCTGAAGAACACAACCTAAACCCTTTCCCGATGCATCACTATAAATAGTGAAACCTCCGGACCCTGATGGCAATGTCAAAATAGGAGCAGACGTCAACCTCTTCTTCAACTCTTCAAAAGCGGCCTGGCAATCTTTCGTCCAAACAAACTCCACATCCTTCCTTGTGAGTCTGGTCATCGGCTCGGCAATCCTCGAAAAATCTTGCACAAACTTTCTGTAGTAGCCTGCCAATCCCAAGAAACTCCTGATCTCTGCTACCGAACTCGGAGTCTTCCAAGATTCCACTGCTGAAATCTTCTTCGGATCCACTAAAATACCATCACCAGTCACAACATGCCCCAAGAATTCCACCTTGTCCAAGAAAAACTCACATTTGGACAACTTTCCATACAGCTTCTCCTTCCTCAGCACATCCAACACAATCCTCAAATGCTCCTCATGCTCCTCCGGTGTCCTCGAGTATATGAGTATGTCGTCGATGAACACCACCACGAACTTGTCAAGGTACTGGTGGAACACCTTGTTCATCAAGTTCATAAATACCGCCGGTGCATTAGTCAAACCAAACGGCATCACCATAAACTCGTACTGACCATACCGAGTTCTAAAAGCAGTCTTCGGTATGTCCTCCGGCTTCACCTTCACCTGATGGTAGCCTGATCTCAAATCTATCTTAGAAAATACATTCGCACCACTCAACTGATCAAACAGATCATCAATCCGTGGCAAAGGATACTTATTCTTGATAGTGAGATTATTCAAAGCCCTGTAATCAATGCACATACGCACCGATCCATCCTTCTTCGGTACAAACAATACCGGGGCTCCCCATGGTGAAGAACTCGATCTGATAAACCCCTTATCCTGCAATTCGTCCACCTGCTTCTTCAACTCGACCAGCTCGCTGTTGTTTACTCTATAGACATGCTGCGAAATCGGTTCTGCACCTGGCACCAAGTCTATAGAAAATTCAACATCTCGATCTGGCGGCAATCCTGGCAATTCTTCAGGAAACACATCCAAAAATTTTGCTATCAACGGATGCGGCAACTCCTTGTCTTCCACCATAGCTCCACAAATAATGCCTTCTTCCTGCTCTGCAGCTCCTCTAGCAAACTCGAACTCTGGCTCTCCTGGCGAACCAAACAAAACTCTACCTCCTCTACAATCTATGCTAGCACGGTGCCTACTCAACCAATCCATCCCGAGTACAATATCGTAGCTCGGAAGTGGCATTACAAGTAGACACGCACTCAACTCCCGGCCTCCCAGAGTAACTCTCCGATCTTTGCAAATATCATTAACCAGGATAATGCCTCCCCCGATCATGATCTTGCAAGTCCTAAGCAAAGACTCAGCTACCAAACCATGCTTTAGAGCAAAAGAAACAGATACAAAACTATGGGAAGCACCACTATCAAACAAAGCTAAAGCTGGAATGGAATCAAGAAGAATAGAACCTGCGATGACATCTCCGGTGGGTTCCTCCTCTTCGACTATCATAGCAAACGCTCGTCCCTGCCGAGCACCTCCCTGCTGCTGATGCTGGACAAAACGTTGCTGCTGTGTCGGAAGCGGTCCCCTCGGTTGTGCTGCAGGTGGTCTTATCTGTGCCCTCAGAGCTGGAGCTGCTCCCTGAACTGCACGACGAGGACACTCCCTCAATTGATGCCCTTCAGTACCACAATACAAACAAACTCCTAGCCTCTTTCTGTAAACTTCCCAGATGTGGCCGGGCTTCTTGCAGAAGTTGCATAGAGCTTGCTGTAACTGCCTCTGCTGCTGAGGTGCCTGGTAAAAAGGCGCTCTAGCTGGAGTCTGGTTCTGCTGTGGCTGCTGGAAAGGTCTGGACTGGAAATGAGGACGTTTGGCAGATACTGCACTGCCGTTGGCCCCCAAAAAAGAATCACGGTCTCTCTTGGTCTTCAAACCCAGATCCCGCTCAACCTTGCGTGCCTCCGCAAGTATCTCCGAGTATGTCTCATAAAAAGACGGAATGAGAATCTTTACCTCCCAGTTTAGACCCTCTCGGAAACGAATAGCTCGAACCTCCGGCTCCCTCACCAGATACTCTGCAAATCGGCTCAGCCTACCGAACTCTGTAGCGTATTCCTCCACAGACATGCTTCCCTGAATGAGACTCTCAAATTGTCTCCCCAAGTCAAGCCTGTCTATCCGGGCGAAAAACTTCTTCTTGAAAAGGTCCCTGAATACCTCCCAAGATTGTCCTGCGTCAACTAGAACCGGCTTATTCCTGAACCAGGTACGAGCGACGTCGAACAGTTGAAGTCCTACCACCTTAACCTTCAGATCTTCAGAAAGATGGGACACCCTCATAAGACGCTCAATGTCCTCGAGCCAATCATCAGCATAGACGATGCCCTCCGTCCCTTTGAAAACCCTAGGCTCCAGTTTCTTGAAGTCCTGAATGTTGCCTGGCCGAAGCTGAGCAACCTGAGGAACAACCTGCTGCTGGACCGGAACTCCTCTCTCAACTACAGCACGAGCAAGCTGATAAGCACTCTCGATGCCCTGCCGTAGAACATCGGTCTGCCTCTGATGTGCCTCCGACTGAGCCCTCTGTGCCTCGAGCATTTCACGAAACAGAGTAAACATCTGTGACGCCTCTGCTGGCACAGGAGGTGGAGGTGGAAGCCCCTCAGATACAGCTGGCACAGTCCTCTGAGTGGGTGGTGGACCTCCGAAAGCAGCTGACACTCCAATCACCGGAGAAGTGACTGGTGCAGGCCCTCGGGATGTCGCAGACCTCTCAGAAACTGCTCTCCCTTGCTGTGATCTAGTCTTAGGCGGCATCCTGAGACAAAGCGAAAGAAAGAATCAATATGGCACAAGATGTAAGATATTCAAGGAAAGGACAGTTTAAGAGATCAAGTATCAACGTCAAAGGAGAATAGTTGAATCAAAAGAATTTTCCTATATGTGATTGAGTATCTCAGCCTATATCCTATATCCTATTGCAGGCTCGCAGTAGTACAACTAAGTTATCGCACTACCACGACATCACATACTTGTGAAGCTAGACCTGCATGGGCCACCACCAAAAACGTGTCACGACCCGCACCCGGGGTAAGGGTACTAGTCGGAAACAACGTCCAGCCTACGCCGCAGAATCGGCGGTAGAACGCTGTCTAGAAAGTCTATCTAATATAATGAACCACCAAAAGATAGTGTACTCAATCACAGAACTAAGATAGAATGAACACGAATCAGATAAGAATAGAATAGTCACAATACAACTCATGAGTCTAAAATAATACATCAATGAGTCTGAAGAAAAATACAGAAATATGCTGGAGACAAATCCAGTACAAAAGAATACTACAAAACTATAAAGCTACAACTCCAGGGTCAACTGTCTCAGTTGGGATAAGTCCCTCTTGAGCCAGGGTCTCAGAATCTAAACCCACAACATCCTGGGGTCCATAATAGGTAGGGTACTCCTCAGTGTCATCTGGAAAAATATATCCAGTCAGGAAAGGAGCAGAGTACAACCCTAACAGCAGTTCTCAAATAATGATAAAAACTATGTAACAGTAAATAGTTGTGGATAAACAAGATGCATAAATAGATACAAGAATGTATAGACAATAAGGAAATACTGGAAAGAAATACAATAATGAACAATATGCTGATGGAACAAGAATACTAATGACTAAGTGTGTGAGTACTAGCTTTAACATGTGATCGGCTTAGGAACTTGCACAAGAGTATAATGGCCTGGCTGATTATACGTGCGGTGTATGATCAACACTCACAAGGAACAAGACATGCACAAGGAGGGTATGATCACATATCTACACTAAAATACTCCCCACCCCGACTGGTATAATAGATTCAACCACGGTACGTTATGGCACTAGATTCCCCAAGAAGATAGCTAGTCTCCCCGAGAATCGGTGTCTGTACATGTACAAGATAACCAATGAAACAATACTTGCACCATATACACCATATACCAAGGAATAACATTTCATGACGAGATCCGGATATACCAATCCGTGTAACCATAGTGTCAAGAGAACATGTATATCTACACTAGATACAACGAACATAGAGGATATCATAAATAAGAAACAATCAGAGAATGTACTCGTCTGAAGTCCAATGAACAGTCTCACAAATGTCTGACTCGGTGCCTCGAAGACCTAGATATGGAATACCACATTAATACAAGGTCCCGGAAAGAGAACAAGTCAAACTAGGCAATTTCTAGGTCAATAAGTCAATTCTAAGTCAAAAGTCAACTATGGTCAACTCTAAAGTCCACTAAAGTCAAACATGGTCAAACCCAAAGTCAACCTCATAAGACATCTATAAAATAATATAGAGATAAACTATAATAATTTAGGAATCAAATTAGATTCAAAAAGAACTCACACAAAGTATACTAATAATATAATTAATATATACCCTAAAATAATATATATACAACCCAACATTTATATAAATAACATAATATATTATTACAATTATTATTCCTCACAAAACACATATATATATACATATATATATACAATTATAATATATAATATATACATTAAATCTGTCAAAGCGTCATTGAAAAATAGTGAATAAAATAGGATTAAATCAAAACAGTTTAAATAGTGACAGTCGGGACTGTCACCGAAGGACTGTCACCGAAACCCAAATAATAAACTGCCACTGCTTTGGTTTTCGCTGACAGTTAAACTGTCGCGGAAAAGCGTCGCAGAAAAGCTGCTGTTTTCCGCTGCTGCAATTAATGACAGGTTTGTCATTAATTGCCCGAAGGCTACAGCGGCTGCTATTAGTCGGCTAAGTAATGACAGTTTTTACTGTCATTAATTCTCTGTCACTAAAACAAGTTATATATATATATAATTATATATATAAAAACAGAATATATAAAACAATATATATATATATATATATATATATATATATATATATATATATATAAACAGAATATATAAAACAGTATATATATATATATATAAACCATTAATACAAAAATGTACATATATATATTAATATACACATAAACTTATACCTTCAAATATTTAACAAAGAACATATAATTTACATGGCTAGAAGCACACCTAAAATATTTACATTAATATCCAAATAATTACATAATAATTATAAATAATATAATTACACAATTAAACATACAAATATATTTTATAAAATATTTTATGTATAAATTATATTATTTAACAAGTAGTAACATATATATTTGCATGCAAGAAAGTTACATATTATATTGTACATTATATTAGCACACCCAAAATATAGATCTATGCTACAATAATTACTATAATAAATACACAAAATAAATATTTAATATCCATATATATATACTAATTATAAATGAAGAATTGAACCACAATTAATTAGATCTATGCAAAATACACACAATTGGAGAGTATCTCACCGTATCCCACTAGATGTAGGATACGCATGCGACACGAGTCCAACACACAATCAAATGCACCCCGAAGGACACAAACAAATCACAAATAATATTTATGAACAAATCAAAGCGTCAAAAGTAGATCTATGTGTCCGTGTCAAAATACGACATGTTCAAAGCCCCGTGTCGGAGGAAAACCCCCAAATGACACGTATCACCAAATAGTTGGGATACGAACCACAAGTATCCCAATATGGACATGACACTAGCCTCAAACATAAATCTCATGTCCAATTGATCTATAGGATCAATTGACACACACAAAAAAATATAAATTCGGAATTCCAACAAAATTGACACAAAAAGCACCATAACTTTCTCCATGGGTCTCCTATGAACACAAAACAAAGTCCTATGGGTACTACATACATATAGGTTGATTTTACATGATTAAATCTCAGATTTAGAAGCTATTTAAATGGAAAAATCTGAATTATACCTATTGGGAGATGGATTCCCAATGAAACCTCCAATTGAGATGAACTTGCTTCCAAATTGTAGATCCTTGCTCCTCTTTGTAGATCCTTGCTTCCTTCTTCTAGATCCTTGCTTCCTCCTTCTCTAATGGTGAATTGGAAAGAATTTGGAATGAATTTGGTAGGAAATTGGATTGGGAATGGAGGGAATTTGGTAGTGGAAGAATTCTAGATCTAGATTTGGAATGAGATGAGAGGAGAGAGAAATTTCCCCCCCTCTTTAATAGGACGGCCATAGCCCCTCCCCCAAGCAATTGTAAAATGTCCAATGTACCCCTTGGGGCCTCTCGTGAAGAAATAATTAAGGAAGGAAGCTTCTAGTCTAATCATTTAATTAATTTAATCCATCTCCTTAACTACGGGCTTTCTAAATGGGCCAAGTCTAACTAATTAATTTATGTTGGTCCATGGGTCCAAACTAAACTAGTTGGGTCCACTAAAATAAGTCCAAAATAATTAAATAACATCCAACAACAATTAAATAATACAACAAAAATTATTTACCATGCACAATATTTATTTAAATAGGAAATTACCAAAATACCCTTTCCTAGAAAATGTGGTAGTGACAAGAAGCCCTATAACTTTGATATTTTGGCACAATTAGCCAACACTCCGACAAAGTTATCAATCTACGAGTTGCTCCGTCTATACAGAAACACTCGGGCCGCACTCAGTTAGGCATTACAGAATATTGCCGACACCTATCTAGCGCAAGTCAAGCCACCAGTTGAAGATCCGGCAGCCTGCCCCCACTACAATAGCGCTGTGGACACAGTACCTAACATTATATTTTTGCCATATGACATGTTGCTAAAGAATTACAAGCATGATCGTCCCATGTACTATACATGGTACATTAGTGCCATAAAAGTATAGCATATGCATGTCGATCCTGGTTCGTCGATCAATATCATCCCGAGGAGCCTACTCTAAATTTTAAAGATCCCGATGCATCGCTTGGCAACTATCAGTACTGCCATAAGTGGCTTCAATACAGGAAGAACCTATCCCCCGGGCAAGATCCGCCTAAAATGCTAGATTGGCGACTTGAAAACGGAAGTTACATGCTAAGTCATCGACGTAGACGTAACATATAACGTCTTGCTCGGACGACCTTAGTTACATCAACATATGATCGTGCCATCGACTCTGCACCAGTATTTCAAATACGTCGACGAACAGGAGAAAGTCAAAACAGATTTTGCAGACATCGATCATTTCAAAGGGGTCGATGTGTACTACTCCGACTCCATCCTCTACAAATAAGTCCCTAAAGACAAAGAGGGCAATGAAGCCAATGATGAAGCGGAGATTATAACTACACCGGTGGAGCCCATGAGAATCTATCTCAAGGCTCGTACTCCCGGTACAGCCGCTCCCCTTATTATCAAACAGCAAGGGAAGGCACCTAAGCCCCCAACTTCTTCCACATCATCAGAGCCTTTGGTCGTTCACCTCCCCTGTCACGCCCAGTCCCAAAATCATGTGGAACAGGCCACGTGGCATTGGCCAGCTGACACGTCTCCGAAGGAAAATCCAATTTATTGGACCCAAAAAGACGTGCTACGCTGTCCTAACATACTAACAAGTCTAGTACTAGCATATAACAGGTAACATCTAATCTCATCCATAATATATCAAGGAACACTGAAATAAGTACTGGAATATAAGTGTTAAGTCTGAAATGTCATAGTACAAACCCGATATATCTGGTGGGAACAAACCCACTACAAAAGCTAAAATAAGAGTGCTGAATATAACATGACTAGAGCATCGGCTATCTAGATAAAGAGGCTCCAGCTCTAGATGGCAAGTCTACTCAAGATCAGAGGAACTCGGATGGCAGCACCTCTAACTCCTCCTCGGAAGCGTACCTCGTCTCCTGCCCAGGTCCGTACACCGTGGGATAGTATGCCTCATCTAAATCTGGAAGGGAACCAGGTCCTCAGTGGGACATAACAAGATACATAAGAGCATGCCATATATAATACTGAATAAAATAAAGGGTGAGCTAACCATCTAAGTGTATGCAAGTGTAAAGACAACCTTGGTATGTATGGGTAGGCGTAGGCATAACGTCCAACATCCTCTAGAGTGTGGTATCAGCAACGTCCATCATTCCGAAGAATGAGGTATCTGTATATATATAACGTCCAACACTCTAAGGGACGTGGTATCTGCAAAGTATATATACGTCCGTATTACTCTAAAGAGTGCGATATCTGCAATAAAGGAGGTGGGTGTCCCATACGCCTACTAGTTGTCTTTTCCGTCCAATGCGGATATACAAGTCAAATCCACAACGTGCATACCACGTAGCTATATGCCAAGTCACAACTTTCTAGATAATCCTGACTACGTGCTAAACCGTGATGTGTGTTTCACGCACCGGTAGCTAATCGAGTACGCGAACCCGCATCCCAACATGAGTTACAATCGTGATGTGTATACCAGTGTCAGGGTCTAGGAGAATATCAGAATACCCTCGTATTTGTTGGTGAGTCTGCTAATGTCTAAGTCAGTTATACTACGTATCTACATATTTGTCGACTACACCCGAGTCAATCTCAGGCGCACACAGTTATATGTATTTTGCAACAGGAATATATGCAACAATTTATAATTTAAACAGTATAATTTGGCAAGGTATACTTGCCTGAGCAAGACTTCGTATAGTGCACGTCCTGATAATGTGTGTAAGTTTTGGTGAAAGAAGTGGGATTAGAGTTTGTGAAGTGTTGTAATATATATAGGGATAATGAGGCGGTGTGGAAACTTATGGATTAAGAATTACTGCTGTTGTTACTTTCATCCTTTCATTGGTTTAGGTTTTGGTTGGTCTGCCATTGGTTTAGGTTTCGGTTGAGGTTAGTTTAGGAATAATAGATAGAGAGGCGGTGGGGGATGAGTCATGGGGGATGAGTCATAAGAGGGTTGTTTTACGCGCGGTGAAAGGATTTAAGCGGTGTAATTGGTTTACGCGCGGAGGTTGCTTTTACGAGTGGGTTTAAAGTTTATGCGTGGAGAAGAAAAGTTAGTTTTAATACTGCTGCTGTTTACGCGCGGAAAAAGTATACGCGGGGGTGAGCGAAAAGAAGAGTTTACGCGGGGTGATGGTTTAACGGGTTGCGGGTTTGGATTTTGGGTTTGATCCCATGAGAAATTCTATTCTAATAATATATATATATATATATATATATATATATATATATATATATATATATATATATATATATATCTAAAAAAATATATTGGTGCATACGGTTAAGCTAGCTACTGTCCACAAGTCTCCTACATGGAATAAATTAGAAAAAAATTATAATAGCTCCATAAATCCTCTAAGTGCTGAAACTTCTTAAAATAAATCTAATAAAATCTATTCTCTCTATTTAGCTCATAATTAATACGTTTTTAGGGTTAGGGGTTTTACATTCTACCAAACTTATAAAAATTTCTTCATCGAAATTAAAACTAAGTCACGGTAGAAAGTACGAATGGTAGAAGATATAAATTAACATGGTAATTTCATACCTTGGTCTGTGAACAGGTTCGGATAACGTTTGCGCATGTCATTCTCGTATTCCCAAGTGGATTCTCCTGGTGCGCCATGCTTCCATGCTACGCGGACCAAGGGAATAGACTGGTTTCTCAATACTTTCTCTCGATGATCAAGGATTTCCATGGGTTGCTCTTGATATGATAAGCTCGGCCCAATAGTAATTTTTGAATGGTCGAGGACATGACTGCTGTCTGCCATATACCGCCTGAGTTGTGATACATGGAATACGTCATGTACTCCCTCAAGTGAAGGTGGTAGCGCAAGTCGGTACGCCACTTCTCCCACTCTCTCTTACAGGTTAAATGGTCCAATATATCTTGGACTCAATTTACCGCGCCCTCCGAATCGAATGGTGCCTCTGGTGGGTGATATCCTCAAGAAGACATGATCGCCCTCTTTAAACTCCAAGGGACAATGATGAAGGTTTGCCCATTATTTTTGTCTGTCTTGTGCTGCTCGCAAGTGTCCTTGGATTTTCTTTACCTTCTCCACTGTGCGAACAATCAATTCTGGTCCTAGAATCTGTCTTTCACCCACATCGCTCTAACATACAAGGGAACGACACTTTCTTCCATACAGTGCTTCGTAGGGAGCCATTTGAATACTCGCTTGATAGCTATTGTTATAGGAAAACTCGACCAAATGTAAATGGTCTTTCCAAGATCCACTGAAATCAAGCATGCATGCTCTCAACATATCTTCTAGTGTCTGAATAGTACGCTCGGATTGGCCATCTGTCTGCGGGTGATACGATGTACTGAACTTTAGGCGGGTACCAAGACTTTCTTGCATGCTTCGCTAAAAGTAAGATGTGATCCTCGTATCCCTGTCAGACACGATACTAACTGGCACTCCGTGCAATCGCACAATATCTCTCATGTACATGTCTGCTAAGTCCTCTGTGGATTGCCCAACTCTGAAGGGTAAAAAGTGGACAGCCTTGGTGAGTCGATCTACGATCACCCATACCGCATTACGACTATTAGGACTCCTTGGAAAGCCCGTAACGAAGTCCATAGTGATGTGCTCCCATTTCCACTCAGGTATTGGGAGTGGTTGGAGTAAGCATGCGGACCTTTGATGCTCAGCCTTGACTTGCTGACATACCAAGCATTTTGCCACAAAGCAGGCTATCTCCCTCTTCATTCCATGCCACCAATAGTACTGTCTCAGGTCTCTGTACATCTTTGTGCCTCCTGGATTAATAGAGTATGTTGAGCTATGCGCTTCTGACATCAGCTCTTGACGAAGTTCTCTATTCGGAACATAGAGACGGTCACCACATCTTAAAGTTCCGTCCTCGTATATGCATAATCCTGTCTGTATTTCGGCCTCTGTCCTTTGTCGAAGCCTCTGGAATCTGGCATCTGTTGGCAGGGCAGCCTTGATCCTTTCGACCAATGTTGATTGCAACTGGTAACTTGACAACTGGCCGTCAGTTCCTGGTATAATGACTTTTATACCCATCTGCTCTAGATCTTTCAACAGATGTTGTTGGGTAGTCAAGAAGAATGCTATGGGCCTCCTGCTTAAAGCGTCGGCTACTACGTTGGCCTTTTCCGGATGGTACTGCAGCTCAATCTCAAAGTCTGACATCACCTCGAGCCAACGTCTTTGTCTCAGGTTCAAGTCCTTCTGGGTGTAGACGTACTTTAGGCTTTTGTGATCAGTGAATATCTCTACTCTTTCTCCGTATAGATAATGTCTCCAAAGCTTCAAGGCAAAGATGATTGCCGTAAGCTCCAGGTCGTGAGTGGGGTAGTTCTTCTCATGGGTCCTCAGTTGTCTATAGGCGTAGGCCACAACCTTCCCATATTGCATCAAGACGCAATATAAACCTTTTTCGGATGCATCACTGTAGATTACGAATCCTTCGGATCCTGAAGGTATGGTTAACATAGGTGTCGTAGTCAGACGTTTTTTTAGCTCATCGAACGCTATCTGACACTCCTCTGACCAGATAAACTCCTGCTCCTTGCGGGTCAAGCGAGTCATCGGCTCCGCGATCCTTGCAAAGTTCTCTACGAACCTCCGATAATATCCGACAAGTCCTAGGAAACTTCTCACTTCTGAGACGTTGGTAGGGGTCGACCACGTTTCTACTGACAAAATCTTCGCTGGATCTACCGAAATACCATCTCCTGAGATAACGTGTCCAAGGAAAGTGATACGATCTAGGAAAAACTCGCATTTACTCAGCTTTGCATAAAGCCTCTCACGCCTTAGTGTCTCTAACACTAGCCTCAAGTGCTTTCCGTGCTCCTCATGGTTCTTTGAATATACCAAGATATCGTCGATGAAGACTACCACGAACCGGTCCAGATACTGATGGAATACTCTGTTCATTAGGTTCATAAATACGGCAGGTGCATTTGTCAATCCAAAAGGCATTACTAAGAACTCGTAGTGACCATAACGAGTCCTGAATGTTGTCTTTGGAATGTCTTCTCTCCGTACTTTTACCTGATGATAACCTGATCTTAAATCTATCTTTGAGAACACTACTGCTCCTGTCAGTTGGTCGAACAGATCATCAATTTGCGGCAGGGGGTACTTATTTTTTATTGTCAAAGCATTAAGGGCTCTGTAATCAATGCACATTCGGAATATCCCGTCCTTCTTTGGTACAAACAACACTGGTGCTCCCCAGGGTGATGCACTAGGACGAACAAATCCCTTGATCTGCAACTCTTCTAACTGTAGCTTCAGCTCGTCTAGCTCCTTCTTTGCCAACCGGTACACATTTGAAGATACCGGTGCTGCTCCCGGCACTAACTCAATAATAAACTCTATCTCTCTATCAGGCGGTAGGCCTGGCAATTCCTCCGGAAATATATCCTCAAATTCTGCAACAATAGCTGGTGGAGCTGTCTCCATAGCCATGTAAGCTCTAGGTGTCTGGCCTACTCCTTGCTCGATGGTGTCCCGTATGTACTCGAACTCCGGATGATCTAGTAGTCTAAAAGTAATGCTACCCCTCCGGTAGTCTAGTATAGCATTGTATTGGCTCAACCAGTCCATGCCTAAAACAACGTCGAAGTTTGGCATCGGGAGTACTAAAAATCGTGCTCTCATCTCCCTACTACACACGACTACGGAGCATGTTCTAATAGTACTGATAACTAGTACGATGCCTCCTCCGATAAGAATCTTCCAACTCTTAGGCTAGGGGGAAGTAGCTACTCTATGCATGGCTACGAAACTACTAGATATAAAAGATAGCGTAGCGCCAGAATCAAATAATACAGTTGCAGGTATTGACGCAACTAAAACGGTACCTGTGATAGTTTCTCCTTCTGGTTCCTCCGCAACTGCTGCTAAGGCAAAGGCCTGTCCATGCCTCTGTCCTCTTGCCTGCTGCCTGGCTCGGTCGAACTGAGCCTCTTGTGGGGCCAAGGGTGGTCCCTTCTGAAATCCTCCGGGTGCTAGGGGATGCTGACCTCCAGTCGGGGGTAGTATCCTCTGGACTGGTGCTGTTGGCCCTTGTCCGTTCTGGGGTGCTGCCTCTCTGCATTGTGGGCAGTCTCTGGCCAGGTGTTGACTTGCTCCACATATCATGCACAGTCCAAGCTTCTTTCGGCAGTCTCTGACGAAATGTCCCTTCTTGCCACAATGATGACAAGTCGGAAGCTCATTGTGCTGATATGGCACTGTCCTTTGTGCCTGTATTCCTGGACGATGGATTGGCCCTCCTGTTATGGGTTGGGCTTTGGCTGGTATGGTCGTACTAGAGCGTCTCGCTTCTCTGCCAATAACCTCCTGGATTCTTGGCTCTGAAAGAACCTCCTCATAAGAGATCCTGGACTGCGTGGTGGTATACCTTTGTAGCTCGGGGGTAAGGCTGTGATGGAACCTACTGGCCTTCTCTAGCTCGTTAGGTATCAGGATGGCACCAAATCGACTAAGTCGACTAAACTCTGCGTCGTAGGCATCTACGGTCATAGTTCCTTGTTTCAGGTGTAGGAACTGGGAGTACAGAGCATTCCTGACCGTAGTCGAGAAATACTTCGCATTGAAGTACACTAAGAATTGCTCCCACATTTCGTTCTTGCCGACGCCGCGTTCTATAGAGTCCCACCAGTGATGGGCGTTGCCTTTGAGTTGGGCCTTTACCTCGGTCATCCAAAGGTCTGGGTGCAGCTGTGAACCTTCCAGCAGCATCTTCGTGTTGGAGACCCAATCTGATATCTCCTCCGGAGTCTCGCTGCCCGAAAAGGTTCCTGGGTCCATCTGGCAAAAACCTCGGACAGTACCAGCTGGTTGGACAGGTGCTGGGGTAGTTGTTCTCTCCAAAGCTGTCATCAAGCTCTGCCTCAAGGTCTCAGTCTGATGCCATTGTATCTGCATCATGGCTTGGAAGAATTGGAATATTTGTGGCTGTCCCTCTAATTGTGGCATCAGGGCTGGAAAGGGTGGAGGTGGAGGCAAATGTGTATCTGCCTGTTGTGTTGGTGCCTGGGAGGTCTGTCCTTCTTGCTGAGCTAGTGCAGCTTCCTGAGTAGGACCATTGTGGAGGTATGGTGGATAAACCGGTATCTGTCTCGGGGACTGGTCTCTTGGGGTAGTTGGGGTTCGATTAACATCAGGCGAGGTGTTTGTTGCCTTGTCAACCCTATCATCTGTGTGTCCACTGGGTACGTCCATATTTCTGGGGGAAAAAGAAACAAACAAGATGCAAGCATTTTAATAAAATATTTGCGTAACACAGGGTTTCAAGGTTGTTTGTGTAAAATAGAGATTTTCAAAGAAGTTTGGCGTAATTTAAGACTTCAGAGTTGTCCGCGTAAAAATCAAGATTCTAGATAGTCTGCGTAAAGTAGGGATTCGAGACTGTCTGCGTAAAACAGAGATAGAGATTT
Source organism: Iris macrosiphon (assembly GCA_036927795.1). Lineage (NCBI taxonomy): Eukaryota > Viridiplantae > Streptophyta > Magnoliopsida > Asparagales > Iridaceae > Iris > Iris macrosiphon. The sequence goes on along the minus strand of JAYESA010000017.1, from coordinate 150,678,901 downwards.
TAAAATTGTCTGCGTAGCACAGAGTTTCAAGCTGTCTGGCGTAAAGTAGAGATTCACTATCTGGCGTAAATCATGGCTTCAGAGCTATCTGCGTAAAAGTCTGCTATACTTCCTACGTAAAGTCTGTGCGTAAAAATCTGTGTGCGTAAGAGTTGCCTGCGTAAAATCTAACATACGTTATTTTTATTGTAGCGTAAGGTTTGTACAAGGAACTCTTTGTTTTTCTTGGATGAATTTGTCAGATAATTCAGTGAACCTGACATCTGACAAAAAGTACTGCACGATAATCGAGAGGGTGGTTGTGATGATGTTTCTGCACAGAGTCCCAGGTTATCGTTTAGTGACATATTTGATACACCACTCAAGGGAGGAAGGTTTTGAGTCTCCTGAATACGCTGCCTATTCTATTTTGATAGAAATGAGTTTTTACGCTCAGTATAAGACAAAACCTTGATGTTACGTAAAAAGTTGTTTCATGCTCAGGGCTCGAGGCATATCTCTGCATTTAATGCACGAGATTTTCCTTTGTCATGACTGGGAAAGCTAAAAGTATGACTAATACGCTTATATCACCATCCTTGTGGTTTACGCCTAATCATGCTACTCTACGATGGTTATCAAGTTTACGCTGGGGTAGTTTCCTGCATGACGTGTCATACGCAGGATTAGGAAAACTATGGAAACGTGGTTAGCAGTTGTCACAACCGTAGCGTAAAGTTGACAGTCTCTTCCTAGTTTGGCTTTTTACGCCTACCAGACAGTCAATTGGCTTTTACGCCAACAAGGATAAAGGGTATGGTCATAGTTTAAGGGTTTCTGGCGTAAAACTTGTGTTATCCAACCTAGGATAAGGAAAAATGAGATTTAGTCAAGTGTGAATGAGATCCTTATGCTCTCTTCCTATACGCAGGCTTGTTTGGTACAGTTATGTAACCCAAATAATATAAGCTAGACCTGCATGGGCCACCACTAAAGCCATGTCACGCCCCAGTCCCAAAATCATGTAGAACCAGGCCACGTGGCATTGGCCAGCTGACACGTCTCCAAAGGAAAACCCAATTTATTGGACCCAAAGAGACGTGCTACGCTGTCCTAACATACTAACAAGTCTAGTACTAGCATATAACAGGTAACATCTAATCTCATCCATAATATATCAAGGAACACTGAAATAAGTACTGAAATATAAGTGCTAAGTCTGAAATATCATAGTACAAACCCGATATATCTGGTGGGAACAAACCTACTACAAAAGCTAAAATAAGAGTACTGAATATGACATGACTAGAGCATCGGCTATCTAGATAAAGAGGCTCCAGCTCTAAATGACAAGTATACTCAAGATCAGAGGAACTCGGATGGCAGCACCTCTAACTCCTCCTCGGAAGCGTACCTCGTCTGCTGCCCAGGTTCGTACACCGTGGGATAGTACGCCTCATCTAAATCTGAAAGGGAACCAGGTCCTCAGTGGGACATAACAAGATACATAAGAGCATGCCATATATAATACTGAATAAAATAAAGGGTGAGCTAACCATCTAAGTGTATGCAAGTGTAAAGACAACCTTGGTACGTATGGGTAGGCGTAGGCTTAACATCCAACGTCCTCTAGAGTGTGGTATCAGCAACATCCATCATTCCTAAGAATGAGGTATATGTATATATATAACGTCCAACACTCTAAGGGACGTGGTATCTGCAAAGTATATATACGTTTGTATCACTCCGAAGAGTGCAATATCTGCAATAAAGGAGGTGGATGTCCCAAATGCCTACTAGTTGTCTTCCCCGCCCAATGCGGATATACAAGTCGAATCCACAACGAGCATACCACGTAGCTATATTCCAAGTCACAACTTTCTAGATAATCCTGACTACGTGCTAAACCGTGATGTGTGTTTCACGTACCGGTAGCTAATCGAGTACGCGAACCCGCATTCCAACATGAGTTGCAATCGTGATGCGTGTACCAGTGTCAGGGTCTAGAAGGATATCAGAATACCCTCACATCTGTTGGTGAGTCTGCTAATGTCTAAGTCAGTTATACTACGTATCTACATATTTGTCGACTACACCCGAGTCAATCTCAGGCGCACACAGTTATATGTATTTTGTAACAGGAATATATGCAACAATTTATAATTTAAACAGTATAATTTGGCAAGGTATACTTGCCTGAGCAAGACTTCGTATAGTGCACGTCCTGATAATGTGTGTAAGTTTTGGTGAAAGAAGTGGGATTAGAGTTTGGGAAGTGTTGTAATATATATAGGGATAAGGAGGCAGTGTGGAAACTTAGGGATTAAGAATTATTGCTGATGTTGCTTTCATTGGTTTAGGTTTTGGTTGGTCTGCCATTGGTTTAGGTTTCGGTTGAGGTTAGTTTAGGAATAATAGATAGAGAGGCGGTGGGGGATGAGTCATGGGGGATGAGTCATAAGAGGGTTGTTTTACGCGCGGTGAAAGGATTTAAGCGGTGGAATTGGTTTACGCGCGGAGGTTGCTTTTACGCGTGGGTTTAAAGTTTACGCGTGGAGAAGAAAAGTTGGTTTTAATGCTGTTGTTGTTTACGCGCGAAAAAAGTATACGCGGGGATGAGCGAAAGGAAGAGTTTACGCGGGGTGATGGTTTAACGGGTTGCAGGTTTGGGTTTTGGGTTTGATCCCATGAGAAATTCTATTCTAATAAATTATATATATATATATATATATATATATATATATATATAATTACATTGGTGCATACGGTTAAGCTAGCTACTCCATAAATCCTCTAAGTGCTGAAACTTCTCAAAATAAATCTAATAAAATATATTCTCTCTATTTAGCTCATAATTAATACGTTTTCAGGGTTAGGGGTTTTACATCCCCAGGTCGAGAAGACCACTAACAGGAGAAATAACTCCACCTATTCTTTCCGAAACCATAGTCATTCGCTTTCGCATGTTGAGTAGACCACCAAGGGAAGACCCGACAAGTACTGAACCTCTCGTCATAAAACTGCGCCGAGAACGGTCAGAACCTTCACCTGTACTGGGGGTACCTGAAGAGAAAGACGAATTGGAGGAATACGTAGCCTCTTAGGCTGGTATCCCTTCCCTTGATGATGTAATACCAGATGAAAAGTTATCCTACTTTCTGAATAAAGGGCTACCTTTGAACTATTCTGAGATTTTTTACATAAATACACTATAAGCCACGGAGCATGGTCTAGGCTTACACCTGCAGACACAAGTGACCACAACCTACACAACGCACCGGATGCTCCCCAGCCAAGATTCTTACTTCCTACCTCAGCCGGATGATGGTCGGCCCAGAGCATAGATATACCGCAGTCTAGAAAGAGAGCCTTGCATTGGTATTCTCCATCCAGAAAACTCGACACTACGTTACTGGACAGACCATTCATGTAATCTCACGAGTCAACCCCCTCAGGGTCCTCATGACCAAACCCGGGGCACTTAGTTTCTGCTTGGCTACCTGGGCAATATTATTATCTCCATATGACATGATATTTGTCCCACAGAAGGTTGTCAAGGGTCAGGCATTGGCCGACTTTCTGGCAGCCCACCCGGGGTCAAAAATCTTAAAACTCTACGAAGAGATTCCAGACGAAGTGGCAGACGCCAACGTAACCTCACACGAAGCAATTTGGCGGATGTTCTTTGATGGTGCTTCAAGGGCATGACCCAAAGGAAACATCATCGCTAGGATCGGGGTAGTATTAACCTCACCAGACGGTCTCATCATCAATGTGCGTACTCTCTCACGGAACCATGTTCCAACAATGTGGCAGAGTAAAATGCCTTAATCATTGAGCTCCAACTCACCAAGCAAGTCGGAATAGAATACCTGGAGGCTTACGGCAATTCTCAGTTAATTTTCAAACAGGTCCGGGGTGAGTATGAAGTCTGAAACGAGGACTTGATCCCTGACCACCAGGCTGCACTTAACATCATCGCAACCTTCAAGATGTTCTTCATCGAGCATGTCCCTCGGTTGCAGAATATTGAGGCAGACGCCTTGGTCGGCATCGCCGCTTCCTTAGCAATACCAAACAACGCTCACCTGCTAATCAATATAGTCGGCCAAGAGCTGGTATGCCCCAAAAGCAACTTAAGCTTGTGCCTCAGCTACGCCGCGGGGGTCGACATCAACACTCGAGACTGGAGAATTCCACTCATCGACTACGCAGTCTATGGAATTCTCCCCGAGAATCCAAAGAAGGCTACTTCAATCAGAAGATGTTCCCTCAGATTCTATTTTGATACAACTACAAAAATGTTGTACCATCGATCCTACGACGGTCTCATGTTACGATGCTTATCGGACGCAAAAGCAAGACAAGCCCTCCACGAAGCTCATGATGGCATATGCGGAGCACATCAGCCTGGTCCAAAGTTACAAGACCATCTTCGAAGAATGGGCTACTATTGGCCAACGATTACTTAAGAAACACTACGCTGCTTTGACTCGGTTGAGAATCGAGTCTCGGGGAAATCTTACCGCCAGATCAACACGGACGAAGTGCAATGAACCCTTCGAATTAATCGAGCGGCTTCTATTGAAATAAGTCCAAGAGTTTTGTTGGTTGCTTTGCTTCTTGGTTTTGTGTTGCTTTGTGTTTTGAGTTGCTTTCGATGACTTGGTTTTCATGATTTTGCTTTCTCGCTTGCGCTTTCATTTTGAATCGTAAGGAAAAGAGATTGAAGTATGCTAACCAAGTATTATTATATTTTCAGGACGCATAACCAAAAAGTGAACGTCGCTTAGGCTTCCCCATCCTCTCGTTCGATTGATTCGGTGAGTGGCTTAGGCCCTTCGATGAATCTTTCAGTTCACATGCTAAATGAAAAGAATCTCTAGTTCACTAAATGTTGCCTCACTAAAAAGATAAGTTAAAAGATGGAACTGCATGCGAATGTACATAGAAGTTTCTGCTTTACTTCAATCGAATGTTGCCTCTTACTTGTTGCATCACTATATAATGCATTGAGCATTCATGGTTAGTGTTTGTGTCAAGTGTAAAAGAAGAAGAAGACGGATCTAGTAGTCCGCCCTAACGTCCGGTCCTTCGGGGATCTTGGGGGGTGTGGCTATTAGATGGTTATATGCTTGCTTTGTTATGCATCCTAAGAGTTGGTTTATAATGTGTGCTTGCCATGCATGGGTCTCGGACAACTTGTGCACAAGGAAATAGTCTCTCGATCGGTTCCTGGGGCACTGGGAATCGGTCGGTCCGGAAGGGATTGTGGGGACACCCTAACGTCCGGTCCTTCGGGGATCTTGGGGGGTGTTGTTGTCCAATAATGGGGAAACTCATGGACCATCATATAGATAGGGCGCATGCTAGGTTTACCTTCTTGCATACCTATCATTTGTGACACCAGAAGATTGATACATAAGTTTATGCATATATACATATTGTGCCTAACTTGTGTGTCTGCTGCAGGGATAACCGCTCGGCTGTGGGTAAGAACTATCATATGAATATGCTATATCGTCTATGTTTCCTTATATGAATTGCTAAAAAGAAACTAGACAACAAGAAAGATCACCTAATAATGCTAGCTTTATCTGTTTACTTAGTGTGGATTTCTTAGGTGAGTTTGGCCACGGTCGCTCACCAGTACATGTGGCAGTACTGACCCACGTTTGTGGGCAAATATTCAGGTGCTGGAAGCGAGAGTTTGGCAAGCTTCCTGAATCTGAATCAGAGTATGCGCACCCTTCCTTAGGACTGTGTTCGTGCTGCTTCTTCCGCTGCTTACCTCTCCAGTGGGCTACTTCCTCTTCTGCTAGATGTTCTGCTATTTTGGTCCTACTACAAGGACATTATGTAATGGGCGTTGTGGCTAATTTTGAGAAATGTGAAAAGAGTTGTAAGCCTTCTAAGGCATATTTTGTAACTCAGCCAAGCAAGCTCTTGTAATCAAATCTTCAAGTATTCAATGAAAGAAAGTATTTTGTGTGCTATCAAATGTGTTCAACTCTGATTCTCGGCATTTACTCTGTGGCTATATATATATATCTTCGTCCCTCTTGTGTCTTGTGCAGGTACATTGCCTGGTGCAAGTGCAACTTAGGCTTGCACGGCATCGCGCCCAAGCGAGGACCAAGGGTTCCGTAGGGACCAAGCGAGGACGATCGGCCCTACGGGATCTGGGGCGCGACACGACGGTCTCATGTTACGATGCTTATCGGACGCAGAAGCAAGACAAGCCCTCCACGAAGCTCATGATGGCATATGCGGAGCACATCAGCCTGGTCCAAAGTTACAAGACCATCTTCGAAGAATGGGCTACTATTGGCCAACGATGGTGGCAGAGGCTATTGACTATGCAAGAAAGTGCCAAGCGTACCAAATCCATACCGACTTTATCCATCAGCCTTCCGAGTTCCTACACCCAACGGTAGCATCCTGATCGTTCGAAGCGTGGGGAATGGACATCATCGGACCAATAAGCCCACCTTCGTCTAAGGGATATCGGTTTATTTTGGCCATCACAGATTACTTCTCCAAGTGGACGGAGGCAGTTCCACTCGTCGAAGTCAAAACATCGAACGTGATTAGCTTCGTCAAACATCATGTTATCTTCGCTTTGGCTTGCCACGAAGGATCATCCACGACAATGGTTTGCAGTTTGCGAGTCATGTTTTTTACTGCTTTTGCGATAAAAATTGCATCCAGAACGTGGCATGGACCGCCTACAACCCAACAACTAATGTACTGGTCGAAGTGTTCAACAAAACCATCATCAAGCTCCTCAAGAAGTTTATGTCATTCAACAAGCGCGATTGGAACGAGAAACTCGGGGAATGTCTGTGGGCCTACCGTACAACGGTTTGGGTAGCTACCGGCAGTACACCCTTCTCCCTGGTCTATGGGAGCAAAACGGTCCTTCCTCTCGAGTTTCAGATTCCTTCACTTCGAGTGGCCCTCTCCTACCAGCTAACCATCGACGATAATCACCGTCGACGGCTACAGGAGTTTGAAGCACTCGACGAAAAATGGCTCTTAGCTCAACAACGCATAGAGTTGTATCAAGCACGTCTCTCTGGAGCCTTCAACAAATGGGTGAAACATATGATATTCTAAGTGGGTGACCTCGTCTTAATAGTAAGAAGACCCATGATTATGACCCGCAAGATAGCAGATAAATTTTAACCTAAATGGGAAGGCCCGTTCATTGTGGAAATTGTATTTTCCAACGGCGCTTACCGGTTGGCGAGACCCCGTGGCGACTTGCTCATGATGCCTATTAACATCAAGTTCCTCAAAAAGTACTACGTCTAAATTAGACTGGTACCCCTCTATCACCAAACTACATCGTATCTTCCTGGGCGCTGGTTCATGTCCACAGGACCTCTAAACTGTCACTCTAATACACTACTCCGGTGGAGTTTGCCACGTCCATATTACCTCTGAGCAAATATTCCAGATCTTGGCTATCGATCATCACGTCCATATTACCTCTGATATCGATTTTTATTTCCACTTACCACCCGTACCCACCAAGGTATGCCAGCGGTGCTAAGTCCATAAAAACTGCCACGTCCATATTACCTCTCGCATGGCTTGTCTTGAACCTATTACTTGCACTAACATGCGCAAAAAATTAATAGGTCCACAAAACATATAACGTCCATATAACCTCTGATAGGATTATTAGTCGAATTTATTATTTGCACTCTACATGCGCAACAAATAATAAGTCCACCCAAAAATTTTCCAGTATGGTTCGCCATGTCCTTCGTACCTCTGAGCAAACATGTCGGGTTGGTTATCGATCATCGCGTCCACAAGGCCCCTGATATCGATCGTCGTTTAAACTTATCACCAATACTCGCCAAGGTGCACCAGCGGTGTTAAGGCCACAAAAACTGCCACATCCATATCACCTCTGGCAGGACTTATCTCAAACTTATTACTTGCACCATCGTGCACAAGAAGTAATAGGTCCATAAAAAATTCCCCAGAGGGATACCCGCTATGGAAATGAACCCACACTTTATTTTTCCTAGCAGAGAAAAGTTAGTTCAAGTCCACAGTTCCTTTGAACTATGTCTCTCCCCTATCCCTACAGAGTCATATTTTATCACGTCCATGTTACCTCTGGCAGGGCTTATCTCAAACCTATTACCCGCACTAAAAGGCGCAAAAGAGTAATAGGTCCACCAAAATGCCCCAGTGGGATATCCTTTATAAAAAAAAGACTACGATATGATACTGCATTCATATTATCTCCACTACAATACCCAAAAGCCCATAACACATTCTGAAAAAGAGGAGAGACTTCATTAATTGATATTCAAAATCATGAGTACATACAATGGAAATCCATTACATTCAAAGGATTTCCGTTAGTATTCAAGGTCATGAGTACATGTGATAGAAACATATTTTAAAAGGTTTTCTATGAAGTTAAGAAGCGCCCCTCTGTGCTGTCGCTGCTACTAACACAACTTGAGCCCGTAGCAAAACTCAATACTTTCTGGGTCATCCCTCAACAGTTCAAACTCCAGTATATGGAAAATCCATGCTGATGGATAGAGTAAGAGCAGACGCTCTGCGACCATACGGGAAAATCGACGACATAAATGACAATTAATCCAAATCCTGTCATCGATCCCGCAGCCTCCTGGTCGATAGTGAACCACATAAAAGGGAAAAAAGCAGTTGACGTGCTGCATGAACAAGGGCAGCTCAACGCATGACACAGGGTATTCGTTCTCGTCTCCTGGATTATTTCGTGCCGAACTAACCGCGTCTCCTGAAGAAATGCCGCATAAGGTGGGTTTTTATCCCGAACAACGGGTATTATGATATCCTTCCATGCTCCACCATGAGCATCACGAACGGGGACACGACTTGCAAAAAAGAAGATTACGCATTAGTCTCAAGCGAAGATCGCATAAGGACATAATTACTATACACTGTTGCCCGGCCTCAGCGACACATAACCGAGTCTACGCACACGCGCAAGAGGAGGTCTCATCCATGCGATCAAGCCAAAGCTAGAGCTCTGTGCGTATAAAAGCAGATGACCCACCCACTCATGCGGCCATGCCCCAACTCGGCACGTGTGTTACGGAGAAGTACTTGTCCACACGACAGAAGACTGTGCACGCCCAAGACGAGTCTCCTGCAGCAAGACGGTGTACTAGTGCATTTGTGTCCTTCACAGCCCAGTGTGAGTAGGGTGGTACTAGACTACCTCTAAGCAAAATATTCAGATCAGGAGGCCAGGGAGCGAGACATCCCTTGATAAACTCTTCGGTGAAGAGAGTAGCAGCCTTAAACATCCTTCACAAAAAAAAAGATGAAACAAAGCAAAGAGATAAAAGTTCTCTACCCCCCTGACTGCCTATTTATAGGCTCCGAAACCATGTGAAGGGATCGAGACTATGAACCGAGTGGTTAATAAGATGAACCTGACACCTCGATCCGCGTGATCCCCTTTTATCTCCTCGAAAATCGATGCCTCGACCCCCGTATTACCAGATGGCCTGGGATCCCAACGGACCGACTCGAAGATAGAATCAAATCTCGCTATTTAATGCATATTTGACAGCATGGCAGAGCCCTCCATGCGACAACCTCTACATGCGTCAACATGACAAAAAGAGACAGTTAATGCGTGCTGGATTCATGCTTCTTATTAAAAGTATTCCAGACTTAGCCAAGTCTGGAAACTTTGAAGTGGGCCTTGTAGAAGTATAAAAATTCCTCCATGCGCTCCAGTTTACAGTCAATAAATAAGCGAGGTACGCATAACTGCGGCAGACGCATAACAGCAGCGGATGTGTAACGCCCTCGGATACACGACATCCAGAGACGCATACCGTCCTGTGATGCATTATCCCTACAGTCACATCAAGAGCATTTATGACTCTGACAAAAAAGACAGTCATTTTAACCACCTCGAATCTTGTACCGTTGATTAGAATCCTTGCTGACAGCTTCGTCACAATTACTTCTAGCAGTATACAACTGTTCAAATGCCACGAATGCAAAAAATGATAAAAGATCTATGCGTCTCTGGCCCAATGCGTCCCAGACCCCACGTGTTCTATGTGTCTCTGGCCCAATGCATCCTAGACTCCATGTGTTCCTTGTGTCTCTGGCTCAATGCGTACCAAACTCCATGCGTTCCTTACGTTACTGGCCCCATGCGCCTTCGACTCCATGCAGTTCCCATATGCGGTCTGAACGACCACTGTAAACCCCCTGATTTTTTCAAAATTTTTAATTTTGGAATTTTCTCAATTTTCTGGAATTTTCTGGTATTTTTTTGTAATTAAAAACAGGGTTTTAATTATTAAATGATTTTTAAAAGATAATATACAATATTAAAATATTATGAAAATAATATTTTTGGGTGTAAAATGAAAAACTGGACTTAGGGTAATTTTTCTGGAATTTATTGGGCCCCGGACCTATTTTTAAAACACCTAAATATATTTATTTAATTATTTATTTATTTTTACTGATTATTATTATTATTATTATTATTCGACCCATTTCCCTGAGCCCGGCCCATTGGGCCCGAGCCCGGCCCAGCCCCTAGCGGGTCGGGTCGGATCCGCCAGACCCGACCCGAGACCTGCTAGCCCGCACCCGGAGACCCGTTCCCCACGATCCTCCCCTCCCCCGCGTCTCCCGCCGGCAGCTCCGCCACCCGCCGCCTCGGTCGCCCCACGACCCCCGCCTTCTCCGCCATCCCCAGCCGCCACGACCTCGGCCCCAGCTCCCTCCCCAGCCCTATATAAACCCCCTCCACCGATTTTCGGGTCCCGTTCAGGTGCGTGTATTTTCTTGCTCGTAGCTCGGATTTCGATTCCGCAAATTGCGTTGCGAAGCCTGTATGACCCTCTCAGTGCCCGGACAAACCGTTTGGGGGCATCGCGTCCTGTGGTGATCGCACACCGCGATCCAAAAACAGGAAAAACTATACCCTGTTTCACCCCAGAACTGAGCCCCGCCAAACGGGACAACTTGGTCGCGTGCGGTCTTCACAGATTCGTGCGCGTCGTCGATACGGACGTGTGGGATTTCGCAGAAGCTGATTCGGGTGTGCGTGCACACTGGAATCAACGCGTATCCGCGGACATCGTCCCGTATCCGACTTTTCTGTATTTTACCCTAACTTTGTGTACACACGTCGGATTGAAACAAAACTTGCGCCATCGGACTCGTAGCGATACGCTGGTCCTGTGACCCAAGTTTGGTTTGATTCTGAGAACGTTGACGAAATCGCGTGTCGTGGGCCCCACAAGCCCCGCTCGACGGGCGATTTTGTGATCGGCTTATCGGAATCCAATTCTGGAAGTTCTGTTGGGTTCGTATCATCGTTCCTGACTCGTTGACACTAAATTTGGTAAATTTGGAGACATTTGACCCAGACACATTTTTCGGTACAAAGCGGGCCCACTTGTGGACCCCGTTTTGACCCGAAACTGTCGTTTCTGCCCTTGTCTCCAAATTGGACTCAAGGATAGGCGTTTCTAGCTGATTGATATTTTTTAGATCTGATGGTGATGTTTATTTTAGCAACCGGAATACCGCTTGCAAATTCAGTTGAAGTCAGAGCCGCAATTGGAACCGGAACCACAGGCAAGTGTACCTTGTCAAACCCTGCAGTCTGCTATTTATTTCCTTGGCTTAATTTAGCATTAGTGGGCAAGTAAATCTCGTCAATTCTCAGTAGTTCCTATGATAATATTTTGCTGGAGTTCTTGTGTAAATTCATATAAACTTGTTTTAACTGCTTAACCTAGGAAACGTGTGACGTACTTAGTGTCCGATCATAGTCGGGTGCCAACACCGTACGCGGTGTTGGGTACGTCATTAGATATGAACATTCGATACCCTTACTCTTGGTACTTGTCCTATCAAGTACAACAGAACCCAGGATACTTGACACTATTCATGAGACAGAGTCTTCCTGAGACATTCATGGTGATTCTGTATAGGATACAGGACTTGACATTGACATATGTTCCTAGAGACTTTATGACTTGTTGCATTAGCTATGATCCCGCTTGACATGGATATGAGACGTTATGGTCATGATATGCGTGATTACATTGGGTGGGGAGAGTTATACAGGCTACAGGTTGATTTTATATTATGTCGACGTCGTAGTCTCCCATTGAGCTAGACAACTACATGATATCACTGCTACCGGCTCCCCGACACAGAGCTTGTAGCAGCTTCAGCCTGAGTTCTAGTGATGCTCTCAACTTGCATTTATCACCTAGCTGGTTACGTAGTTTACCCTGCTGTTTCATTTAATTTCTGTACTGCTTATATTTTGGCTTGTATTATCTGTACCTTGTTATGTCCTCTGAGGACCTGGAATGGACTATGTCCCCAGGTATAGCCGAAGAGAACCATCCAGAGATACACCGTACATGAGCACTTCCAGGAGCTGTACCAGGACCTGAGGACGAGCTCGCACCAGAGGACTTCTCCTGAGCACCGGCTTCATTCACTCAGTATTTCCATCTCCAGTATTTTATTTCATGTCTATTTCCTTAATGTAACAGACTGATTCTCGGATTGTTTCTCGAGATAACCTTATTTGAGATTTGTTTAGTTATTCTATTGCATTATTGCTGGCATTAATCTGTGTTTATTCTGTGGATGAGATTAGAAATACCTGAGACTTGTAACATCTTACTGTTAGACTACAGCTTAAGCATGCCCTGATGGATCCATTAAATTGGGTTGTCCATCGGTGCGTGCTGCTGGCCATTGCCACGTGTCCAGTCCCTCGGCATTTTTGGGACTGGGGCGTGACAACCACATAGCAGGGCGGTCACATAAGATTCCCTAACCCATATTTCGATATCTGTTAGAAGCTCTGATACCTCACTCATCACCCTAAGATGCTTCAGAATCCGTGCAGACGATGACTCGAAAAAAGATAAAAAGTTACATCGGTGCATTAATTGCCTCGACAGACGGGCCATACACGTGTCCTACGTATGCGGCCTCGATATCATGCGGCCAGAGCGTCCACCCATCCAAGGCCAAACAAGAGTACGTATGTGGCTTAAAGACCCATGCGGCCTCGTCCACATGGCCAGAGGGTCATTCCGACCAAGGCCAAACGAGAGCTTCTATGCGACTACAATAGTATCCGGCTCTCGACTCACAAGATTTTCTGTTACAACCGAAGACGATTTCTCTCGCAGTTAGTGTTGACCAAGTGTCCAATTGACCGAGTTATATACACAACAGCCCCGAGTTCTCTTCAAAACAGAAACTCCTAACCAGACCCAAGTGGCGGCTTGCCCGCACCATGTGGCTACCGTTACTGTCGTATTCTACTGAAGGAGCCCCATGTAGCCACCAAGCATGGGCATATGCGGTATCCATAGCACGTCCACATGGTGGCTATAAATAGAAAGGTACCACACACATACAAAGGGCTAGCTGGCTATCTGCGAATTCACACTAGAACCAAGGAGAGAATTTTTTGCGTCCGGATCGTCCACGGAGTAAAGAAAGTTGCTACACTCCTAACCCTCCATCATCACCCCCAGATCAAAATAAATTTGTACTTAGATTGTCTCTTAGGACTCTACTCTGTACTCTCAAGTTTGTTAATCAAAAACCAAGTCCTCTTAGTTCTTCCTTTTGATTTAAATGGCAAACAACTTGATGTACCCACGACTCTTGCCCAAATTTTTGGAATGGGTCATGACATTCAGCCATCCCTGTTTATGAATAATAACTTACTCTGCCTGCACAAGATATTATTAGCATGCACCCTATCTATATGAAGGTCACTGGCCAAGCCATCATGACATTCTTGGAATTTTAGCCCCCCATTCAGTGCAGGAAGCTAGCCTCACTGAAGGTCCTGAACTTCCAATGCAATTACTTTAGCACCCATGTTCCCCCTAAGATGAAGCGGTCCGATGTCCTCGGTGCACCGCTTCGAGGAACCTACCCCTTGTGAACAAGTTTGTCTGTGGCCGTGCTTGAATGCAACTAACTAGTAGAAGAAAACATGCAAATACATAAACTTGATATAGTATTTCAGAGTCATATTGATTGTCTTAGCTACATCCCACCATACTTACCACCCAGTCCAGGGTCTTATTGATTATCTTAGCCACAGCCCACCATACTTACGCCCAGTCTAGGGTATTTGCCATATAATCAATTATACTAGAACAATCTAGTTCATAGTAATGTGATTATTATCTTGCTTATCTTTTTGGGTTCTTTGCTAGGTATCATTGATCGTTTTGCTAAGCATGATGACTAAATGATTCATCAAAGGATCGAAGTCACTCACAAGTTAGTGAATTGCCGAGAAAGGGAGATCTTCTTCGCAACTTCAAGTTTGGTTCACAGGTTCACCTGTATTGGCACCAACAAAGGTTCATGATCATGCTTCTCTTTCTCTCAGTAATTTGATATGTAAATGCGAGACAGTGAATGCATGCAATGAAAGCCGCTCATCGAAAACCTAAATCACAAAACCAACAGTGAAAACCAACATCGTAAACCAACAGCGCACGGGTCTTGAGGCATAGACCCTTATATGGAGTTCACTCCCCAAGATACCATGCTCAACATCTTGGGAGCAACTTCTAAGGATTCCATCACATAACGAGGAATGGCTCCCCGTTTGTTTGTCCCGACCAATCGATACCGACAAAGTTTCCCCATTCTCTGATTCCGACTCGGCCATTCAGCTGCTAGCCCAGTTCGTGCTCCATAACAGGATCTGGGCACTACACTTTATGCACGGATGTTATATTCTTGCCCGATCTTATGCGCCAACTATGAATTAATGATTTATGTGCCTGTATGCTAGTATTCCCTTTAATATGCTTAACTCTTGATGATCCTCTGGTTCTTTTTAATTTCATTATTTTGGTTAATCCTAGTTATTTCCTGAACATGACATTCTTTATGTTAATCCTAATTTTCTAACATGATATAGTGAATGTACATTATAAATGAATTCCTGAACCTTGGCATGGAATTGATAATACTGATAATCTTAATATTGTACTGATAATCATGATACTCCTGATAGTGGCTCGACGTAGCGTACTCATGACTTAAGAATTCACGTAATTGTACTTATCAAGGCTATTAGTAGCTCATGTATTGCATGGCATGTATCCCCATGGTTAATTTTGATTGTACTCGTTAAGTTACTATCATTTCGTGCATCATGTTTAAGGCAGATTCCTGAGCACCACGGTCGAGAATCCTTGAAAATTGTCCAAGTTAATAACTAGAATAATAATCTAGAAAAGCATCTAGAGATATTCCATGGCTACATACAATTCTTGTATCCCAGCGACACCTGATGGATTTGGAGCTCTCCGTAGTAAGGGATACACTTCCAGCACACCGTCGAGTGTTGCACTACAAAAAAAGATAAAAAATGATTATACCTGATAAATCTATATTATGTACATGTTCGTCTGGGTAACTCGGATAGTCCGCAGGGTATGTGGCTGTAAGGAATCTCAAACTGCATATGTTATTAACTAGCTAGGATTGTGATAACCCTAGTTAGTTAATGATAGCAAGCCATAGGGCACGATTGGCCGTAATTGCTTGATTTTCAGTCTAGTCTAGCCCCCTCCTGATTTCATTCACATCTGATCCGGAAATGGTAACCAGAGTACTGATTCCAGATGCCCTTATTTAATTACTCATGAACTGTTATTTTTCCTATTTTACTTATTTAAGCTATTACTTTACCTGATATTTCTTATTGATTTATCTGCATGCTGGTTTTTAGTTCCTAAGATTGGCTCCCTTGTGGTACTTACTATTTTGGGTCTGACCCTACTCGTTTTGTATGGCCAAATTTTGGAGCAGGACCGCATGATCTTCCGTACTTCCCGCCTCAAGATGCTGAACACGAGGAGCACCCGAGGACATAAGTGGATTTCTTCTTCCTCACCCACTTGATCTTTTACATTATTCTTTGGAGGCATTTAGCCACCGAGCACGTATTTAGCTCGTATTTTAGAACTTGACATTGTAGCATGTGGGCCTATATGTAAAGCATATTCTAGACTATAGCCAGAGCTGATCATGTAATATTGCACTCTTGCTAGTTTTTTATTTTTTAACTAGCTTCATGATCATCTGTGTATGTATAGTTTGTGATGTCTTACTATTATATGTTTGGTGATCATATATCTTTTAACTTGTTGCTTGCTTGAGATTAAGACACCTAGGATTCTTAACCCAGGATTGCCTGATGGATTGTAGAGTAAACCCTCACATGTCTAGACAACTGTGGCCGTATCTCGGAATATAGAGTACTCTAGTGTACGTAGCTGGCTTTGTCTGCCTCCGCTCTCCAGTATTATGGTTCTGGGGTGTGACAACAAGGAACCGTTAAATAAGTGCACCAGGTAAAATAATAGTTAAACATTTCTGGAGTATTTTAACAAGGATATCTGAAATCAATACTCAGGTTATAGTTTTCAGACCACTTGTTAAATAAATCAGGATAAGACTAGACTATACTGGAAATCAAGCAATCACGACCAATCATGCCCTACGGCTTGCTATCATTAGCTAACTAGGGTTATCACAGTCCTAGCTACTAACACATGCAGTTTGAGATTCCATACAACCACATGCCCTGCAGACAATCCGGGTTATCCATGTGTAAGGATAGATAGAATAGATTATATCAGGAATAGTAATTTACAGGTAAATGTAACACTCAACGGCGTGTTGGAATTGTGCCCCTCACAACGGAGAACTCCAAATCCATCAGGTGTCGCAGGAATACCGGGATTGCATGTAGCCATAAAATCTCTTTTAGATGCTTCTAATTCATTATTCTAGTTGTTATCCTGGGCGAGTTATTAAGAATTTCTGAACGTTTTGCTCAAAAAATTGCCTTAGACATAATGCAGGACAGGACTTGACAGTAGCTTGACAAGTCCATTCAGGGCAGGAACAAACAAATCAACCACGGGAATTATATTATCAATTTACGCATTTTAGTTCAGAAAATTCAAGCATGTCATGAGTGCGCTTCGTCAAGCCACTATCAGGAATATCAGTACAAGTCAGGTGTCAAAAATTTAAGATTAACAGTGTCAATACAATCAATGTTCAATTCTAGCATGTCAGGAGTGCGCTACGTCGAGCCACTATCGGGAATATTAGTACAGGTCAGGTGTCAAAAATTCAATATTAACATTGTCAATACCATTCATGTTCAGAAAATTCTATGTTCTGGCAAGTTATCACAATCAGATTATAAGAAATTTAGAGAAAACTTGCATTCATAACAATTAAACAGAATAGACTAAACAATAAAAGCAGTTAAACCATAAGAAAATATATCATAAGAAGTTATGCTACTACAAGTATCATAGGCGCATGACGCATGATGTAAGCTGGCCACATGCAGCACAATGGCCGAATGGAAGAAGCTGCTTTATGGATCATGATAAAGTCCGCTCCTTGGGATAAGTGCTGAGTGACGGATCATAAATGCAAAGTCAGGAAAGTGACTGACTTGACTAGTTGTCACGCCCCAGTCCCAAAATACCGAGGGACCGGACGCGTGGCAATGGCCAGCAGTACGCACCGATGGACAAACCCAATTTAATGGATCCATCAGGGTGTACTTAAGCTGTAAAAATAAGTCTACGACAACATGGCACAACTAATCTCATCCACACAAGATATAAAATATGACCCACAGATATAAGAAATATAAATCATCAAACAGTCTCACGAAGTGCTTCGGGGAACAACCCGATAAAATCTAATACAATGGCTCAACAGACCAGAATAAATGACTGAAATAAATAAATAAATGCTGAGCATGAACATGGATGCTCAGGAGAAGTCTTCGGCTAACACCTCGTCCTCGGATGGTGGTACAGCTCCTGGATCAGCTCCTGCTACGGTCCCATATACCTCGGGATAGATCTCGTCCTCAAATCCTGGGGACATAATCCGGATCCAGGTCCTCAGAGGACATAGCAAGGTACAAGAAAGCTCATGCCAAAATAAATGCAGTGCAAAAAAATAAATGGAATAAATAGGGCAAGTAAGTAACCATCTAAGTGAAAATGCAAGTGAGAGCATCACGAGTACTCAGGCTGAGCCACTACCAGCTCTGTGTCGGGGAGCCGGTAGCGGTAATAACCGGTAGTGGATCTAGCTCTGCTCCGAGAGTCTACGACCTCTCAATAATAGTGGATGTATATATATATGGAACAGCCTGTAGCCTGTGTGTCTCTCCCCACCCAATGTAACCACGCATATCATGACCACAACGTCTCATGTCCATGTCAAGCGGGATCATAACTAATGCAACCAGTCATACTATATCTAATAACATAATGTCCATGTCCTGTATCCTATACAGAATCACCACGAATATCTCGGAAAAATCCTGTCTCATGAGTAGTGTCAAGTGTTCTGGGTCAAAGTGTACTTGGTAAAACCAGTACGAGAATATAAAGTGTCACGTATGTTCATCTCTAGCTGACCGTACCCAACACCGCGTACAGTGTTGGCACCCGACTGATAATCGGACGCTAAGTACGTCACACGGTCCTAGGTTAAGCATGCACAGCAATATAATGAAGCAAGGAAAATATATAACAATACTGCAGAGTTTGGCAAGGTACACTTGCCTGGTGTTTGAATATCAACAGTCGTCCCGGTATCAACGGATCCTGTGGGTACTGTAATCCCCCTGATTTTCAAAAATTGATAAATTTGGATTTTTCTGAATTTTCTGGAATTTTCTTGGATTTTTCTATAATTTAAATCAGGTGTTTTAATTTTTAAAAGATTTTTAAATATTATTAATTAATATTAAAATATTATAAAAATAATATTTTATGATGTAAAATAGAAAACTAGACATAGGGTAATTTTTCGGGAATTTATTGGACCCCGGATGGATTTTTTAAAGCCCTAAAACTAATTATATAATTAAACCAAAAATAAATCAGGTTTTTTTTTATATATAAACCAAACTCAAATCAAACCAACCCGAGCCGGCCGGTCCAGCTAAACCAGACCGAACCGCCCTAGCGGGTTGGGTCGGGTCTGCACGGCTGAACCCGCACCCGCTAACCCGGTAGCCCGAATCCCTTTTTTCCCCAACTGTTCAGCCGCCCGTTGGCCTCCCCTCCGCCGGCGACCCGCCGCCTGATCACCTCCCCGCGCCGCTCCGGATCCTTGCAACGGCAGCCGACGCCCAGCTCCTCTTCTTCCCCTCTTCCTCTTCCATAACCGCCATTCTCCTCCGCCTTATATAAACCCCTCCGGCCATTCTTCTCCGCCACCCTCCAGTTTCAACAGAACCCGAGCACCACCCTGGCTCCGCCTCGCCGCCGCAAGTTCCTCCAGTCCCGCCGCCCCTGGCTTCCCTCTTCTTCTCCTCCTCCTTCTTCCCCGTACGGCTCCGCCGTCCTCCCCGCTGTGCAGCAGCCGAGCCGGCCGAACCTTCAGACCCAATTCCGGTCGGCCACGTCACGACGGCACCGCCCAGACCTCGTCGAGCCGCCCGCCTCCGCTTCCCGGTCATCTCGCCCCTAGCCGCAGCTCCAGCAGAGTCTGAACAGAAACCCTAGGGTGGACACAGCATTCAGACACGAGTCGGACACAGCATTCAGACGCGTGTCGGACACGGAGATCGCTGATTTCGAGCCTGTTCAGGTACCCATAACTTTTTGCTCGTAGCTCGGATTTCGATTCCGTAAATTGTATCGCGTAGCCTGTATGACCCTCTCGGTGCCCGGACAAACCGCTCGGGAAGTCGCGTCCTGTGGTGATCGCACACCGCGATCCAAAAACAGGAAAACCAGACCCTGTTTTCACCCCGGAACGGAGTACGCTCCGCCAAACGGGACGACTTGGTCACGTGCGGTCTTTACCGATACGTGCGCATCGTAGATACGGACGTGCGAGATTTTGCCGAAGCTGATTCGGATATGCGTGCACACCAAAATCAGTGCGTATCCGCGGACATCGCCCCGTATCCGACTATTCTGGATCTCGCTGTAACTTAGTGTATACACGTCAGATCGAGACGAAACTTGCGCCATCGGACTCGTAGCAATACACTGGTCCTGTGGGTCAAGTTTGGTTTGATTCTGAGAACGTTGGAAAATCGCGTGTCGTGGGCCCCACAGGCTCCACCTGACGGGTGATTTTGAGAACGGCTCATCGGAATCCAATTCTGGAAGTTCCGTTGGGTTCGTATCAACGTTCCTGACTTGTTGACACTAAGTTGGACTGTTTTCGAGACCTTTGACCCTGACGCATTTTTCGGTGCAAAGCGGCCCACATTTGGACCCCGCCTTGATCCGAAAATAACGTTTTTGCCCTTGTCTCCAAATTGGACTCAAGGACAGGCGTTCCTAGCTGATTAATATTTTCTGGACCTGATGGTGATGTCTATTTCAGCAACCGGAGTACTGCCTGCAATCTCCGCTAACGTCAGAGCTAAAATTGGAGACAAAACCCAGGCAAGTATACCTTGCCAAATCCTGCAGTTTTGTTACTTATCTCCTGGATTTATTTTTCATTGTCTTGCAAGCTAGTTGTACAATATTTGCATGTTTCCCTTCGCAACTGTTACTTTCTTATAGTTCTTGATACTTGTTGATTTATTCCTGCTGCTCTAGTTTTATTTCCTCGTTTTGCGTGCATGTACATTATTTGCTCTTTCCTTGTATCACTACTTGTTCCTTAGACATATTGTGATGGTTTATGTTTACTCTACATTCCTGGAGTTGACCTGACTGATTTCTTAGTTCCTAGATGGTTGTTATTGGACAATGACTACACTTGAGCAATCTCGATTGTGAGTACCCATTGTACTGCAAGAGAGACTTGTTCATTTGACTACCTCCTTCGTGAGCTCCCGATTGAGCTGCGAAAGAGCCATACTATAAACTGTGAGTCCCCGTTGGACTACTCTCTATAGGATCGTGATCTCCCATTGAGATACGGTTACCCTGATTGCTTGTAGTCATGTCTTATAGCAATACTGTCATGCCACAGTCTTAGATGTAGTGACTTCTCGTTTCTTATTTGCTTGTGTTTACTTTCTTCTCTATCTTGCATGTCATTTATTGTATTTGGCTCGTATTCTTTTGTATCTTGCTATGTCCCCTGAGGACCTGGTTTTGTTCTCCAGATTTAGCAGACGAGGAGTACCGCAGCTTACGAACCAACACCAGACGAGAATTTGATTGCAGTTGATGGCCCTGCTTCTTAGTTACTTTCTAGCATGTTTTAGTTATCTCTTTCTTGTCTTTATTTTCTTGTTTGTCGGTAGTGGATTTGTCTCCACCCGACTTAGTATTATTTCTTGCTGAATATTCGTCTGTAACTTTACTTTCAGCATTTAATTCTGTTTTGTTTTAGTTCATGCTGTTCTGTGGATGAGATAGTAAACCCTGCCTAATATAATACAGCTTAAGTACACTCCGAATGATCCATTAAATTGGGTTTGTCCATCGGTGTGTGCTGCTGGCCATTACCACGTGTCCAGTCCCTCGTTAATTTGGGACTGGGGCGTGACAGGTACTCCTCCAAAAGCTGTAATAAATATCACCAACCGTCTCAGAAGATGCCAAATAGCTAAAAATGCCTGTCCTTACGTCCAATTTGGACACAGGGGCAAAAAGGTCATTTCCGGACCAAAGCGGGGTCCACATGTGGGCCACTTTGCACCGAAAAGCATGCCAGGGTCAAGGGTCTCCAAATCAATCTAACTTAGTGTCAACAGGTCAGGAACGATGATACAAACCCAACGGAACTTCCAGAATTGGATTCCGATGAGCCGTTTTCAAACTCGCCCGTCAAGTGGAGCCTGTAGGGCCCACGATACACGATTTTATCAACGTTCTCAGAATCGGACCAAACTTGGGTCACAGGACCAGCGTATTGCTACGAGTCCGATGGCACAAGTTTCGTCTCGATCCGACGTGTGTACACAAAGTTACAGCGTATTCCAGAAGGGACGGATATGGGGTGTCGTCGGCGGATACACGTTGTTTCCGGTGTGCACGCACATCCGAATCGACTTCAGCGAAATCCCATACGACCGTATCAACATCGCGCACGGTTTGGTAAAGACCGCGTGAGACCAAGTCGTCCCGTTTGGCGGGGCGTACTCAGTTCCGGGTAAAACGGGGCATTATTTTTCCTGTTTTTGGATCGCGGTGTACGATCACCACAGGACGCGATGCACCGAGCGGGTTGCACGGCCACCGAGAGGGTTATACTGTCTACGCGTAGCAACTAACGAAAACTAAAAACGAGTTACGAGGGGAGAGAAATTGGTACCTGAACAGGGCTCCGTGAACGCTGAATTCCAAGTGTCCGAGCGTCAACTCCGTGTCCTGCGTATCAAGTTGCTGCGTCCAGTGCTAGGGTTCAGATTGTGTCCGATGGCACGAGCAGCCGGAGATGGCTAGGGTTCGCTGTGGCCGGCCGAAGGGGATCGCTGCGCCGACGGGGTCGGGGACGCACAACCGGAGTTGGGGTCGGGGACTCACAGCCGGTCGGGGTCGGGGCTGCGTCGCGGTGGGGGATCAATCGGTCCGGCGAGGGGGTCGTGCGGCGTTGGCAGCAGGCGGGGGGGGGGGGGTGAACTCAGAGTCGGCTGCGACATCGGGCCGGAGGTCGATCTCGTCACCGGGGAAGAGGGTGGCGCGGATCGGTTCGGTGGAGAGGAACCGAGCGGAGGGTGACGGGCCGGAGCGGGAAAAAGGGGGCGGCTGATGGGGTTCGATCCGGCGACGGCGGCGAGTGAAAGAGGGTAGCGCCGACGTCGAGGCAGCCTCTTATAGGCTGCTACAGTACTCTGCAGCTAAGGTTCCCATCTGACTTCGGGTCCGGGTCGGGTTTGGCTCGGATCCGACCCAACCCGACCCATCAAGTTGGTTTGGTTCAGGGTTGGTTCAACTTGGGTCTGGTTCACTCTCCCAATAGTTTTTAAGGCTTAAAACGCGTCTCCGGTGTCCAATAAATACACCGAAAAATACCACATGTCCGGATTTCTATTTTATACCACATAATATTATTTTCATCATATTTTAACACCAATAAACTGCATTTAAAAATCCTTAAATACCTTGGTTCCTTTCTAGAAATTACCAAAAATCCGGGAATATTATTTTCAAAATTTTATTCTGAAAATCAGGGTGTTTACAATCTTTCCTCCTTAAAAGGATTGCGTTCTCGCAATCAAAGAGTAAGCTACAAAAGAAAGGATTATTGAAATACAAGGTTGCTTAGTTTTCAACTGCCTCCTCGAACAAGTGGGGGTAATGTAAAACCCCCTTCCTAGAAAATCGTATATACCCTTTATTTATTATTTATTAATTAAATTGTACTAATTAGAGCTAAATAGGATAAATAGATTTTTAATAATTTTTATGTTAGGTGTTCGGGCACTTAGAGGACTTATGGGACCATCAGGAATTTTTCGGAATTTATTCCATGTAGGAGACCCCTTAAGCTGTTGCTAGCCTAATGTTGTGCATTATTCTAATCTAGAATTTTTCTATGAGTATATATATATTATATATATACAAATATATATATATATATATATATATATATATATATATATATATATATATATATATATATATATATATTAATAGGAAAAGAAAAGATAAAGAAAGTATTAAATAAGAATATAATAATAATAATAATATAATAATAATAATAACACTAATTCCTTAGCAACTTTGCTAAAGACCCATCCAGCAACATTCTACTAGCAAGTTGTTACAATGACCCCCCCCCCCCCCCCCTCAGTGATTTGCTAAGTCCAGACCGCCAACAGCAAATTGTTTCCCATTTTGACCCGCCCATATCAGCAAGTTGCAAAAACAACTTAAGAAATTTCATTTGCTTCAGCGGCCCTTTGCCCGACCCTTTGCACGCGAAACCCGCTCCACTTACCCTCTCTCTCCCCTTAATATATAAATATATATATATATAGTTATATCTCAAAAACCCTAACCTAAATCTCCAGACCTCCTCTTTCCATCTAAGAGCCGTCACCGCAGCCAGAGAAGCCCCGCCAAGCCATCCAACCATCCCGTCGACTCCGACCTCGCGCCCTGTAGATTCCCACTCGAAGCACCTTCGCTTCGGAGTAATTTTCCGTCGACTCGCTCGACCAAACGCTATTCCATTTTCATAGGTATGATCATCCCCTAACCCTCTCCAATATTTGTTTTATAGCCAATCTTGGAAAACGTGTGTCCCTAGGTGAAAAATAGCGTCCAAAGTGGACGGACAGACCCAATTCTGGAATCGCAGAATTCCAGAATAACCACCCATATTGCCGAGTTCGTATCTTCCACCACAGAGATCCGAATTCGGTGATTCTTTTTTATACCTGTAGAATACCTGACCTAGTTTATTTTCTGTTAAATAACCCTATGCTATTAGTTGCTGTGGACATAATTATATTCGTCACAAAACTGCGCGCATCTACTTTTTCCAGTTTTCCAAAAGTTAGAAAATGGAGCGCGCCCCGCCAAACGGGACCGCCCCGCCGTGTGCCATGTGTACCGAATGGTGCACGCAGCATAACCGGACACGTGAAAATTCGTGGGGACAGATTCGGACGCGTGTGCGCGCCGAAATCAGGCCGTATCTGCGGACACACACCGTATCGCAACTTTTGTAGAACTCGCGCGTATTTTGTGCATGCTTGTCAGATTGTGACGAAACTTGTGCCACTGGACTCGTGGTAACGCGTTGGTCCTGTGACCCAATTTTCATGCATTTCTGAGACGGTTGACCAGATCGCCAATTGGCGGGCCCCACAGTTGACTTTTTGGACAAAATTCTGTTCGGCCCATCGGAATCTACATTTGGACATACCGTTGGGTTTGTACTGACATTTAGAGTTGTTTGACCTATAGTTTGTCCCATTTAGAGACTGTTATCCTTGGCACGCTTTTCGGTGCAAAGTGGGCCACATATGGACCCCACTTTTACCCGAAATTACCATTTTGCCCCTGTATCCAAATTGGACGAAAGAGAAGTGCTTTTTAGCTATTTTGCTCATTCTAGAAACGTTGATGATATTTATTTCAGCATCCGGAGATATTTGTTCTGTGGCCATAGCTTTTGATCCTGTGCGTTTGACTTCTGGACAATACACCTTGCAGCTTTCTTACCAGGCAAGATATCTTGCCAAATTATTACAGTACCATTACATGCTATTTATATTTCTTTATA
Organism: Iris macrosiphon; assembly: GCA_036927795.1. Classification (NCBI taxonomy): domain Eukaryota; kingdom Viridiplantae; phylum Streptophyta; class Magnoliopsida; order Asparagales; family Iridaceae; genus Iris; species Iris macrosiphon. Next base: position 150,653,641 of record JAYESA010000017.1, on the reverse strand, counting down.
TTTATTACATTTTTGTTTAGTCTTGCATGTGTAGTTTTCTTTCAGCCATTACTATCTATTAGATATGTTGACACACACATGACACTTAGTATCATAGAGGACAATCATTAGGCGTATGGGCTTTTAACCACTCTGGTAACACCGTAGTCACTAGCACGCACTATGGTGGGTCGTGTCCGATGGTCGCTGTAAATCCCCTGAATTTTCAAAATTTTAAAAACTGGATTTTTCACAATTTTCTGGAATTTTCTGGAAATTTTCTGTAATTTAAAAACAGGATTTTAATTTTTAAATAATTTTTAATTAATGTTAAACAGTATTAAAATATTATGAAAATAATATTTTTGGATGTAAAATGAAAAACTGGACTTAGGGCAATTTTTCTGGAATTTATCGGACCCCGGACCTATTTTTAAATGCCTAAAAAGTATTTTAGTTAATTACCTATTTAATTATTAATTTAACTGATTTTTTTTAAATATTATTAATAGTATTTATTTATTTTTATATCCCAGCCGAATCCGGCCCGCGGTCCGTTGGGCCGGCCCGGCCCAATTCCCCGAACCCAGCCCGTTCTCCACCGGGTCGGGTCGGGTCTGACCCCAGCCCGGACCCGCAACCCGACCCGGATCTCCCCCCCACGATCCGGCCAGCTGCCCGCGTCGTGCGCCGCCTCCGCCGCGTCGTGCGCCGCCTCCGCCGCGTCGTGCGCCGCCCGCGTCGCCACCCCTCCCCGCTGCCCGGCCCACGACCCGCCTCGGCTCCGCCTTCCCCGCGCCCACGTCGACCGCCCGGCCACCCTATATAAACCCTCCCCATCCCTTGCCGTCGACTCCCCCGACCACCACGCTCCACCGAACCCCTCCGTCGTACGTCGTCGCTGCCGCCCTGAGACGCCACCGCCCGGATCGCGCCGCCCCTCCCCTCCTCCTCCTCCTCAGCCGGCCTCCGGCTCGGCCACGACAGCAGTGGCAGCCAGCAGCAGCGCCCAGCCGAGCCCGGCCACGCCGCCGCCTCGCCGTAGCGCACCGCCCTCGGCCGCCCCTAGCCCCGGCCGGCCTCCCCGCCGTAGATCCGCCGCAGAGCCGCCGCCCTCCGCCGGAGTTCGGCCAGCACAGAAACCCTAACCCTAAGCCCCAATTTTCCCCTGTGTCCTGTGTCGTGTCGGACACAATTTGACTCCGGTTTCTCGGGTCCCTTCAGGTACGCGTAACTTTTTGCTCGTAGCTCCGTTTTCATTTCCGCAAATTGCGTTGCAAAGCCTGTATGACCCTCTCGGTGTCCGGACAAACTGTTCTGGGCATCGCGTCCTGTGGTGATCGCACACCGCGATCCAAAAACAGAAAAAACCCAGACCCCGATTCACCCCGGAACTGAGTACGCCCCGCCAAACGGGACGACTTGGTCGCGTGCGGTCTTCACAGATACGTGCGCCTCGTCGATACGGACGTGTGGGACTTCGCAGAAGCTGATTTGGGTGTGCGTGCACACCGAAATCAACGCGTATCCGCGGACATCGCCCCGTATCCGCCTTTTCTGTAATTCACTCTAACTTTGTGTACACACGTCGGATCGAGACGAAACTTGCGCCATCGGACTCGTAGCGATATGCTGGTCCTGTGGGTCAAGTTTGGTTCAATTCTGAGAACGTTGACGAAATCGCGTGGCGTGGGCCCCATAGGCCCCGCTCGACGGGCGATTTTGTGAACGGCTCATCGGAATTCAATTCTGAAAGTTCCGTTGGGTTCGTATCAGCGTTCCTGACCTGTTGACACTGAGTTTGGTGAATTTGGAGACCGTTGACCCTGACGCATTTTCCGGTGCAAAGCGGGCCCACCGGTGGACCCCGTTTTGGCCCGAAACTGCCGTTTCTGCCCTTGTCTCCAAATTGGACCCAAGGACAGGCGTTTATAGCTGATTGATATTTTCTGGATCTGATGGTGATGTTTGTTTCAGCAACCGGAGTACCACCTGCAAATCCAACCGAAGTCAGAACTGCAAACATAGCCGGGACCACAGGCAAGTGTACCTTGCCAAACCCTGCAGCTTGCTAATTATTTTCTGGACTTAATCATACAGTAATGGACAAATAAAGCCTGCCAAATCTCAGTAATTCTTGACATAGTACTTTACTTGATTTCTTGCGAATTAAATATAAACATGTTTTAACTGCTTAACCTAGAAAACGGGTGACGTGCTTAGTGTCCGATCATAGTCGGGTGCCAACTCCGTACGCGGAGTTGAGTAACGTCACATAGGCATGGTTATCGAGACCCGATATTTCTCGTACTTGTCTTCTCAAGTACTCCAGAACCCAGGACACTTGACACTATTCATGAGACAGAGTCTTCCTGAGACATTCATGGTGATTCTGTATAGGTTACAGGACTTGACAGTGATATTTTATAGACCTTATGACTTGCTGCATTAGCTATGATCCCGCTGACATGGACATGAGACGTTATGGTCATGATATGCGTGATTACATTGGGTGGGGAGAGACACACAGGCTACAGGTTGATTTTATATTATGCCGGCGTCGTAGTCTCCCATTGAGCTAGACAACTACATGATATCACTGCTACCGGCTCCCCGACACAGAGCTTGTAGTAGTTTCAGCCTGAGTTCTCGTGCTGCTCTCATATTGCATCTCACTTAGCTGGTTACATAGTTTGCCCTATTGCTTATTTAATTCCTGTACTGCATTTATTTTGGCTTGTATTTTCTGTACCTTGTTATGTCCCCTGAGGACCTGGAATGGACTATGTCCCCAGGTATAGCAGGAGAGATCCATCCAGAGCTACACCGTACAGGAGCACTTCCAGGAGCTGTACCAGGACCCGAGGACGAGATCGTACCAGAGGACTTCTCCTGAGCATTGGCCGTATGTAGTCAGTTATTTCTATTTCGTTTGATTATTTCCTGTCTATTTGCATTGTTGTACCAGACATACTCTCGGATTGTTTCCCGAGGAATTTATTGAGATTTGACAGTTATTTCTAATTACATTACTCTGTCCATTAATCTGTGATATCTGTTGTGGATGAGATTAGAATAACCTGAGACTGGTAACAAATGCTCTATTTCCTGTTGACTACAGCTTAAGCATGCCCTGATGGATCCATTAAATTGGGTTGTCCATCGGTGCGTGCTGCTGGCCATTGCTCACGTGCTCAGTCCCTCGGCATTTTGGGACTGGGGCGTGACATGGTTTTTGTGGTGGCCCATGCAGGTCAACGACTAAATTGTTCGGTTTCAACTCAGGGACCGAACAGGCCTGCAAATAAGATAGGATAAGTTTAGGATCTCATCCACTTGCTTGAAAATGTTCTTGGTATCCCTATCGACTTCGAATTAATTCCTTGACTTGCATCCTGCCTTGATTCCTGTGCGCCTCTTATTGTTTATTTTGGTTGCGGGGTTATGGATTCACGAGCAAACGACGAGACTCCCATAACATCACCACGAGATGATGTGGTAGCCAACGAAGATGAAGTAACACTAATGGGTGGAGGACAATCAGCTCAGCAACATGCCTCGAGAGTCCAGCACGATGATATTCCACCAACGACGCCAGTTACTCCATCAATGCCCATAATTCCACCAGGGCAGGCCATGGACGGACAGCAGATGGTTCAAATGGTCTGTGCAATAATGCAAGCACAACAAGAGGCTTTCAGTCGCAGCCTAGTAACCGCACTAGAGCAGGCAGATCTACCAGCACGAAGGCCAACGACGGGCTCTATTTCTGATTTTCGCCAGCTGAAGCCTCGTACATTCTCAGGCAAAGAAGAGCCCACTGAAGTTCATGAGTGGCTCACCAACACTCAACATCAATTAAAAGCAGCTGAACTCCCAAAGGAACGTTGGATGACTGCCGTAAGAATGCAGTTGACGGACAATGCACATCACTGGTGGCTATCTGAGGAAGCACGGCTCGGACCAGACCGAGTCACTTGGGAAGAGTTCTCTAGACTCTTTCAGGAGATGTACATTCCAGCCATCGCTCGATCAGAACTTCGGGACAAGTTCAATCGCCTCACCCAGGATTCTAAGACGGTGGACGAGTACAACGCTGAGTTCATTCGTCTAAGTCGCTTCGCTCCAACGTTGATCCCGACAGAAGAAGAGAAGGCTGAGAAATTCTTCGACGGACTAAACATTGAGCTACAGAAACTGATTGGATCCGTTGCACCTACTTCGTACTCGGACGTCCTTGCTGCAGCGCGACGCATTGAGCGCGTCATCAGGAGAGAGACTAGTCTGAAACGGACTTCCACTTCAGTACTACAAGAAGAAGTTACAAAAAGACCTCACGTACACCAGCCACCAGAAGCATCTCGACAGACAATACCTGTTTGCCCATATTGTCACCGGCGAGGTCATATAGAAAGCAAGTGCAGACGGAAAATAAGATTATGTTTGGCTTGCGGATCCAGTCAGCATTTACTGAGGGAATGCCCTGAGCGTCGAGACAGAGCACCAAAGGGTAACCAGCAAGCGTTACCAATACCGAGGCCAACCTGTCCAACCTTGGGAGCACCACAAACGAAAGTTCAAGGAGTCCTACCACCAACTCCAGCAGGGTATCAGCCGAGGCCACCCTTGATACCCCAAGAACTACTCTTCCAGCAGGCTCAACAACAGAAGAATCGACTGCAAGGACGCGAGCAAGCCCTGACGATGACTGTGGAGTACGCGCAGACTCGTGGAGTAGCCAATGCGCGTAAGTGATTTATAGTTATCCGTTTTTAGTCTTGTGTAGCTCGTGCCTCTTGGTTCGTGACCTCAGTCCCAACCTAGTAAATTGCAACTTGTTAATAATAACCTGGTTTTCATAAAAGTTACAGTTTTAACTAGATTTTTCTGGAAAGTGTAAACTTTCAATTTTAGGGAAATGGTATTTTTCTGAAGTCTCTTGTGATGTGCTTTCAAACGATACCTGCGACCGTGTCATCTCTGCTGACCGGTTATTCTTTGATTACGAGGACGCAATCCTCTTAAGGGGGGTAGATTGTAAACCCCCTGAATTTTCAAAATTTTAAAAACTGGATTTTTCACAATTTTCTGGAATTTTCTGGGAATTTTCTGTAATTTAAAAACAGGGTTTTAATTTTTAAATAATTTTTAATTGATGTTAAACAGTATTAAAATATTATGAAAATAATATTTTTGGATGTAAAATGAAAAACTGGACTTAGGGCAATTTTTCTGGAATTTATCGGACCCCGGACCTATTTTTAAATGCCTAAAAAGTATTTTAGTTAATTACCTATTTAATTATTAATTTAACTGATTTTTTTTAAATATTATTAATAGTATTTATTTATTTTTATATCCCAGCCGAATCCGGCCCGCGGTCCGTTGGGCCGGCCCGGCCCAATTTCCCGAACCCAGCCCGTTCTCCACCGGGTCGGGTCGGGTCTGACCCCAGCCCGGACCCGCAACCCGACCCGGATCTCCCCCCCACGATCCGGCCAGCTGCCCGCGTCGTGCGCCGCCTCCGCCGCGTCGTGCGCCGCCCGCGTCGCCACCCCTCCCCGCTGCCCGGCCCACGACCCGCCTCGGCTCCGCCTTCCCCGCGCCCACGTCGACCGCCCGGCCACCCTATATAAACCCTCCCCATCCCTTGCCGTCGACTCCCCCGACCACCACGCTCCACCGAACCCCTCCGCCGTACGTCATCGCCGCCGCCCTGAGACGCCACCGCCCGGACCGCGCCGCCCCTCCTCTCCTCCTCCGCCTCAGCCGGCCTCCGGCTCGGCCACGACAGCAGTGGCAGCCAGCAGCAGCGCCCAGCCGAGCCCGGCCACGCCGCCGCCTCGCCGTAGCGCACCGCCCTCGGCCGCCCCTAGCCCCGGCCGGCCTCCCCGCCGTAGATCCGCCGCAGAGCCGCCGCCCTCCGCCGGAGTTCGGCCAGCACAGAAACCCTAACCCTAAGCCCCAATTTTCCCCTGTGTCCGACACAGGACACGTGTCCTGTGTCGTGTCGGACACAATTTGACTCCGGTTTCTCGGGTCCCTTCAGGTACGCGTAACTTTTTGCTCGTAGCTCCGTTTTCGTTTTCGCAAATTGCGTTGCAAAGCCTGTATGACCCTCTCGGTGTCCGGACAAACTGTTCTGGGCATCGCGTCCTGTGGTGATCGCACACCGCGATCCAAAAACAGGAAAAACCCAGACCCCGATTTACCCCGGAACTGAGTACGCCCCGCCAAACGGGACGACTTGGTCGCGTGCGGTCTTCACAGATACGTGCGCCTCGTAGATACGGACGTGTGGGACTTCGCGGAAGCTGATTTGGGTGTGCGTGCACACCGAAATCAACGCGTATCCGCGGACATCGCCCCGTATCCGCCTTTTCTGTAATTTACTCTAACTTTGTGTACACACGTCGGATCGAGACGAAACTTGCGCCATCGGACTCATAGCGATATGCTGGTCCTGTGGGTCAAGTTTGGTTCGATTCTGAGAACGTTGACGAAATCGCGTGTCGTGGGCCCCACAGGCCCCGCTCGACGGGCGATTTTGTGAACGGCTCATCGGAATTCAATTCTGAAAGTTCCGTTGGGTTCATATCAGCGTTCCTGACCTGTTGACACTGAGTTTGGTGAATTTGGAGACCGTTGACCCTGACGCGTTTTTCGGTGCAAAGCGGGCCCACCGGTGGACCCCGTTTTGGCCCGAAACTGCCGTTTCTGTCCTTGTCTCCAAATTGGACCCAAGGACAGGCGTTTCTAGCTGATTGATATTTTCTGGATCTGATGGTGATATTTGTTTCAGCAACCGGAGTACCGCCTGCAAATCCAACCGAAGTCAGAACTGCAAACATAGCCGGGACCACAGGCAAGTGTACCTTGCCAAACCCTGCAGCTTGCTAATTATTTTCTGGACTTAATCATGCAGTAATGGACAAATAAAGCCTGCCAAATCTCAGTAATTCTTGACATAGTACTTTACTTGATTTCTTGCGAATTAAATATAAACATGTTTTAACTGCTTAACCTAGAAAACGGGTGACGTGCTTAGTGCCCGATCATAGTCGGGTGCCAACTCCGTACGCGGAGTTGAGTAACGTCACATAGGCATGGTTATCGAGACCCGATATTTCTCGTACTTGTCTTCTCAAGTACTCCAGAACCCAGGACACTTGACACTATTCATGAGACAGAGTCTTCCTGAGACATTCATGGTGATTCTGTATAGGTTACAGGACTTGACAGTGATATTTTATAGACCTTATGACTTGCTGCATTAGCTATGATCCCGCTGACATGGACATGAGACGTTATGGTCATGATATGCGTGATTACATTGGGTGGGGAGAGACACACAGGCTACAGGTTGATTTTATATTATGCCGGCGTCGTAGTCTCCCATTGAGCTAGACAACTACATGATATCACTGCTACCGGCTCCCCGACACAGAGCTTGTAGTAGTTTCAGCCTGAGTTCTCGTGCTGCTCTCATATTGCATCTCACTTAGCTGGTTACATAGTTTGCCCTATTGCTTATTTAATTCCTGTACTGCATTTATTTTGGCTTGTATTTTCTGTACCTTGTTATGTCCCCTGAGGACCTGGAATGGACTATGTCCCCAGGTATAGCAGGAGAGATCCATCCAGAGCTACACCGTACAGGAGCACTTCCAGGAGCTGTACCAGGACCCGAGGACGAGATCGTACCAGAGGACTTCTCCTGAGCATTGGCCGTATGTAGTCAGTTATTTCTATTTCGTTTGATTATTTCCTGTCTATTTGCATTGTTGTACCAGACATACTCTCGGATTGTTTCCCGAGAAATTTATTGAGATTTGACAGTTATTTCTAATTACATTACTCTGTCCATTAATCTGTGATATCTGTTGTGGATGAGATTAGAATAACCTGAGACTGGTAACAAATGCTCTATTTCCTGTTGACTACAGCTTAAGCATGCCCTGATGGATCCAATAAATTGGGTTGTCCATCGGTGCGTGCTGCTGGCCATTGCTCACGTGCTCAGTCCCTCGGCATTTTGGGACTGGGGCGTGACAGTCGCTACCCCCGAGGTATGTCGATTGATGGAGTCCGAGGGTCGCTACCCCCGAGGTATGTCGGCTGATGATGTTCATGGACGAGTGCATGAGTTGTGAGGCTTAGATCGAGTAGACTACCCTTGCCCATACGTCAAAAAGTTGTCCTCATTTGCATCCATATAGATTGTCTTGTACAGCGTACTTATTTATTTTGAAATTATATGCATGTTTACTGTATTCAAGTTGGCTCGTATTTTCTGTATCTTGTTACGTCCCTCTGAGGACCTGGTCCTCTGCCAGGTGTATCTATTCTTGAGTATTTGCAGGAGCACAAATCGGATGGCTATATATATATTTCGTGGACGTCATCTCTTCGAGCCCGTGATTGCTAGATGGTGTTCTTATATGGTGTTATTGTGTTGTACTTACTTTAATATTTGCTCTTACATTCGAGTTGGTAGTGGATTTGTTTCCATCCAACTATCATCTTTAGATACTTCTTATTGAGATCTAGTTATATAGATGTTGGTTATTTATCTATATTGATTTTCTGTGGATGAGATTTAGATTGTAACCATGCGACTTGTGATACCTTTTATACCACTTGTGGATTGATATTCATATTACAGCGTACGTGTGGATTTTGGTTTCCATATATTGGAGTTGCCATATCCATGCGGCTGGCATGCTTACGTGTCCTAGTCCTACGTATTTTTGGGACTGGAGCATTACATGTTTTTGTGGTGGCCCATGCAGGTCAAGAGCATATTGTTTCGGTTACGTTACTGTGCTGAGCAAGCCTGCACCTAGGAATAGAGTATAGGATCTCATCCACAATTGACTATGATTCATTTTCCTTCCAATCCATTCTATCTGAATAATTGCATCATGCTTGATTCTTGTACTTCCCTAATAGTTCTTTGAGTATAGCCTTCTTCTCGAATATAGGAACCCCTGTTATTGGGATGATGATTATGGTAGCATACCTATTAAGAATACAACGAGAATATAGACACCCCACTAAGTTTAGAACAATTAAGTGAACCGTAGAATTCCTTATCTATAGATTGGTTTATCATTAACCCTTTATGTATTATGAAGACTTGAGAGTAGTATAGATGTTACTAGAGTTAGTTAGAAGTTTTACCATAATATTTGACCCTAGCATAGAGGATACCCTAATAAGTACCAAGACCCTTCTCGTAAACCTTAACAAGAATTTCTACGGTATCCTTAAGACAATTATAGCACTAGTTTATTGTTATAAGTTGGGTAGTATACCTCACAACATAGTATCACATAGTCTTTTGCCTTATTATTATTGAAGTGTGAATGAATGACATTTAACTGTATGCTAGCTTAGGACGACATTATTTTTTTCTCAGACTGTAGAGCTTAGAAGCCATACCCCTGCTTTGTCAAATATCGACCTAGACAAGGAATTAGTATGATAACTGTAGAGATTGTAGAGTCTTTTATTATTATTGCTTATGTTGTTTTTGCTTCTGTGAACTTGAATTAATTTGTACCTTCTTTCATCATAATCCAGCGTATTTATGTTTGTTGTACTATCTTGATTTATGCTGCTATTATAGCCTAGTTTTTGCAAGCTTATTCTTTCATCGAGCTTGCTCATGGCATATGTATTATTGGGTGCACACAATAATACAATTGCCTAATCAGAACGGTGTATTAAGGTCTAGCTAACCTTAGTGCGCTTGGTTCGCTCTTCGCATTACTACTTTACGTGGATTGAGATATATGGTAGTAGACAGATATACTTACCCCTAGATATGTCTGACACATCGTATCGGTTACATAACTATACTGATACGAGCATGTAAATAGGAAATTACCAAAAATAGGATTTCAATTCACAACTGTCCTGACAACTCTCTTTTCGATTCTTTAATCTCCTTGAACCTCGTACTTATATTCTGTCACCTTCACCTTGAGTTCTTTATTATTTCTCTCCGTCTTCTCCTATTTCGGAAAGACGAAACCTCGTGCTGGTATAAGTTGACACTGATAGTACTAGCTATACCCCATAAGGCTAAACACATGACTTAGTGACTCTCTTTTATAATTGGTTAAGGGCATATCATAGGTGATATGTTTGGTGTTAAATATTTGAGGATTAAAAATCATGATTAAATAATTTGAGCAATAGTTTTTCTAGATGTATGGCCTTAGGTGGTAGATAGAAAATTTTAAGTTCGGTAGATTGTGAACCTCTCACCCAATTCTCATCTTTGTGCAATTTTCTAATTGTTGGGCGCTTTCATGTAAAAGAGCATTTAGGTGTCCACACCGTTGGTCATGACACATGAAGAAACCTATTTTTCGCTCATGTGGATTTTTTCCATGATTTTTCGGGATGTGCAACGTGCAACATCGCCCACCCCTTTAAACCTAGTCTTGCATTTTAAACAATGCAAATCTTATACCACCCTTGCCTTTCTATCGTGCCTTATTTTAATTTCGAGGACGAAATTTTTTTAAGTTGGGTAGAATGTAAAACCCCCTTCCTAGAAAATCGTATATACCCTTTATTTATTAATTATTAATTAAATTGTAGTAATTAGAGCTAAATAGGAGAAATAGATTTTTAATAATTTTTATGTTAGGTGTTCGGGCACTTAGAGGACTTATGGGACCAGCAGAAATTTTTCGAAATTTATTCCATGTAGGAGACCCCTTAAGCTGTTGCTAGCCTAATGTTGTGCATTATTCTAATCTAGAATTTTTTTATGAGTATATATATATTATATATATACAAATATATATATATATATATATATATATATATATATATATATATATATATATATATATATATATATATGCATATATTAATAGGAAAAGAAAAGATAAAGAAAGTATTAAATAAGAATATAATAATAATAATAATAACACTAATTCCTTAGCAACTTTGTTAAAGACCCATCCAGCAACATTCTACTAGCAAGTTGTTACAATGACCCGCCCCCCCTCAGTGATTTGCTAAGTCCAGACCGCCAACAGCAAATTGTTTCCCATTTTGACCCGCCCATATCAGCAAGTTGCAAAAACAACTTAAGAAATTTCATTTGCTTCAGCGGCCCTTTGCCCAACCCTTTGCACGCGGAACCCGCTCCACTTACCCTCTCTCTCCCCTTAATATATAAATATATATATATAGTTATATCTCAAAAACCCTAACCTAAATCTCCAGATCTCCTCTTCCCATCTAAGAGCCGTCACCGCAGCCAGAGAAGCCCCGCCAAGCCATCCAACCATCCCGTCGACTCCGACCTCGCGCCCTGCAGATTCCCACTCGAAGCACCTTCGCTTCGGAGTAATTTTCCGTCGACTCGCTCGACCAAACGCTGTTCCGTTTTTATAGTTATGATCATCCCCTAACCCTCTCCAATATTTATTTTATAGCCAATCTCGGAAAACGTGTACCCCTAGGTGAAAAACAGCGTCCAAAGTGGACGGACAGACCCAATTCTGGAATCGCAGAATTCCAGAATGACCACCCATATTGTCGAGTTCGTATCTCCCACCACAGAGATCCAAATTCGGTGATTCTTTTTGATACCTGTAGAATACCTGACATAGTTTATTTTCTATTAAATAACCCTATGCTATTAGTTGCTGTGGACATAATTATATTCGTCACAAAACTGCGCGCACCCACTTTTTTCAGTTTTCCAAAATTTGGAAAACGGAGCGCGCCCCGCCAAACGGGACCGCCCCGCCGTGTGCTAAGTGTACCGAATGGTGCACGCAGCATAACCGGACACGTAAAAATTTGTGGGGACTGATTCGGACGCGTGTGCGCGCCGGAATCAGGCCGTATCCGCAGACACACACCGTGTCGCAACTTTTGTGGAACTCGCGCATATTTTGTGCACGCTTGTCAGATTGCGACAAAACTTGCGTCACTGGACTCGTGGTAACGTTCTGGTCCTGTGACCCAATTTTCAAGCATTTCTGAGACGGTTGACCAGATCGCCAATTGGCGGGCCCCATAGTTGACTTTTTGGACAAAATTCTGTTCGGCCCATCGGAATCCACATTTGGACATACCGTTGAGTTCGTACTGACATTTAGAGTTATTTGACCTATAGTTTGTCCCATTTAGAGACTGTTACCCTTGGCACACTTTTCGGTGCAAAGTGGGCCACATATGGACCCCACTTTTACCCGAAATTACCATTTTGCCCCTGTGTCCAAATTGGACGAAAGGAAAGTGCTTTTTAGCTATTTTGCTCATTCTAGAAACGTTGGTGATATTTATTTCAGCATCCGGAGATATTTGTTCTGTGGTCATAGCTTTTGATCCTGTACGTTTGACTTCTGGACAATACACCTTGCAGCTTTCTTACCAGGCAAGATACCTTGCCAAATTGTTACAGTACCATTACATGCTATTTATATTTCTTTATATTTATTACATTTCTGTTTAGTCTTGCATATGTAGTTTTTTTCAGTCATTACTATCTATTAGATATGTTGACACACACACATGACACTTAGTATCATAGAGGACAATCATTAGGCGTATGGGCTTTTAACCACTCTGGTAACATCGTAGTCACTAGCACGCACTATGGTGGGTCGTGTCCGATGGTCGCTACCCCTGAGGTATGTCGATTGATGGAGTCCGAGGGTCGCTACCCCCGAGGTATGTCGGCTGATGATGTTCATGGACGAGTGCATGAGTTGTGAGGCTTAGATTGAGTAGACTACCCTTGCCCATACGTCAAAAAGTTGTCCTCATTTGCATCCATATAGATTGTCTTGTACAGCGTACTTATTTATTTTCAAATTATATGCATGTTTACTATATTCAAGTTGGCTCGTATTTTCTGTATCTTGTTACGTCCCTCTGTGTCACGACCCGCACCCGGATATTCGGGCACGAGTGCGTGGGCACGTCCAGCCTACGCCGCAGAATCGGCGGTAGTACGCTGTCTAGGCCAAATCCACACTTAACTAAACTAACTCATCTACAAATAACATAAGCAAGATAATAATGAGAATGGAAACTTAAGATTGCAACTGAAATAAATGTGACAACAGATTCAAATGTTTAGTACAGAAATTTAGAATAAAATCGGGGACAAACCCGATTTATAAGATAAGAAATAGAATAAAGATAGCTACTGCTAACTATTCTGCAGGAGTAGTCTCCTGGGTGGGAACCGGCTCTGCGACTGTATCACCTGCTGGCTCATAGGGTCCATAATAGGTAGGGGCAAGGTTCTCATCATCGCCTAAACAACGTATCCAGTCAGGAAAGGAGCAAAGTACACAGTGCACAACAAGATTAAACTAAATAATTATGATAATTAAATTGAGTATCATATTGAGAACATTATTTAAAGGAAACATCAATATTTCAGAGTTTTAAAGCTATAAACAAGAATATGAGAAAGCAGGGAATAAATGAGACAGAAAATGAAACTACAACTGTCAGCAAGAAATGTAACAAGACTAGAGACTATCTGTGTGAACTTGTTTGTTTTAGAATACATAGTTGGCATGTAGGGGTTTATAAGGCTAATAAGGCCGTCATAGACGACTAGTGTCTGGAACAATCAAGTATAAGGCTGATGGTGCAGTCGCGTACCAACAGCTAGTATCTGGACCTGGGGAAGGGTAAACTACATGCCTCCTAGTATTCTCCCACCCGACACGAAAGCAAGACATGAAATCCCGTATTCAAGACATGAAATACAGTATTCTAACACTATGTGTAATCATCAAGGTTACTAGTAGAGCAGGGAATTAATTATCATAATATAAAGATTAACTTGAAGTGCAGGTACTTGCCTGTTGTTTGGATCTGATTAGTTAGGTTCTTGGGGGGGAAAGTCCAGAGATGAGTCCAAAAGCTGAAATAGACATTACCATCACGCTCAGAAGATGTCAAATAGCTAGAAACGCCTGTCCTTGGGTCCAATTTGGAGACAAGGGCAAAAACGGCAGTTTCGGGTCAAAACGGGGTCCGCCGTTGGGCCCGCTTTGCACCGAAAAACGTGTCCGGGTCAAAAGTCTCCAAATTCACCAAACTTAGTGTCAACAGGTCAGGAACGCTGATACGAACCCAACGGAACTTCCAGATTTGGATTCCGATGAGCCGAACACAAAATCGCCCGTCGAGCGGGGCCTGTGGGGCCCACGACACGCAATTTCGTCAACGTTCTCAGGATCGAACCAAACTTGACCCACAGGACCAGCGTATCGCTACGAGTCCGATGGCGCAAGTTTCGTCTCGATCTGACGAGTGTGCACAAAGTTAGGGTGAATTGCAGAAAAGCCGGATACGGGGTGATGTCCGCGGATACGCGTTGATTCCGGTGTGCACGCACACCCGAATCAGCTTCCACGAAGACTCACACGTCCGTGTCGATGATGCGGACGTATCTGTGAAGACCGCACGCGACCAAGTCGTCCCGTTTGGCGGAACGTACTCGGTTCCGGGGTGAAACAGGGTCTGGTTTTTCCTGTTTTTGGATCGCGGTGCACGATCACCACAGGACGCGATGCCCCGAACAGTTTGTCCGGACACCGAGAGGGTCATACAGGCTTCACAACGCAATTTGCGGAATTGGAAACAGAGCTACGAGGCGAAAGATACACGTACCTGAAGTGGACCTGAAAATCTAGGGTTTCCTCGTGTCCGTGTCGTGTCCGACACGACACAGGCCGTGTCCGATTCAGGGGAATTAGGGTTTTGGAGAAGCGCGGCGGCTCCGGTGGTCGGCACGGCGGCGGGAAGGTCGAGGGCGGTCGGGGGCGCTGGGGCGCAGCCGGTCGGAGGCACGGCGGAGGGCGGCGGAGGGCGGCGGCCGTCAGTGGCTGCTGCGGCTGCTGCTGGTTGCTGCTGCGGCTGCTGCTGGCGTCGACGAGGGGCGGAGGAAGGAGGGCTGGAGGCTGGGCGGCTCGTGGCGGCGCGGCGAGGAGGTCGGCGGGGAGTGGCGTCGACGGCGGGGAGGGTACGGCGGAGAGTGGTGGTGGTCGAGGGGGCTGGAGACGGCGAGGGGGGGGTTTATAAGGAGGAGGACGGTGGAGGAAAGCCGAGGGGTGCGGCGGCCAGCGCGGGGGCTCTGCGCAGCGGGCGGAGGCGCATGGCTGCGTGGCGCGGCGGCCGCGGGCGGCGGCGCCGAAGGCGGAGCGGGGAGCGGGTCAGTCGGGGGAGAGGGCTGGGGAGCGGGTCGGGGTCCGGGCGGGTCGGGTTCAAGCGGACCCGACCCGACCCGTTAGGGGTGACGGGCCGTGGGGCTGGGCCGGGCCGAGCGGTTGGGCTGGGCCGGAAAAATAGAAAATGTTAAATAATAATAATAATAATAATAATAGTAATTAATAATAATTAATAAATTAAATAAATAGTTTTAGGTGATTTAAAAATAGGTCTGAGGTCCAATAAATTCCAGAAAAATTACCCTAAGTCCAGTTTTCCATTTTACACCCAAAAATATTATTTTCATAATATTTTAATGTTATTTATTATCAATTAAAAATTATGCAATAATTTAAAACCCTGATTTTAATTACAGAAAATTCCCAGAAAATTCCAGAAAAATTGTGAAAAATCCCAATTTTAATATTTTTGAAAAATCAGGGGCTTACACTCTGAGGACCTGGTCCTCTGCCAGGTGTATCTATTCTTGAGTATTTGCAGGAGCACAGATCGGATGGCTATATATATGTTTCGTGGACGTCATCTCTTCGAGCCCGTGATTGCTAGATGGTGTTCTTATATGGTGTTGTTGTGTTGTACTTACTTTAATATTTGCTCTTACATTCGAGTTGGTAGTGGATTTATTTCCATCCAACTATCATCTTTAGATACTTCTTATTGAGATCTAGTTATATAGATGTTGGTTATTTATCTATATTGATTTTCTGTGGATGAGATTTAGATTGTAACCATGCAACTTGTGATACCTTTTATACCACTTGTGGATTGATATTCATATTACAGCGTACGTGTGGATTTTGGTTTTCATATATTGGAGTTGCCATATCCATGCGGCTGGCATGCTTACGTGTCCTAGTCCTATGTATTTTTGGGACTGGGGCGTTACAGGTAACGCTGGCGCATACTATCTTCTCGTTCCCAGGTCAATTCGCCAGGAGAATGATGTTTCCATGCTACACGAACCAGTCTGATTGTCTGTCCCCTCAGGGTCTTCTCACTGACGTCGAGAATGCCAACTGGTTGTTCTTCATATCTCAAGCTTGGGCCCACTGTGATCTCTGAATGATCGACTACGTGACTTGGGTCGGTCACGTACCTTCGCAACTGTGAGACGTGGAATACGTCATGCACTCCCTCTAAGGATGGAGGTAATGCAAGACTGTAAACTCCCTCGACCAGATTTCAGTATTTTAATATTATTTCTAGTTAATTAGAATTAGTGTAACTTTTTAAAAATTATTTATTATATATTATATTGATTGTGCACCTGTTCATTACACAATTGATTAGGGCATCACACTAGCTGTTAACCCTAAACAAATTTCATATTCCTGCTCTAGACTAGTCAGACTACTTTTTCTGTATTTTGTGCAACTTCCAGAAACCTCGTTTTGTGCTTCGTTTTAGTCGCACAAATATCGTTACAAACGTACGTATTTAATCCCTATTTAATTTTCTGCTCTTTACCCACCTCTGTACCCTAGAGATTTGAGGACCAGTAGGCACCTGTTTTGCCCAACCAAAAATACGATAATATTCTACACTAATTGTATTACAATTATCGTATTGACACCGTAGAAAAAATTATGACCCTAACTGCCCTTAAATAATTAGTGAACACCGTGCGCAGTATTTATTAAATAATAAATACGGTGACCCGTATCACCTGCAGAATCAGGCCCTGCATCTGCCCAGACTCATCCCCGCACTTCCCAAAACACTTCCCCAGCATTTCCCCTCAATTCTGTAAATTTTGGTAATTTTTAGAACCAGGTGATTTTCCAGACAAATTTCATAATTGCGCAATTTTCCAATTGTTGGACTTTTATGCAATTTATGAAAAGATTAGGGTTTTTATGCAAAAATGCATGCTAGGTGGCAACACCCTATTGGCTAGACAATAGGTGGCATGGGACCCACAGAAAAATCTGCTGAAAATATCCCAAAAATCCAAATTACCAAAATACCCCCAAAGTTCCATTTAATTACAAAATTGCCATTAACCTAAAATCTATATAAACCCTAAAACACACCCCTCTCTCTCTCATTCCCCGACTCCCCTTGGCCAGCTCCGGCGACCGCCCACCGCCGGACCACCGCCAACCCCTTCGCCCCTCCCCCGGCTACCTCCCCGTCCATCGCCACCCTCTCCGGCCACCGCCTCCGCCGTGGCAAGCCACCGCAGCACCCCTCCCCTCCCTGCCCGACAGCAACTCCTCCTCTCCCCGACGCCCCTCACGGCCACCCCGACCACCGTGGACCACCGCCACCACTACCAAACACCTCGCCATCTCCTTCTCCACCGCCCTGACCTACCCCCACCGCCCCACGACGGCCTCCGCCGCCGGCAGCTCCCCCGCAAACCTCCACCACCCTCGCCCTGTCACCTTCCCCGAACTACCCCGACAGTCCCCCACCGCCCCTCCGACAGCCTCCGACCTCCGCCACCCGCCCCAGACCTCTCCGCCCCGACGTCCTCCTTCGATCCCTCCGCCTGGCCGGCCGTCTCCACCGCTGCTCCGCCGCCACAAGCTGCTGCAGCTGCCACTGCTACTGCTGACTGCAGCTACTGCTGCAGTTGCAGCTCCGGCCAGCAGCCGCCGTAGCCTCGCCGGAGCTCCACCGGCGACGACGCGGGTCCCCCCCCCCCTGACGTGGCAGGTGATCTCTCTCTCTCTCTCTACGTATTTAAATACGTATATGTGTATGTATATATGTATAAGTATATGTATATGTATATATATGTATATATATATGTATATATATATGTATATTAATATATATGTATGTGGTTATTTATATATTATATAATATATATTATATAAATACTATAAATACAGTATATATATGTATAATAATAATTATTATTATTATAATCTTATCATATATGTATGTATATATTTATGTATATATATACATATAAATATATATCTATACATAATTATACATATATATTTATATATATGTATATTAAGTATATAAATCTAATTATATATATATATTTACAAATATATATTAGAGTATTGTATATATATTTATATGTAATTTATTTTATAATATATAAATACTATTATACAGTATAATA
Organism: Iris macrosiphon; assembly: GCA_036927795.1. Taxonomy (NCBI): domain Eukaryota; kingdom Viridiplantae; phylum Streptophyta; class Magnoliopsida; order Asparagales; family Iridaceae; genus Iris; species Iris macrosiphon. The sequence continues at coordinate 150,635,346 of JAYESA010000017.1, read as the reverse complement.
ATACTGTATATACTAGTATTATATATATACTAAATATATGTATATATATATCTATCATTATATACATATATGTATGTATGTATATGTATGTGTACTACATACTATTAGATAATATTATTTATTCTGTTTATATATATATATCTATAGTATATATATATGTACATATATTTATATATATATAATATGTATACTATATATATATATATATCATATATATATAACATATTTATATATGTTATATAATTACTACTATAATGTATATATGTATACTATGCATTTTTTCCTTTTATTACTGCATTTTATTTCCTGCACTATATATATGTATAAATATACCTATATATATTATCTATAAATATTATTCAGCTGGATAATACAGCATATATATATATATTATATATTTTCAATTCCTGCAAAGTCATTCAATTAATTATATCTATAATATTATATATTGTGCTGGATATTACAGCCTATTTATATATTGCACTTTATTATATATTATTATATTTAACAGTGGTCACATATAGACCCTGATATTGCTGAACAGTACAGCATTTATATATGTATTTAAATTCCTGCAATGTCATTTTATTTTATCTATATATATTTATATCAGTGGATACCCCCTTATAATATTATAGTACTATATATAAACAGTGGATATACCCTGCTATTATATCATTTACATTCCTGCATTCTCTTTTCTGTATATATATAAGAATATATATATATACTACTACTACATACTATATCTATAAGAATATATATATATACTATATATATATATATCTGTGGTGTGTATCCTATATATACATAGGTATATATACTTTTATATTACAGCCTTGATATTCACGAACCCTGTCTATTTTAACAGAAACCAACTCCAGCACAGCCAGTGACCCCCTGTCACCAGCAACCTTAAACCTGACTGCAAGATCAGGTTATCAACACTATCAGGGAGTAGGCAAGTATACCTTGCCAAGTTTAATGTTAAAAATTGTTTATTGTTATTATTGCTAAATTTCAAATGAACTGTTAAATGTTATTATTGTAAATTATAAATAAACAATATGTATCTGAGATTGCCTTGGGTACAGTCAACAGATACGTTGACTTAGTGTAATCAACTTAGTAGTTACAGACTTACCAAAAATTGTGAGGATATCCTAATATTCTCCTAGACCCTATCACGGGAACACGCAACATGGTTGCAATGCATATTTGGATGTGAGCTGCATATTTGACTAGCTACCAGTACGTATGACCACATCACGGATTAGAATAATTTAGGAAATATGCGACTTGACATTTAGTTACATTGGGAGGGGAGAACAACTAAAATACGTATGGGACACCCACCTCTTTACCATGTGCCGCACTCGACGGAGTGATACGGATGATATATGTATATAATCATGTGACCATTCTCATCGTAGATGGAAAATTGTATAGTGCCCTTGAACGGGGGCATATGTGGCATATACTAGCCTGTCACTACAGATTGGTGAATTACGTCAGCATATGTCTAGCCACACATTTCCCATACGTACTAGGTTGTCTCAATTTGCATTCACTTAGATGGTTAGCACCCTGTATTTATTTTATTCAGTAGTTTAATTCAGTATTTACATACTTGGCATGTTATTTTCTTGTATCTTGTTACGTCCCTCTGAGGACCTGGTTCCCTGACCAGGTTTAGCTGAGACATTCCACCCCACAGTACCTGGACCTGGACTGGAGTCTGGACATGCCCTTGAGATGGAGTCAGAGGAGATGACGTCAGAGTCTACCTGAGTGCACCTGGAGTTGGAGCTACATATTTTTGAGGATGTTGTGCTAGTTTATCTTATTTCACTCCTGCTTACTTTTTGTAGTGGGATTGTTCCCACCTGACTTTATCTGGGTTGTATATGACATTTCAGATATAGCATCTATATATTCAGCATTTTCTCTGTTATTCTTGTGGATGAGATAGATTTACCTGTATTTAGACTTGTAGTATTTTAGGACAGCGTAGCACATCACTTTGGGTCCATTAAAATTGGGTAATCCCTTAGTGACGTGTCAGCTGGCCAGTGACACGTGGCCTAGTTCCGTATATTCTTGGGACTGGGGCGTGACAAAGACGATACGCCACCTCACCAACGCGCTCTAGAATGTCAAATGGCCCAATATACCTTGGGCTCAACTTGCCTCTGCTCCCGAATCTGATAGTACCACGGGTGGGCGAAATCCTCAAGAACACGTGCTCTCCTTCCTTGAACTCTAGGGGACGTCTGTGCGTATCTGCTCAATGCTTCTGTCTGTCCTGGGCCGCTCGTAGATGATTCTGAATCTGTTTCACCTTTTCTACTGTCTGCGTTACCAATTCTGGACCCAGTATTTGACGTTCACCAACGTCACTCCAACATATAGGCGATCTGCATTTTCTCCTGTATAATGCCTCGAATGGTGCCATCTGGATGCTGGCCTGATAACTGTTGTTGTAGGAGAACTCCACTAAGTGTAAATGATCTTCCCAAGATCCTCCAAAGTCTAGCATACATGATCGCAACATATCCTCCAAGATCTGAATGGTGCGCTCCGATTGGCCATCTGTCTGCGGGTAGTAAGCCGTGCTGAATTTGAGTTTGGTGCCCAGACTCTCTTGCATGCTTCTCCAGAAATGAGATGTAAATATCGAATCTCGATCCGATACAATACTAACAGGCACTCCATGTAATTTGATAATTTGTCGCATATACATGTCGGCTAGTACCTCTGTGGACTGTCCAACTCTAAATGGCAAGAAGTGTGCCAATTTAGTGAGTCGGTCCACTATCACCCATACTGCGTCTTTTTCGCTGGGGCTCCTCGGGAATCCTGTGACAAAATCCATCATGATATGCTCCAACTTCCATTCCGGTATCGGGAGTGGCTGTAGCATACCTGCAGTCCTCTGATGCTCGGCCTTTACTTGCTGGCAGACTAAGCATTTGGTCACAAATCTTGCAATCTCCCTTTTTATTCTATGCCACCAGTAATACTGTCTCAAGTCTCGGTACATCTTTGTTCCTCCTGGATGAACATAGTACATGGAGTATGTGCTTCAGTCATTAACTCCTGTCTCAATTCTCCATTTGGAACATACAGGCGATTTCCGAACCTCAATGTCCCGTCTTCGTGAATGCGAAGTCCTGTCTGCATGCCTGCTTCTGTCCTCTCCTTCAACCTTCTAAATCTAGCATCGGTGGGCAATGCCTCCTTAATCTTCTCCACGAGTGATGATTTAATTTCAAGATTAGCCATCAAGCCATTCTGTCCTGGTAAGACAACCTCTATCTGAAGCTCCTATAGATCTCTCAATAACTCGGGCTGCATCGTCAAGAAATAAGCCGTAGGCTTCCTGCTTAGTGCATCTGCGACGACGTTCGCCTTTCCCGGATGATACTGCAGATCGATGTCAAAATCTACCATCAATTCAAGCCAACGTCTCTGCCTCATGTTAAGCTCCTTCTGAGTATATACATACTTCAGACTTTTGTGATCTGTAAAGATGTCTACTTTCTCACCATAAAGGTAGTGCCTCCAAATCTTCAATGCGAATATAACTGCTGCTAACTCCAGATCGTGTGTTGGGTAGTTCTTCTCGTGGACCTTCAACTATCTCGATGCATAAGCAATGACTTTGCCATGTTGCATCAAAACACATCCCAGTCCACAACCCGATGCATCACTGTAAACAACAAAACCTCCTGACCCTGAAGGAAGAGTCAAGACATGTGCTGTTGTTAATCTTCTCTTCAATTCTTTGAAGGCCTTCTGGCAGTCTTCTGTCCATAAAAACTCCTAATCTTTGCGTGTCAGTTTCATCATCGGTTCTGCAATCCTCAAAAAATTTTCTATAAACTTTCGGTAATATCCCGCAAGTCCGAGAAAACTTCTCACTTCTGCAACTGATGTGGGTGTAGGCCAAGTCTCTATCGCCGCAATTTTTTCTGGATCCACTGAAAGTCCTTCTCCTGAGATGATATGTCCCAAGAAAGGTACTTTGTCCATACAGAACTCACACTTACTGAGTTTGGCATATAACTTCTCCTGTCTCAAGGTCTCTAACACGATTCTGAGATGTTCCTCGTGCTCTTCGTGGCTTTTGGAATATATGAGAATGTCATCAATGAACACCACCACGAATTTATCCAAGAACTGATGAAAGACTCTGTTCATTAAACTCATAAATACTGCTGGCGCGTTGGTTAAACCAAACGGCATTACCAAGAACTCATAATGTCCATACTTGGTCCTGAAAGCTGTCTTCGGGATGTCTTCCTTCCTCACTTTGATCTGATGATAGCTGGATCGAAGGTCAATCTTCGAAAATACCCTTGCACCACTCAACTGATCGAATAGATCATCAATGCGTGGTAAGGGATACCTGTTCTTGATGGTCACAACATTTAGTGTCCTGTAGTCAATGCATAATCGTACTGTTCCATCCTTCTTCGGCACAAATAATATGGGGGCTCCCCAAGGTGAAACACTGGGCCGAATGAAACCCTTATCCAGAAGGTCATCAACTTGTTCTTTTAACTCTACTAACTCCTTAGGTGCTAGCCGATATACTGATGAAGTGATAGGCTCTGCTCCTGGAGTTAAGTCTATTGTGAATTCTATTTCCCGATCAGGTGGTAAACCTGGAAGATCATCAGGAAATACATCCACAAATTCTGATATAACTCTTGGGTAACCTGTCTCCCCTTCTACAAAGAGTACCCTAAGAGTAGGCTGAACTCCTTGTTCTACTGCTCCTCGAAGAAACTCAAATTCTGGATGTCCCGACGGTCTAAATATAACCCGCCCAAGTCGGCAATCAAGGGTCGCATGATACTGACTTAACCAGTCCATGTCACGCCCCAATCTCCCGCAAGCTCGACAGTCCCCGCTGAACGTGAAATCACCACGTTGCAGCTCTCCCGCGGGACAATCGTTCTAATCGGGACGTGATGCCGTACGAGCCTGGAGTTGCGCTCGTACAAGGCGATGTTGTCAAACACCAAATGTTATCATCGAAACAACCAAGTTACAGCGAAAGCCAATTGTGTACCAAGCACACATCAGAGTATACGCAGCGAAGCTCACGATAGGGTCCAAATGAGATGCCTCATCGAAGACAAGGCCACGAAGGCGATGCCACGAAGGCGATGAAATACTCTTGCTCTTTTCTCTAGCCCACAAAGGTACTTACAGTTCATACATCATGTCCCGTATATCCAAGCAGCGCCACTACGCCTGCGTACCTGAAATATTGCCCACAAACGTGGGTCAGTACACAACCGTACTGGTGAGCGGGGTAACCCACTCGCCTAAGCCGACACTAAGTAAAATAGTGAATGCACACAGTTAAATGGTGATCTTTCTAGTTGAATCCTAGATTCGTTTTATGGCATATGGATGACATGTTAAGGAAAGCAGTAAAGCAGTTTAAGCATGCAAGCATTCATTCTCAAACCAAACGACAAACAGTTTATATATAGCCGACCCGTCTAACTCAATGTCATCGCTTGCACGATAACATATCGAACCATCAGTCTCGCCTCAATATCCATCTTTAACCAAAGTTTATATATATCCCACTCTCGAGTGCACACTCTTGCCGAGGCAAGGTGGCCGCGCCTACACGAAAGCCAAACCAGCAAAAGAAAAGCAAGCCAACTCTTATCTATATGAAGTCACTGGCAAAGCCATAAAGGACAAAATCCAAGCATTAACGGCGCGCCCTATCAGCCCGGGTAGCAAGCCCCGCTGGAGGTCCCGCAATGCATCGTGACTAGCAATGTGACTAGCACGAATCAATATTTCCCTCCGGATCGATACGGTCCCAGTGCCCCGGGAAGCCGTTTCGAGGAAATGTCAAACCCTTGTGTACACAGGTTGTCCGTGACATGCAGACACACGTAGGTATGACGAGAGGATCGAACATTCTCGCCCCACCAAGCGATCCTAGACTCGTTCCATCGATAAACCCAACCGAAGTATCCATAACCATTCTTCCAACATGTTCTTCCAAGAAGTCCAAATCTCGACCTCAATATATATAGCCCAAGGCACCAAAATACCCAGTGTTTCACATTGCCATCTTACAACAATGTATTCTAAAATGGTGCAACACCCATGCTCAAAGCAATCCCATGGCATAATGCCGTCTCAGTGGCACAATGCCCCATTCGTGGCACAATGCCCCATCAAGCGGTACCATACCTCGCTGATGCAGTTGTTCGGTTTTGAACCACAACTGCTCGCTTTGCAAGACAAAGCGACCCAGTGATACTCGTGCACGGATGCACGCTCGCTCGCCCAAATTCTCGATATTCCCATATTTCCATTTGCCTCAAAGTATCCTTCCAACTCGTATATTTTCAACCGTCCAAGCATAATCCCAAGTATCCAACCGATCGCCTCAAACGTATAACCCAACTATCGCATCCAACTATCCAACGCGTAAATCATTTCAAGCCACAATCCTACCAAGCCAACGACGCATACTTTATGCACGCCTCAGTGTAGTGCTTCCCGATGTTTCAGCCCAAGTGTACAAGCCATTTCGTGTTTTCCATATTGTTAGGCATGAAGGAGTAGAGGAGAAGGGAAAGAGCCCACTCACAATGATTGATCCCGTTAGGCATCCTGTCCTGCCGATACGGCCAATCCCTTGAACCCGTGGTCCGATGCAAGCGCGATCTACTCAACTGGTATGACCGTGCGAGCAGGCCGTGCTCTACAAATCATCCGACCGATCGGACTAAGGAAGATGGCATTATCATTCCAACTCAGCTATCTCAGTACTGCTCTGAACGAACACCTGATTTCCATCGAACCCGCTAGCCATTTGCACATGAAACAACTCAATCAATACTTATTTCCAAAATCCAACAAATTAAATGGAACCAGCATTTGTTTCATTCAATCCGACTCAGCGTAACGCACCGTACGGTTGCGGGGCATTACAGTCCATACCAAGTACGACATCATAATCCGGCATGGAAAATATCAGAAATTGAGCTCGTATTTCTCTTCCACAAACTACTACATAACATGATCTACAGACGTCACTAACCGGAATAATTCTACCTCCCGTAAGAATTCTCTTCATCTTCAGAAGGGGTACGGTAGCTACTCTATGGGTGGCTACAAAGCTAGCTGCTATAAATAAATGCGATGCTCCAAAATCAAATAAAGCTATAGCGGGTAATGAAGCTACTAAAATAGTACCTGCGATGACCTCGCCCGCAGTAGCTTCCTGCTCAACAGCTAAAGTGAATGCCTGGCCTCTTCCCTGTGCTGGACCCCTCTGCTGCTGCTGCTGCTGAAATAGGGCCGCCTGTGGTGCCAGTGGTGGTCTCTGCTGGTAGCCTCCTGTAGCTAGTGGTCTGACTCCTCCAGCTCCTGTCTGCTGTGCTCCTACTACTCCTGTAGCTGGTCGTGGTGCAGGTAAAGCTAGTCTCGGTGCTCCGTCTCTGCGTTCAGAACAGTCCCTGGAAAAGTGCTGGTTGGATCCGTAGCTCAGACATAGTCCCAACTTACGCCTGCATTCTTTCTCAATGTGTCATACTTTGCCGCAGTGGTGACAAGTAGGAAGAGGTCTGTCCCTATGTGCTGCTCTCTCTGGCATACTCCTCTGGAATCGTTTTGTAGAATCTTCAGGTGCTGTCTTGGATGGAGTTGATGTGACCGGCCTCTTCAAATTTGACTTCCTTCTAGTGACGCGCTCCATGCGTCGTGCTGCTACAAGGACATCGGTATAAGTTGTAGGTGCGACCGAGCCAATCAATCTCTGAAGCTCGAACTTCAGTCCGTCAAAGAACTTCTCAGCTTTCTCTTCCTCTGTCGAGATCAATGTTGGAGCGAAGCGACTTAGGCGTATAAATTCCGCATTGCATTCTTCCACTGTCATACTGCCTTGGATGAGGCGGTTGAACTTGTCTCTGAGCTCTGATCGTGCAACTGCCGGAATGTACATCTCTTGGAAGAGTCTGGAGAACTCTTCCCATGTGACTCGGTCCTGTCCGAGCCTCCTTTCTTCTGCTAACCACCAGTGATGCGCATTATCAGTTAACTGCATTCTGACTGCAGTCATCCACTTCTCTCTCGGAAGTTCAGCGACTTCCAACTGATGCTGAATATTAGTGAGCCATTCATGAACTTCTGTTGGCTCTTCTTTGCCAGAAAATGTGCGAGGCTTGAGATAACAAAAATCGGTAATAGATCCCGTCGCTGTTCGCCTCGTTGGTGGATTTGCTTGCTCCAATGCGGATACCAGGCTGGTCCTCAGATACTCTGCCTTCTGGCGATGGGCCTCTTGCTGAATCTGCTGCTGGGCCTGCATCATGGCATACATCATCTGGAACATCTGTTGCCCGTCCATGGCTTGTCCGGGCAGGAAAACAGGCATCTGGGGAGTGAACTGTGGTGGAGGTGGGATGTCATCTCTCCGGAACCTTGGATTAGGCTGACCGGTTTGATTGTTCTGCGATGCCTGTCCTCCATTCCCTGGAGTTACTCCGTCTATATCAGTAACCGCAGCGTCGTGTGGCGTGTCCAAAGGAATCTCGTCTCCGTTCCTGGGATCCATTTCTCTGCAACCAAAAGATAAACTGTAAGAACGCTCAGAGGAATCAAACATGATGCAATTCAAGTGACAATTTCGAGTTCGGTATAGAGTTCAATAATGGTTTACATAATGGATGAGATCCTATAACTTATTCTATCCTTAGGGCAGGCTGGTTCGGTCCCTAAGTTGAAACTGAACAATTTAGTCGTAGACCTGCATGGGCCACCACAAAAACCATGTCACGCTCCAGTCCCAAAATACCGAGGGACCGGACGCGTGGCAATAGCCAGCAGTACGCACCGATGGACAAACCCAATTTAATGGATCCATCAGGGTGTACTTAAGCTGTAAAAATAAGTCTACGACAACATGGCATAACTAATCTCATCCACACAAGATATAAAATATGATCCACAGATATAAGAAATATAAATCATCAAACAGTCTCACAAAGTGCTTCGGGGAACAACCCGATAAAATCTAATACAATGGCTCAATAGACCAGAATAAATGACTGAAATAAATAAATAAATGCTGAGCATGAACATGGATGCTCAGGAGAAGTCTTCGGCTAACACCTCGTCCTCGGATGGCGGTACAGCTCCTGGATCAGCTCCTGCTGCGGTCCCGTATACCTCGGGATAGATCTCGTCCTCAAATCCTGGGGACATAATCCAGATCCAGGTCCTCAGAGGACATAGCAAGGTACAAGAAAGCTCATGCCAAAATAAATGCAGTACAGAAAAATAAATGGAATAAATAGGGCAAGTAAGTAACCATCTAAGTGAAAATGCAAGTGAGAGCATCACGAGTACTCAGGCTGAGCCACTACCAGCTTTGTGTCGGGGAGCCGGTAGCGGTAATAACCGGTAGTGGGTCTAGCTCTGCTCCGAGAGTCTACGACCTCTCAATAATAGTGGATGTATATATATATGGAACAGCCTGTAGCCTGTGTGTCTCTCCCCACCCAATGTAACTACGCATATCATGACCACAACGTCTCATGTCCATGTCAAGCGGGATCATAGCTAATGCAACCAGTCATACTATATCTAATAACATAATGTCCATGTCCTGTATCCTATACAGAATCACCACGAATATCTCGGGAAAATCCTGTCTCATGAGTAGTGTCAAGTGTCCTGGGTCAAAGTGTACTTGGTAAAACCAGTACGAGAATATAAAGTGTCACGTATGTCCATCTCTAGCTGACCGTACCCAACACCGCGTACAGTGTTGGCACCCGACTGATAATCGGACGCTAAGTATGTCACACGATCCTAAGTTAAGCATGCACAACAATATAATGAAGCAAGGAAAATATATAACAATACTACAGAGTTTGGCAAGGTACACTTGCCTGGTGTTTGAATATCAACAGTCATCCCGGTATCAACGGATCCTGTGGGTACTCCTCCAAAAGCTGTAATAAACATCACCAACCGTCTCAGAAGATGCCAAATAGCTAAAAATGCCTGTCCTTACGTCCATTTTGGACACAGGGGCAAAAAGGTCATTTCCGGGCCAAAGCGGGGTCCACATGTGGGCCACTTTGCACCGAAAAGCGTGCCAGGGTCAAGGGTCTCCGAATCAGTCCAACTTAGTGTCAACAGGTCAGGAACGATGATACGAACCCAACGAAACTTCCAGAATTGGATTCCAATGAGCCGTTCTCAAACTCGCCCGTCAAGTGGAGCCTGTGGGGCCCACGATACACGATTTTGTCAACGTTCTCAGAATCGGACCAAACTTGGGTCACAGGACCAGCGCATTGCTACGAGTCCGATGGCGCAAGTTTCGTCTCGATCCGACGTGTGTACACAAAGTTACAGCGTGTTCCAGAAGGGACGGATACGGGGTGTCGTCGGCGGATACACGTTGTTTCCGGTGTGCACGCACATCCGAATCGACTTCAGCAAAATCCCACACGACCGTATCAACGTCGCACACGGTTTAGTAAAGACCGCGTGCGACCAAGTCGTCCCGTTTGGCGGGACGTACTCAGTTTCGGGTGAAACGGGGCATTATTTTTCCTATTTTTGGATCGCGGTGTACGATCACCACAGGACGCGATGCACCGAGCGGGTTGCACGGCCACCGAGAGGGTTATACTGTCTACGCGTAGCAACTGACGGAAACTAAAATGGAGTTGCGAGGTGAGAGAAATCGGTACCTGAACAGGGCTCCGTGAACGCTGAATTCCAAGTGTCCGAGCGTCAACTCCGTGTCCTGCGTATCAAGTTGCTGCGTCCAGTGCTAGGGTTCAGATTGTGTCCGATGGCGCGAGCAGCCGGAGATGGCTAGGGTTCGCTGTGGCCGGCCGGAGGGGATCGCTGTGCCGACGGGGTCGGGGACGCACAACCGGAGTTGGGGTCGGGGACTCACAGCCGGTCGAGGTCGGGGCTGCGTCGCGGTGGGGGATCAATCGGTCCGGCGAGGGGGTCGTGCGGCGTTGGCAGCAGGCGGGGGGGGGGGGGAGGGAACTCAGAGTCGGCTGCGACGTCGGGCCGGAGGTCGATCCCGTCACCGGGGAAGAGGGTGGCGCGGATCGGTTCGGTGGAGAGGAACCGAGCGGAGGGTGACGGGCCGGAGCGGGAAAAAGGGGGCGGCTGATGGGGTTCGATCCGGCGGCGGCGACGAGTGAAAGAGGGTAGCGCCGACGTCGAGGCGGCCTCTTATAGGCTGCTACAATACTCTGCGGCTAGGGTTCCCATCTGACTTCGGGTCCGGGTCGGGTTTGGCTCGGATCCGACCCGACCCATCAAGTTGGTTTGGTTCAGGGTTGGTTCAACTTGGATCTGGTTCACTATCCCAATAGTTTTTAAAGCTTAAAACGCGTCTCCGGTGTCCAATAAATACACCGAAAAATACCACATGTCCGGATTTCTATTTTACACCACATAATATTATTTTTATCATATTTTAACACCAATAAACTGCATTTAAAAATCCTTAAATACCTTGGTTCCTTTCCAGAAATTACCAAAAATCCGGGAATATTATTTTCAAAATTTTATTCTGAAAATCAGGGTGTTTACACTAGCCGTGTTAGGGAAGTGACTGATATGACTGGCCAATAAAGGGAGTCAGAAGGAAAAGATAAAACCATGGAAAGTCGTGCCAAGGCGGTGCTGAGTCACGCGTTCGAAGAAAAGAAGAACACATAGCTCCAGGCCGCATGGACGACTCAGTCGCGTGCTCCTCTTGGCCGCATGCATACTTGGCTGCATGAAATCTTTTGAACCTCAGAGAACTTTCATTCGTTCAAGTTCCATGCATTTTGCCAAGGGGCGCATGTGCATATTTAGCCATGCGTCCAACAAGATGGTCGCATGCTGACTTAGCGAGAAGTCCAAGCCGCATGCCAAGCAGGCCGTATGGAAATCTTTCGTACAAGAACAGCAAGTTTCAGCCATGGAAAAGTTCCAAGTCTGAAAAGTTGTTTCCTACATGAAATTCTCATTTCATGTCCGAATCCAGCAGAGTAAAGTTCAAAACCATATGAAATCAAGTGCTCCTCAATATGGAACTACTAGTTTTTGAAAATATCAAGTTTAAGAGATTAAAACAAAGTAAACTCATGGAAGCTCCAAACTTGAAACTTAGATCTGCTCTAACCAAGGCATCAAAACCGAAAATAACAAGAAGTAAATATGAAGAGCAGTTCATAGAGCACAATATAGATCAATAAAATACAAGAAAACTAAATAAATACAATATAACAAGTTCTTCCTCATTGGCAAGATGTACTTGCCTAAACCCCCTACTAAGCTACTACTACTACTACTACTACCACCAAAGGGAATGGGGAGGCCGGCCTTGGGCTGCTCACGACTAGGGAGGATGCTCTCGGCCAAGGGAGAGAAAGAAGAAAATGAAGAAAGAGAAGGAAAGAAAGAAGAATGAGGAGGAGAGAGAGAAATGGAAGGCTATATATAGTAAGGGTTGAGTCGCCATGCAAAAATCTATAAATTATATGAAAGCAGCTAAAAAAATTTATAAATTACACGAGAAGCAATATACAGCTATAACACACATATACCAGATAAAATATAATAACACTAAAATAGTGAGACGGGTCTCACACTTACATTCCACACATTTTTGTTTATTAGACTTACATGTTGTCATAAAAAATATTTGATGACAATTTTTCGTGAAAAAATAAATATTTTTCGTGACAAAAAATTAGATGTAACTCTAATAAAAAAAAAAAAGTGGGATGTAAGTCAAAAATTATATTATTAATTGGGACTAAACTAAAAAAATCCCTTAAAAAAAGTTGCACAAAGGTGTCCTGTACTATAAATTTACAGAACAATACACAAAATTATAGGGATATTTCTGCATACAGATCAACAAAAATTACAGAAAAACGTAAGGACTTTTATGATTTCTTTCTTTCTTTCTTGTCTTGGTAGCAACCAGCAAAAGCCGAAATTCAACCAGCGAGAGGCCACCGCTGCCACGTGTTCCACCGCTGGCCGCCGGTAACCGATGTCGGTCCGACCGGTAACTCCATTCCTTTCTTTCTCATTCTTCTTAATGATTTCTAGGGTTAGGTCCCCAAAGTTAGTAACCCTAATACGAACCCTAATTCTATCAAGTAAATTTTGATGGGCCAGAAGTCCGGATACTGTAGCGGGAAGATAGAACCTAGGAAGTCAAAACTCAGTGTCGTGTCGTGTCGTGTCGTGTTGTGTCAGGAAGGTATTGGACAAGTAGATTGGCACAATACGCACTTCAAATTAAGCCAGGACACGCCAAAATACCTGTGTCATCGTATCCGTGTATGAACAACACTATTGTGTGGCCGTGGTATTATTGTGATGCCGTTGCAGAAATTCTTTTATATGTGGTGAATGCTGCAGTGGGTTGTAGCACTAAATTCGTTGCAAACATCAATTGTGTGTCGAGAAATAGAATTTATAAGAACCTTACATCGTCACACCGGTCTCTGACATAGGTTGGAGCTACTGCTACTGGTTGAGTGAGTATTTGCCGGCCTCGGAGAAGGTAGCAGGTTGAAGGGGTAAATTGTTGGCGTGTTGTGTTGGAACTGTCAGAAAAGGAGTGGTTGTACTTTACTGGAGGAGACGAAGATGTGGTGAAAATGTGGTTGTTTGGCGATGGAAGTAGGGAGCGGTCGAGATTAGAGAACTAAAATGAGACGAGAAACCATATCTTGACATGAGAAGAAAACCGCCTTTCGAATGTTTACGGGACACAAAAAGTCAGAAACTAGCAAAGTCATTGAATAGTCCTGTAAATTTTCTCTGGGGCTTAATTTCTTCTTTTGAGGACCTATACTGAATTGTCTACTTTTAGAAATCCAGAGGGGGAATGTGGATCGGCACAAATGTGCAACATATGTAACATTTGTGGATATATGTTCTTGAATAATTTTCTTTCTCCCTGTTTGTTTTCTTTTTGTTCAGACTTTGTTTAACTAGTAGTTAATATTCCGTCAAAGCTCATTTTTTTGATGTATTCTTATTATCAGGTTCATATATTAAATAAAGATCCAATAACGGTGTTAAGATTCTGGTTCTTTGTTCTTCGCTGTAACATCAATAATGAATGTGTAGTTTCTGCAGGAACATCAAGGGGAAGGGCCACCACCGTACAAATACATTGAGAGGAACGAATTCTCATATAGAAAGTACGTTGTCTACCTTCTTGGATGCTTCAGCTTGCTTTCAATTTCAAGTATGAACAAAAATATCTATACATTTGCACAATAAATAGGAAAGTCAAATCATTTCGATGTCTAATATAATGCTGCAGGGATGTTGAGATACTACATTGCTGCCGATAAGCTTATATTTCACTAGTTACCGAGTTACATTTAGTTTAAGGGCCCATGCACGACGAAATATTTCGGCCCATTTATATGTTTTTCTATTTTAAGGGGTGTGTATGACTCTTGCCAAGCTTGCATTCTAGATTCAGATATTTCTAGTTATTTGTCACAGTTTCTTATTGGATAAGTAGAGTATAATTTTTATCATCCATCTTAGGATTTGATGACAAAGAGACGAATTCTTGATGGTGACACCTATTGTGCGTGGATGCAAATGCAGTGAAAGGATATTCTTCAAAACACAAAGTTGAGGACAAATAAATAGTTGTATCATGTATGCATCATGTAATGTTTTACTGATACTAACAGTCGATAACTGCTACTTTAATAAGGACATTAGTAAAGTCTAAAAGGCAATATTTATGTTAGCTTAAAAGTACAAAGAAAGAAACTGATTTCAAGGGTACAGTGATAAAGGAGTTGGCCCGTCTGGAAAGGAGAAATGAGGTATAAGGTAGAGGATAAAGAAATGAAATACATTAGAGCAAAAAAGAAAGGTTATACACAGAATGCTGAAAACACAAATACTATATTGATATAGGAACAACAAAAACATAAAAGAGAAGACTGGATATAAAATAATAGAAAATAATTTCTGCCAGCTCATCCTTGTATGCATTCATGATGTAGTGATTTGGTGACTAAGGCATATGTTAAAACACAGTGTGTAAGTAAGTTAAATCTAGACTTATGTAAATGGTCCTCTACATCCAGTCTTACATGAATGGTATCACTTGCTGACATGCTGATAGAAATAGTTATGTTCTTTGACTTAAGAAACTCTCATTTGGAGAAAGATGAGAAGAGAAGCAGAGTGAAGGTTAGGTTGGCCTAGAAGACATCTCTAAGAGGCATTTTAACCTGAGGTTCATTGAAATTTATTAGCTGAATATACAAGAAGATAATAAAGGACACTTTTGTTTAAGATTTAAAATGTTGTAGGTTTGACATGTTCCTCTCGTACTTCAGTGCAATTCTAGTTTGGGCCAAGTGTCCAGTTAGGCTGGAGGAGGCTTCACTTGGATATGATTTAGCTATGTTTTATGCAGCATGCTTCAATTAGGTGAAGCTGCTAAGGCTTGGTTTGGTTTGATGCTCCTTTTCAAAAAGTAGCACCAGAAGTTGCTTTGCAAGTTACCACCTGCTATCAAAAGCTGTCCTGAAATTGAACTGGCTTTTCAAAAGCTTGTTGATAAGCTGATGTTACCAAATAGTTTTTAGGACTTCTTTTCAAAGAATAAGCAAAAGCAGCCACGATAAGCAATCCCAAACCCAGCCTAACCGTGTGCTTGAGCATGGAAATGAAACAAACTTTAACCGATAAACATTGAGTTGGTATGCCTAAACTATGTATAGTCTTATAGCTTTGTACATTCAAGTAAGAGCATCTCCAACCCTATTGTGAGTTTGGAAAAAAGGTTTTTGCCACATAGGAATGACAAGTTTTCATTTAAAAAGTCCTTTTCCAATGCAATTGTTCAAATTGATTATGAAGCTGACATGGCAAAGACATTGTGAAATTGGTTATCTATTTTTAGACAATGTACTTCACAGTGACTTTACCTCCACATCATCAATAAATAAATAAAAAATTTACAAAAAAAGAAATAAAACTCTTGCTTTTTTGCACAGGTGAAACAATTCTTCTTCTTCCACCCTTCTCCTCCATCCATGTACTGAGAAAAATTCCAATCTTCTGCAAAACCGAAGTTTACCCTCTCTCCCTATACCATCCATAAGACTCTTTGCAGCTTTGAAAATTTATGAAGTCCTCTCTCATTCTTCCTCTTCCTAACCTGTAGGGCAAGAAATCTCATTGGGGTTTCGTCTTCCTTTCTCTTAAGCTCTATGAAACTTCGAAGAAGTATAGAACTGTACGTAACAACATGTTTTGGGATGTAAACAGAAAATAGAGGAGGTTGAAGAAGTATAGAACTGTACCTTTGGAATATCTCAGACCCTTCAAGCTTCAATCGGCCCTCTCTTGCATTGACATCTTCCTTTAATCCTCTCTCCTCTTGCCTTCACAACTACCGTTTCCTTTTCTCTATCCTCAAAATAGGTTTTTATCTTTGGTAAAAATTTCATTTTAGCAGGATCTTTTACCGCCACTTTTTATTTTTAACAAAAATAATTTTCACCTATTTATGAATTAAATTCCACATCAACAAAGTAATCATCTCAAGACTTTGCATTGGAGAAGGCTTTTCTATTTCATTGTTTTTTGTGAATATAGTCTTGCCACCTAGACAAGACATTGTCTTGTGCCTCATGCCATATAGGTATCACAACACATTACAAGACAATTGGGTTGGAGATGCTCTAAGATATGAATAGCTGACAGCAACTACAACAACAATAATAAACCTTTAACCGACACTTTCCTGCCAGCTATTTGAATCCTTTTATTCCATTCTTCTCTCCTTAACTACGCATGACACACTGACTAAAGAATGGTTCTACTCAACCAATAAAATGACCTTGCGGTACATGAATATCCATGTAAGTTGATTGATGTTAAGCATGTTCAATGTGATACATAAATTATAGTTTCATTATGATGCTTGAATAGTAGGTTCATACCAGATATGGTATAGAATAATAAAATTGAATATGATGGAATTTTGAATTTCAGAAATGTGAGTAGTAAGCATAAATGATAAATATTTTCTTATTACCATAAATATTTGCGCTTCACAAAAACGGACTATATAATTTAGGTTTATTTAATTTCCAACATACTTAACTTCATCCACGAAACCACACTAAACCTGCTAAAAAATAACCAACATTTATCACAAACTTGCCATGAAACTATTGGTGTTGGGTGGGGTTCCTAACTTATGTGGAGAATATTCCGGAGTGCGACAAGTGTCATTTGTGTGTCGGAGAAGTTCGGGGAGTGCGACGAGCACCATCCGTGTGTCGGAGAAGCTCGGGTATCAGAGCAGAGTTCATAGCGTAGCTGGCTGAGGATTTGTCCAGACAAAAGGGACCGAAAATTCGGTCCGAATTCGATTCCACCTCAACGATGTACGCTAACAACGTCTATCAAGCCAAGATTTCACCTAGTATTTAAATGTTCTCATTTATATATCATAGATTCCATTTGTGGGTGTAACTATAGTTGATGGTCATCTGGAATGACATTTGCCCTTTGTGACTTTGAATATTATTTATTCGCATTTCAAATGTAAGATTCCTAATATGTTATTGTTTTGAATGCTTGATTATGTTTTGGTAGGCACAAGAAGCAGAAGGAGGAGGATATAGCAATTTGTGTATGTCAATATGATGCTAAAGATCCAGATAGTGCATGTGGTGAGCAGTGCTTGAATGTACTAACAAGCACAGAGTGCACTCCTGGCTATTGCCCTTGTGGCGATCTTTGCAAGAATCAGGTTGGAAACATTTTTTTAACCTCAAACGATATCTAACTTGGTTTAGTAGGGTAGATTAAAAGCATGAAGAACATGCACAGCTCTTTAGAGAGCAAGGAATTTGGGGTCATTCTAGAAAATGCAGGAACTAGCAACTCAAGTCTTTTTTACAATAACACATTGACGCTATTTACTCATCATTGAGAAGCGAGCAGTCTATGCTATTCTTTCACATAAGAACCGTATTCCTCCTCAGTGCTTAATAGTTACATATCATTATCCCTCACAAGAGTCCTCCGGTATCCAGAGGTCAAATATCATCTTGGGTTCAGATACTATCTTGGTCCCTCTAGGGGGAAAGCCTCGAGGGAAATTGTTTTTGCAGAATTTTAGATGTGGTGTGGCGTTCTGCTTTCTAGGTGTGAAAAGTTACTCCAATACTTCATTCAACTCTACTTTACTAACAAACTGTTTTTCATTCACCAGTAATTGACTATTCATGCTACTCAACTCCTTACTGTAACTGTCATACAACTAGGCTTTCTTTTTGGGAAGGTTTTTGGCAAAGGGTAAATGCATTTGGTTATCATAGAGAGTTTAAATCTCTCTTCCTCTTCCAGATAAACGCTTAGATCAAATGGTACTGATGTACATAAAAGTAGTACAAAAAACAACAAGAAAGCCTTTATTCCAAAAAGTTGGAATCGGTTATCGAATCCTTTTCTTCCATTCGGCTCTATTTTAGTCTTAACTGGTTACATATAAATGTTTGAATTAAGTAAAAAATTAAGCACAATTCAGTAGTAGTATGTTGTTTTCTTTCATTTGGGTTGCTTTCTACAAACAAAGGATGAGGTTTTGCTGGTGGTAGGACATGAACCAAAATCTCTCTGCATGGTATATGAGCAATAGTGTGGTGATTATGCTACATGCTATGCAATATTCTATTAGAGGTAGTAAGAGATAAGAAAAGTCAGCATCATTCAAGTTATCCCCTCGTAAGGAATGAGCTTAATTTGAATTAGATTAGAACTTGATGTTGATCATAGAATTAATACAAGATGGTTGAATGGAGGAGCAAGTCTTGAGTGTTTTGTGATCACAGGATACCCTTGAACTTGAAAGAAAAAACTAATATGAAATCTATGTGATGAGCATGCTTTATGAATCAAAGTGCTCGGAAATTGAAAATGTCCAGAAAATGAGCATATCTGAAATGGGAATGCAAAGGTGTATGGGTGGTAAGACGTTCAAATATAATGAAAAAGAGTGTATTCTTGGAAAGTTGCAGGTGGCATCAACTGAGAACAATATAAAAAAAAACCGTGTCAAGTGGTTTCAACATGACATGTGCAATATATATTATTAGATGCACCAATTATGAGTGAAAACAATTTAGTTAAAAGAACTGGTGGTACTTGGGTTGGGCCTAAAAGACTTGGATAAAGGCCATAGAGAAGGATATTTTCTATTAATACTACAAAGGTACAAAGGACAACTCTCAACCTAGATGAAGGGAAGTTTTTTTTTTTTTTAAAATATAACAACAACAATAAAGCCTTTATTCCAAGAATTTGGGGTCGGCTGTTTGAATCATTTTCTTCCATTCAGCTCTGTTACGGACTACGCCCTCTGTAGCACTAACAAAAAGCATATCCGTCTTTGAAACCTCAATCCATGTTTCCTACCTCTAGTCATAGCAGCTCCTTTAACAACTATCTTATTCTAATTGGAGCATCTATTAGTCTAAGTTGTACATGTCCAAGCCACCTGTGATAATTTACTTTCTTCTTATCCTCATTTGACGCCATCTCTAACTTCCCTCGAAATTGCTCATTTCTTATCGTATCTTTATGCCATTTTGACGTTGATTCAAATATCCAACCTCAAAAAGATTCCAACCCCAATTTTTTGTGATAAAAGTATTGTTGTTGTTGATTTAAATTTGTAAGGCTTATGAACGGAACTTTATCAATTCTATACTATATTTGGTTCGTCTCTTTTGTATTTGTGAATGCAGTTCCTCAATTTCCAAAATCTTCTTTAATCAATGCAAGGTCTTGGTGATTAAACATTTCATGTAAATACTCTACTGAGGTTAAGGTCATGGACTTAATCGAAAGTTGAAAAAAGACATTCAAATTTCTTAACATTTTTCTTTTTCCCACACTCATTCCATTATAAAAAGGTTATACGTATAGGCTGGTACCGAGATCATATCGTTTTGCGTCCTAATCTGACGCTGACCCCGTCGACAGCTAGCTGATACTAGTAGATATCAACATTTGGGATCTCTTTCCTGGTTAATTTGCCAAATGAAAATTAAAAGAGAATAGTACCGAAAAATCAATGTTGACACGATGATCCATATTAAAGCTAATATGGAATGTTGTGTTGATAATACACAGTGTTACCATTACCATTTGTTGTTGTTGTACTTGTACATCTGTAATTCACAACTTCTTCATCGATCTTAAAATTATTCCATTCAAAGTTATCTTTTTCAGGTATACTTTGTCTAAAAGCAAGTAAGTAAGAAAACTAATCTATTGTGGGAGAAAGACTCGATAAGTTTGAATATTATTCCATTCAAAATTGACAAAATATAACAAATTATACATAAATTTTCACCTAAATGTATCAAATATTTGAATTTTTTTAATAAATGTTATTATTTGGTTTCTGAAACTCTGATTCGAAACTGTCGAAATTGCCGATATTGTACTCACAAGTTTCTCAAAATATAAGATGGTTTTTGTTATGTGCAATACAATTTCTTAGCATTCCATAATCATCGAAGTATTAATTTTTAAAACATTAGATAAGAACCTAACTTAAACAACCTAAAATTTTCTTCATGTTGCAGATATTTATTCAGTATAAATGACAATGAATGCAGCTTTATTCATGGAAATTGTGTATTGTTCCCAATACAAAATTAAAGAATATTATTGGTTAGAATATTTGCAACCTTGTAGTATGGTCATTGTTCTTAATTTCGCTAGACGGAATCGATGCGGCGGAGGGTCCCCTAGGCGTTGCATAGGTGGTCGAATATGATTTTATTTTTGAATTTGAAATTTGAAATGTGAAATCCAGAAGACAAATTTGAAATCCAAACATGTTCTAACTTCTAAATCCAATACAATCCATAAATCTTTTCGAAATTTGAAAATTTGAAAATTTAAAATTTAAAATTTCAATGTTCTAAATTCCAAACCCAATATTAAAATCCAAACAACATAATCACAATACAACTAAGCATAAAAAAAAATCAAAAAATAAATAAATCGAACAACCGCACAGGCTGAACATGGCCGAATGGGCCCGCTTAGGTGCCGAACAGGTCTGCTTAGGGCCGATTTTTTGCCTATGACCGCCACCTAGGGGTTTCTGTCACGACCCGCACCCGGATGTTTGGGCATGAGTACGTGGGTACGTCCATCCTACGCCGCAGTATCGACAGTAGAACACTATCTAAAGATTCTAAACCTCCAACAAGAATCCATTCAATATATGTATCCAATATCATCTCTATAATCCAACAATACAATATCGAGAATCATCATCAATATTGCAGTTAAGATATGAAACAATTATATGTAATCATGGTGCTAAGGAAGACAGATACAAAGAAAAAAAATATAGAAATCCCCAAATATTTTTCAAGTACTCAAAATCCAGTTTAGATAAATCAAACATCAAGAGCAGCTAAATCCAAATATAGTTAACATCTCAAAAGGTCATTCAGAGACAAATCCGGTCAAATATTAAAATGAGTAATCTAAGCTAGAACTAGATATTAGTGAGCTATATCTCTGTTGAGTCCACCCTCTGGCCCTTCTGTGGTTCATAATGGGTCGGGCACAAGTCCTCGAGCTCATCGCCTAAAAATGTTATCCGGTCAGGATTGGAACAAGTACAAATATATCTCAGTGTTACAGAACAATATGATGAAGAAACATGAAACATGTAATATGATGAAGAACATTATGCCTCTATCATGAAACATGTAATATGTACAACATGCATAAAGTAAAGCAAAATTGAGAGCAAGTACTTGCATGTGGTCCTGGTACTGAGTCCAAGTCCCCAAAACCTATATTTAGAATTAACTTACATCAAATAGGGAATAGAGTTTGGGAGAATTAAATCAAAATCCTATCTACTCTCTATTAGTCTTCTATTTTATATGCTACTCTATCTATTTGGATTATGGCATTATGCCTCTATCATATCTCTCTAATATCTACTTGTAAGATATATATATATATATATATATATATATATATATATATATATAACCTGTATCTAGAAGTATTCTATACTTGCATATCTATATGTGAGTGTATAAACCATAGGTTTACTAGCACCTAAACTCTGTACTTTTTTACCCATACACAATCTACTTACTGATACACACCCCTCTGCAAAATACATTAGATACACCCTCTTCCTGCTACAACATCCTTTCCTTTTCACCCAACAGATATACACACTTTACCTGCTGCAATTTCTGCATATCCAGGAACTTTCTTTCCCCATACCAATTCTGCACACTGAAACAGTGGCAGATGCTGCAACTGCATCTAAACCCTTCACACCATACTGTGCACAAACCTACACTCTAGAACAGTTGTGCTCACACTCACTAGGTAACCTGCAGTCATTACTATACTCACTATGCTGCTATACTCAGTTTCTGGACAGCATCCCTTACTCCCCCCTTGATATGTGCTGACACTGTAGCACGGGGAAATATATTTTCTGCACTTGCACAGATTTCACTGGCACACTCTCCTTAGATACTGAAATCTGCATTAACCCTCTTGCTACACTCAGGTTCTAACTTACTGCTGCCACACACACCCTATTCCCTGATACTGATACACTGGACTGCTGCGTTAAGCAGCTACCCACACCCACTCGTGTGCACGGTTTCCTGCACACTGCTGCATTAGTTACTGGACTGCCGAACCCAACTGCAGCTAACTGCTGCTGCCTTGAGCTGCTGCACATGCAGTTAGCTGCCCATAAAATCTGCGCGCACACACACACACACACACACACACACACACACGAATGCAATTTGTGCACCACACAAGATACACAGATGTACTCGAACATGCTGATACTTTTCTATGCTAACACTTAACTGCTGGTGTACACTGATACTGATATGAACACTCACACATACTATATATATCTGAATTTCCAGTTCAAGATACCCAACTAATTCACTGATTGTAAAACACTCCTACACATCATTTTATTTCGAATTTCCAGTTCAAGATATTTAATCTTTACTACTAATTCACTGAATTTTATACCTACTATCTATCCATATATATTAAATAATTTTTTTATTGCTCAAATAAAATTCGAAATAATTTAATGCTTTGCGAATGTTACATATTTAAAAAAAAATGATTAATAGTAAAGTTTATTCCTCCGGCATCGCACGAAAAAAATAGTAGTAGAATTATATGTCATGCTGTAAATTGCATGATTATTGGTTGCAGAGATTTCAGAAATGCAAATATGCTAGGTCCAGGTTATTTAAAACTGAAGGTCGTGGATGGGGTCTTCTTGCTGATGAAAACATCAAGGTATCAGTAGCTCATATTTTAGGAGCATCTAGTGCTCTTTTTTGGCAAACAGTTTATGATCTGAACAAATTCCTCCTACTAATGCCTGGTACTTCACAATTTCTTATATGATTGATCCAGGCTGGCCAGTTTGTTATCGAGTACTGTGGAGAAGTAATATCATGCAAGGAAGCAAAACGGAGGTCTCAATCTTATGAAGTAGAAGGTAGGTAAATAACAGGTTGCTAAGACCAAAAAAAGGGTTGCTAAGACCAAAAAAAAAGGTTGCTAAGACGCTTCCTATATTCCCTTTATATTTATTCTGCACATTCTGATTTTGGCAGGTTTGAAAGATGCATTTATAATTTCTCTGAACACATTCGAATCAATTGATGCTACTAAAAAGGGAAGTCTGGCTAGGTTCATTAACCATTCATGGTAAGCTAATCAAATGTTCTACACAATGTTACATTATAAATCAAACAAATTTGATGTAGCCGGTTATTTGGACCTTTGCTTCCACTCCTTATATCTGATGTCTTTCATTTAAAGAATGCAGTCAACCAAACTGTGAAACAAGAAAGTGGAATGTGCTGGGGGAAATAAGGGTTGGGATATTTGCAAAGCAAGACATTCTGTCTGGGACAGAATTAGCATACAATTACAATTTTGAATGGTATGGTGGTGCTAAAGTCCGCTGCCTTTGTGGTGCTACCTGCTGCTCTGGGTTCCTTGGGGCTAAATCCCGTGGTTTTCAGGTGACTATCTTTGATTATGGACTACCTGTAGAGTTGACATATCTTTGTTGCACCATATTGGATTTTTAATTTGATGTGATCCCCGTGTTAGATCGTATAATCCGTATGATTGTGCATTCTGTGTTGACTAAGTGTGGCTTATTCTTTTCTTCTCATATTAATGTGAACCTGCTGTACTCTTGTTACGTACTTGTCATATCGAGATCATTGTTTTCCTTGGTTTTTGTATCTCATATTATGTATCATCATGTACGTCGTAAGAAAAGCTGCCCCATATGCAAAATGATACAAAAGTCAAGCCTTCAGCACAACTCACAGATATATTGATAAAATTAACAAACTAAGCACTAAGCAGTATATAACTGAATATAGCTAACCAAAAGCATCATCATGCATTAACCACGAGTGCATAGTTTAAGAACAATTGTTATCTTCGTCCTTTTAACAAGATACCTAGGAACTAGGAGCGATAGCTTTTGGTATTTAGGATCATGTTCATCATGGTGGTGAGATTGAGAAGGATGTTGTTTATACAATTAAAACAAGATAGTTGGAATGTAAGACTTCTTTTGGAGTGCTTTGTGATTGCTAGATACCGCTAATATGAAAGGAAAACTTGAGACAACTATAAAATCATTCTTTATGGATCAGAGGGTTGACCAATTAAGAAACATGCCCACATGATGTTCATAGCTGAAATGAGAATGCAAAGATAAATGATTGGCAATACATTGAAAGCTAGGATAAGAAATAAGGGTATTCGTGTGAAGTTGGAGGTGGTGCCAATTTGAGCACAATATGAGATAAAAGCGTTTCATGTGGTTTGGACATGTCCAATATAGACTAATAGATGCACTAATTATGAGTGATAAGTAATTAAAGAAGCTGCTAGGACTAGGGGTAGACCTAAACGAACCTGGATTAAGGCTATAACAAATATTATGTTTTTCTTAATGTTATATATGTTGTAGCCCTTAACTGGCTGAATGGAAGAAAATGATTCAAATAACCGACACAAAAAGTTTGGAATGAAGGCTTTGTTGTTGTATCTTTGTTAACGATGAGAATTATAGTGCATCTCTTATTTGTGTTGATAACAAAGTTAGGTCTCTAATCAGTATTGCTATAGCAAGCTACAAAGTTTCTAATATCCTCCTCTTCAATTGGAATGAGGTCAACTGTGGAGAACAGGAAAGTTCCATAACAAAATAGACATCTTTTATAACCGTCTGTCAACATAATGTCAACCCTTCTTCCAAATTCCTAGCCATGGTAGCTATGAGCGAGAAAGGGTCTTACTGTATAACATAGAAGCCTAGTTTGGGGGTAGGAAATACCTTTTGGTCATCTAGTTTAAGGCTTTAAGCCCATGCGACCAAGGAGCACCCTCCAAGTTCAGTACAAGAGAATCTAGACGAAGGGGTAAGATCATAAAAATTTCTCTATGCTCATAGTTATTAATAGTACATACTCTAGGTGAAGTTGCTAATATGCTCTTTTCATCACTAGTATATCTATCATATTACTAAGGCTAAAATTTCATTTCTACAATTACTAGGTGTTCAATGGTCTTCCCTACTACTAAGTTCATCTATTTAATTACCAAGCATCGAAAGAGCAATGTAAATTTACAATGATCTTGGACACTTGGTAAATTTACAAAAGCTAACTGGACACCTTGAAAAGGGAAATATCTATGGCAATCATTCATCATATAAGAAAATTGAACTCCAAAAAGGATGTCCTAGTGCAGGGAGGTTCCCTCTAATCTTCTAATGCATGGTCTGGGTAAGGTGTAGATGTATACGGTCTCCCCTATTTGATACAAAGATTGTTTTCGCAACTAACCTGTATCCTCGCAGAAGCATCGGTTTATACCAGTGCGACAGGAAATGTCCTCTAAGAAAGCTTCAAAATCCAAAGAAAGTTGTGACCTGTCAAATATCCAAAATACTAAAAGAAGATGGCTTTAAATATACAAAAACCTACTTTCTGCTGTACTACTACTTGAATAACAAAGAAATGCTCAGTAGAGGGACTGGAGGGGAGAAGAACTTTACGATTTCATTGGCATGGATTTCGTAATCTGACATGTGATGGATAATTAATGCCTTAAAATGTATATGTGAATAAGATCACGAGTATTTTATGTTTTGGATTAGGGGCCAGTTACTTTTACTCTTCGGGTTTCAAACTCTGAACATCCCTTTCACCTACCAGGGGCCTCAGCCATTGGTTACTAACGTGTCATTTTCATTCACAATGTAGAAATAAAAGCTAAATTAATAACTGGATTCACAATTGAGTAGTGTAGGTGAGCCCTAACTACACTCGTCTGACAAAGGACATCCTAGTATGAAAGTCCCATCAATGCAGGGGTGGAAGGTTAGGACGCATGTGTAACGACCCGCTCCGCATCAATGCGGATGGTCGATTCAAATGGCACAAGTGCGACGACCCGTCCCGTCTTGCTCGTCGAGAAGACTCGCTTAAGGCAAATGAATTCAGACTTGGCCCTTCAGGAGTTCGAACTTAGACTTTCAAAGACGCGCTCGGAATATCGCTCGGCCGAGACGAATCATCGCTAAGGTGTGTGGCTACGATGAACCTGTCTTTGCTTTGGCTACGATGAACCTGTCTTTGCTTAGCCTGCACACCTAATAATATGGACGATATATGCTAGTCGCTAGGCGAATCACCCCTTGCATGCTAATAAAAGAAGTCAACACACCTAGCTAAGAGAATAATCCCATTTCGTATTGCTTGTGTAGATCATGGAAATAAAACTTGGATTATAGATGATTCCTCGCACTGCCTCTTAGATCGTGTTAGTGTAACGACTTATGTTTCTAGTAGAGTATGCCGCAATCTTTTCTTATAATGCTCAATTATTTCGATGCTTGCCTGCTTTATGTGATGATAACTAGTATTCGCTTGTCTTGTTTCAATGCTAGTCTCGTAGATTCGTGTCACGGCCTGGAACACAATACAAAACATGAAAACTATCGAAGTCATTCCGAGCCAAGAAATAGAAACATGGAAATGCTTCGGGACCATAAGGTCGCCAAGGCGGTTTTTCGTACCGGAAACTGCATAATAAAATATTGGAAGAAATGATAAGAAAGTAATGGAAGTATCAAGTAAATGAACTGAACTGCACTGATAAGTAAAGAAGAACAAGAATCGTTCGGGATGGCAGCGTAGTAAGCTCGTGCCGCATTACCACTATCGTCGTTCGGGTTGGCTCGTAGCGGGCTCGTGCCGCGCTACCACCATCGCCGCTTAAGAACAAAAAGTGAAAAGATAAGTGAACAAGAACAAATAAAAGAGACGCATCGTCGCGGACAACTTGTGCACAAGGTTTTTGTTTTTTGTTTCCTGCAAACGGTGCGTCGGGGCATCGGGGTCGTGTCGTCCTAGGCTGGAACTCGGGTAGTCATCTAGCAACATCAACACCGGGGAGCGGGGCGCTTGTAGTGGGGCTCGCTACCCGCGCTGCAACGACCGTCGTCCGTCCGGACTACTGTCCACAATGGCTTGTAGGCCAGCGACTTTTGTTCATATAGATTAAGCTAAGTTCGATTGCGACAATCCGTGTGCGAGTCATTGCATTGGAATAAGTAATCTGAATATAACACACCTGAACATAATGAGTATAATGTACTTGAACAATCGGAATGGTAAGGTAATCTGAGTATTACCAATCTGAATATATCATTCACTTGAGTTAGAAACACCTCCGTGGCATTTGTGATTCCTTATGCAAGTTTTGAGTCATTATATATATATTTGTGCTTGGTTAACTTGGTTTTATCTTGATCAGGGAAGGACGAATGGTAAGTTGGTAACTCTCGCCGTGCTACTCTTATATCGCATGGCGCACCGTCACACGAGTTAGGCTGTACATCATTGTCATGAAATTGATCATAAGACAATACTAGAAAGACAACTTAATAGATTGTGCACGAAACTTATATAACGTGTTTGGATTTTTTGAGCGGGTGAGAAGCCTCCCCACCAGTGCATTCATGTACTGATAACCCACCAGATTGTTTGCAGGGTGCAGGAGAACCTCGTTCAGTGCGGAGTATTCCCTCGTGTGCGCTAAGGCGTGGAGTTCGCTCTGGAGCCTTGGAGTGTTGCGTCCGGAGCTGAAGCACATATACATGACATAATGTTGGAACATTGCCTATGTATCATCCCATGTTGTAAGCCGCTAGTCACGTCTTTATGTTTCGAGAGAGAGATAGCTTGAGCGACATGTAATCTCGGCCTAGCGCCGCTTGTAATCTTATTCATTTTCAATAAAAAGCTTATTATTGTATCATACTTGTGTTTATTCAATGCTTCTGCTTTGTCGATTCTGTGAACTAGTTATCGAACGACCGTTTACTCGTGTCGTTCAAATATCCGCTGCATTAGAGACTATCTGTGCGACTCAGTGGCTTAGTCATTTCACCGCATGTTCAGACATTTGCCTTGCTCGGACACAACTTGTGCTCGCGCGACATCACGCCTTTGAGTGGGGGAGATTGTGAGACTCCGATATCTAGTCCCATATGGAATAGAAGATAAGAGCTTGTTTGGTTTATATTGGAGTGCTTCACTCTCATGTTTACATCCAGGTTAACCATTTTGTCAAATTGGGCCAAGTGATGTCCACATGTGGCATATGCACGGGTCATGTACTAGTGGTCCCCGACATGCCAGTTAAAGTCAAATGTATGCAACCTCAACCGCCATTTTAGGTCTCATTGACTAGAAGCCAAAACTTTCGGGATCAAACAAGTGTCAAGCCGTATACTCTTTATAAGGAGAGTCAAGGTACCATTAACAAAGGTGATGCACAAATATTTCAGAATAATTACCACCACTTCTAGGAGTTGTGCACTTCTAAGCACATGATATAGCTATGAAAGAGACAATTCTATCGTTCAACAACAACAACAACAAAGCCTCCATCCCAATTTTTGGGGTCGGCTATTTTGACCATTTCTTCCATTCAACTCTGAAAAGGGTCATGTCCTCTGTAACATTAACAAAAAAATGTCCTTTGTTATAACCTCATTTATTGCACATGCTTTTTGATGCCCAATGCTTTGATCAATAAAGAATATTTCTGGGACATATAGTTTAGTCTTATAGAAATTTTCTACGGTATCTCACGATCACAAAGCAATCTAGAAGCATTCTTCCATGTGAACCATTATGTTTTAGTTCCATAAAACATCGTTTTCAATCTCTCCACCATGATAAATGACTGATCCTAATTACCAAAATTTATTGGTCCCTAGGTATCTATTTTCCATCAATGTGTATTCCTCCATTCTTTTTTTATCTTTGGATTTAGTTACCTTTATATACTCTCTTTTCTTCCTACTAATTTTAAAACTCTTATACTGGAACCAAAGTCAGAAAAGAATAAAAAATATTAAAACAACAACAAAACCTTTATTCCAAATTTTGGATTTCAACTGCATGAAACATTATTTTCCATGCAACTTTGTTAAGGGTCATCTCCTTAATAGAAAAGATAGCACTTCTATTACAAGTTTAAAAATTATTCATACTAAATTTGAAGATATGTCATCGGTCAAAAACTAAGACAATCATCTGTAGTTAGCACAAACTATAACTTAGATACTCGGTGCCTAAATGGCTCTCTCAATCTCAGGACAATGGGGCACAGTAGACAGTATTTGCAACTTGATTAATTATTAATCGGCCACTAAAAAGGTCAGAAGATATGTAAGTCACATAATAACACTTAAAAAACAGCATCCTTCAAGCGTCTGTTTCCTACCAAAAAAAGACAGGTGAAATGAAAGAAAACAATGTGGTGGTATCGTCTAGAAATTGGATCCAGTTTCTACATAATCCAGTTTCTGCTTCCTTTATTTTCATCACTTGGGCATAAATATCAATATAAAGCATCAATGACCATATGCCTTTTGACATTTCACATACAGTTACTTTTCGGCAGCAAGCATCTTAAACTTTCTCCTGTAGAATTGCATACAAATTGGTGTTTTTATTGTTTGTACCACTACAAGTAAAAAAAGAAGAAGGTTTTCACTTCATAAGATTGATTACGTAGTTGTATACAAAATGGAACTTCCAAATATTCAAATGACAGGTTTCCACTAAAAGTCAAGGTAGTTGCATGAATCTCGCATAGTTATGTTATTTGTATACAACTAACATGAGAGTTTTAGTGGAAACCTGTCATTTGAATATTTGGAAGTTCCATTTTGTATACAACTACGTAATCAATCTTATGAAGTGAAAACCTTCTTCTTTTTTTACTTGTAGTGGTACAAACAATAAAAACACCAATTTGTATGCAATTCTACAGGAGAAAGTTTAAGATGCTTGCTGCCGAAAAGTAATTGTATGTGAAATGTCAAAAGGCATACGGTCATTGATGCTTTATATTGATATTTATGCCCAAGTGATGAAAATAAAGGAAGCAGAAACTGGATTATGTAGAAACTGGATCCAATTTCTAGACGATACCACCACGTTGTTTTCTTTCATTTCACCTGTCTTTTTTTGGTAGGAAACAAACGCTTGAAGGATGCTGTTTTTTAAGTGTTATTATGTGACTTACATATCTTCTGACCTTTTTAGTGGCCGATTAATAATTAATCAAGTTGCAAATACTGTCTACTGTGCCCCATTGTCCTGAGATTGAGAGAGCCATTTAGGCACCGAGTATCTAAGTTATAGTTTGTGCTAAGTACAGATGATTGTCTTAGTTTTTGACCGATGGCATATCTTCAAATTTAGTATGAATAATTTTTAAACTTGTAATAGAAGTGCTATCTTTTCTATTAAGGAGATGACCCTTAACAAAGTTGCATGGAAAATAATGTTTCATGCAGTTGAAATCCAAAATTTGGAATAAAAGTTTTGTTGTTGTTTTAATATTTTTTATTCTTTTCTGACTTTGGTTCCAGTATAAGAGTTTTAAAGTTAGTAGGAAGAAAAGAGAGTATATAAAGGTAACTAAATCCAAAGATAAAAAAAGAATGGAGGAATACACATTGATGGAAAATAGATACCTAGGGACCAATAAATTTTGGTAATTAGCATCAGTCATTTATCATGGTGGAGAGATTGAAAACGATGTTTTATGGAACTAAAACATAATGGTTCACATGGAAGAATACTTCTAGATTGCTTTGTGATCGTGAGATACCGTAGAAAATTTCTATAATACTAAACTATATGTCCCAGAAATATTCTTTATTGATCAAAGCATTGGGCATCAAAAAGCATGTGCAATAAATGAGGTTATAACAAAGGACATTTTTGTGTTAATGTTACAGAGGACATGACCCTTTTCAGAGTTGAATGGAAGAAATGGTCAAAATAGCCGACCCCAAAAATTGGGATAGAGGCTTTGTTGTTGTTGTTGTTGAACGATAGAATTGTCTCTTTCATAGCTATATCATGTGCTTAGAAGTGCACAACTCCTAGAAGTGGTGGTAATTATTCTGAAATATTTGTGCATCACCTTTGTTAATGGTACCTTGACTCTCCTTAGAAAGAGTATACGGCTTGACACTTGTTTGATCCCGAAAGTTTTGGCTTCTAGTCAATGAGACCTAAAATGGCGGTTGAGGTTGCATACATTTGACTTTAACTGGCATGTCGGGGACCACTAGTACATGACCCGTGCATATGCCACATGTGGACATCACTTGGCCCAATTTGACAAAATGGTTAACCTGGATGTAAACATGAGAGTGAAGCACTCCAATATAAACCAAACAAGCTCTTATCTTCTATTCCATATGGGACTAGATATCGGAGTCTCACAATCTCCCCCACTCAAAGGCACGACGTCCTTGTGTGCTAGGCCTAGGCATGACAATTGGTATCAAAAGTATCCAGTAGACATTTTCCACTCGGGAGAGGTTGGGCTATTTGCACGGGTTGCGACGAGGACCTCGTCTCTCTGAGTGGGAGAGATTTTGAAACACCAATGTTTAATTTCACATTGGATATGGGTTGAGAGTTTGATTGGTTATATTGGAATGTCTGGGTCTCATGTGTACATCTGGGTAATCATTTTGGCAAGTTAAGTGATATGCACGTGTGGTCCTTGCACAGTCATACCAATGCAGGCCTGTGGGCTGGGGCGTGATATTAACACTTTCTATAACCTGCAGTAGCAGGAGCCTGCTTGCCCTTTTTTATCATAAGCTCCTTCTTTTATACCTCAAGCAATTGATAGAAATTCGATTTTTGAACTGAGGTTTCCACCAATATGCTATTTGATGCTCTGAATCCCTTTAGGTCCTTAGACATCCTTAAATTTGTTTTTATCTTAAATTCCAGTTAAGTTTCCTACTATATCAACTCTTAGTTATATCTAACGTATCTTAAAACATCCACTAGATACTACACTCACCAAATTTTTTGTAAAATCACAATGGAACAGCAATCTTCCTCGGCAGATAGACATGCTTATTTGTTTCTCAATATAGATCATTAAGCTGTTGAGTTTTTAGGTTGAAACCAGTCATTCTTATTTTGACCCTGTAATAAACAAGAAATCAAGTTAGTAGCCAATCCTATTTGTATGCCCTTCCCAGTGAACTGAAACAACATTTTCCTTCGAGTAAGCTTGGGCTTGTGTGATTTTGCGGAGATACCTTCTTGCAATTTTAGATTTGGTTTTGTGAACTTTAGTTCCATATTTATTTTCGTTACTGATTCCCTGCTATATACACATATCATTTATTATAATCTTATTTCTTTTATCGCCTGTCTTATTATTTTCTTTCTGTTCTCCATGATGCACATGTAGGAGGCTACGTATCTTTGGGAGGATGATGATGACAGGTAAGCTGATTCATTTTACTTATTCAGAGCATTGGAACATTAAACCTTTAATTGACTCATTTTCAGAAGCAAGGGTTGTGCGCTAGTTCTCAATTGTTGTAGTCATGTAGTGCCTTTACAAGATAAATCCTTGCTCTGTACTCATTGCATCATCTGTACTCATTATCATCTTTTATTTGTAATCTTCATTTGTTTGAATCACTTAGATTATATATAGATGGATGTAAAAGCAAGTGATGTCTCTCAAATTGTTGACTACTTTTCACCATGGATGTAGCTTATTGTAAATAATTTATCACCTATTGGAGTTATTATTGTTGTTTACTTACAAGTTAACATACTAGAGGTGAAAATTATCAGAAAGAAGTAGAATCACCACATGCATGAGGCTACTGATTATATCCTTCCTCTTTTAAATGCTAAAGATAATTCATCCAATATTCAATCTCAAATGTTGTTGGTCATGCAAACGCCAAAAAAAAAGTTCAGGAGCTACTGCTTTATATCTCTAGTTGCAAAGTCATCATTCAACTAGTCCTATAGATGCATAGTTAGCAATCTCAGAGGCCCCACTCTTGGTCCACTATTTTTTCATCATTCTTAGGATCCTGCACGCTTGTTCATCCTTCTCGTACCAAACTTCTTCAGTTCACTACTCTCCTACCTCTTCATGCTGATAACTTTCATGGTTTCCTTTTGGAACAAACAGTTCAGAAGCTCACCGTCTTCCCTAGCTCCACATTTCCAATTTTTATCATTTCCTCGAGCTGTCATAGTCCTCGCAATATTGGCGGCATAATATTAATTGGAGTTGCTATGTGTAATAAGTTATGTGCTTGTACTTGGGACACTTTGATTGATAAAAAGGGGTGTTTCAGTTCCACTGATCTCCCCCGCTTATGTAGGGTCGGGGGGGGCAACAAGCCTTACCGTCACACCAAGTGACACCTTCTTTGGGGCACATTGATGATGAGAAGTTTTTCAAAAAAGTTAAATTAGACAAGGATAATATGAGTGATTTCGTTATGCGATAAATGTAGGATTGCAGTGAAATATGGCTCTCGAAACTTTGAAACCTAAAACAGATTGGGGCTCAATTACCCAGAAGGATTACTGGAACTCTCTCACCAAATGGGTGTCATGCCCATGTTCATGTTGTGTCCAACGTGGGAACCGTCCAAAACAAACTAGGACAGGTCGAAATTGGTGTTGCATCCGTGTTCTCATCTCTTCATCATGTTGTATTAGTGTCCTTGCAACAAAATCTCACCCATGAAAAAGAAGGAAAAACATCACTCTCCACGAGCTCATGATTTATATAATAAATTGAAGATATAAGTCGACTACATTGCTTCCTAACGTCTCCGACTATAGTATATTTACTATTTTGTATACAGATGCGAGTTTGATGCGGATTTGTGGTCCCTAACACGATAACTCTTCCAAATCTAGAACGATGACACGGCTATATATACCTCAATATTTCTTTGGAATCTGCCTATGTCACAACTTGACTGTTATCTGAGATACTATCTAGCGATATAGCTCCTTTGCCTGAAGGCTGTTGCTTTCTTAATTAGTTGAATGACTAAATTTCTACCAACGCACCTAATTCACAGAGAACCGTTGTTTATACTACAGTTCAACCATGTTATTGTAATGCAATTACTCTACTTCAGATATTACAGTGATTTATTAGCTAGAGTACAAGCCCACGAATAATACCTCTGATATGACAGTTATGTAGCTAGATTTACATTTATTTGTTTTTGCATCCAAGAACTGCAAAGATACATGGAACCTACCAAATTTGGTGGATTTATCTCACATTGTCTTACTTCACATTAATGAATTGACGTTCCATTGGCTCCTTCTTCCTGATTTACTGTGCTCCTAGGCCCTGTCGGTCCTGATGCTTGCTTCCAATCAAGTTCTCTAACTCCTAGAGTTCACTGGAAACAGACAGGGACTGACCCAGATTATATATATATATATATATATATATATATATATATATATATATATATATAGACGGAACACCAAGCAATGTCAGCCAAACATTTTTTAAAAATGTGTGGTTATAAAGTATGCTGACGTGGCAACAACTTTATCAGATGATTTATGACCATACATTTCAACAAATGTGTGGTTGAGATTGCTTGGTGCAATATCCCGTCCCATATATATATATATATATATATATATATATATATATATATATATATAGGGGTGGGGGGAGTGGAGTTGGGTGGGCGAAAATACCTTCAACTAAAATTTAAGGGACATAATGTGGCCAATGAGGATTGAACTTGAGACCTCTTGGTTAAAACCATATACACTTACCAACTAGACAAACATTTAGTCTTGGATTTATCATAAAACAATATAGATATAATAGTAGAGAAATATCTATATAGTAGGATATATAGTAGAAAAGCGTAAATCTAAACTAGACAAACATTTAGTTGTAAATTTATCATAAAATATTACAGATATAATCGTAGAAACATATCTATGTAGTAGGATATATAGTAGGAACACTCCCCCCCTCCCCCCTCCTCCTCCTCCTCTAAGGTGGGTCCGCCCATGGAAACAGATGCATATCGTTGACCCCATAAAATATGGTAAAAAGCTTTTTTTTGCTTCTATAATATTTCCTCATCATTCATGTTGGATTTCATCCAAATCCTAATGTTTAGCTTCTAAAACAGCAATCTGTATTTGTTTATTGAGTTTCATGGTTAGATGCTCATTAAACATGGTAAACAATGCTTTTCCTGTTTTTATTTTCAAATTTTAACCACCTTATGCAATGTTAGATACTCAGTTGAAAATGTCCCTCTATATGATTCTGAGGATGATGAACCAACTTCAAAATTTCTCAAGGCAATTGTCGTATCAAAAGACAACACATCTGCTGAAAGAGAAATTGAAGATTTAATGAGAAGTACTGATGATCTTGAGAC
Source organism: Iris macrosiphon (assembly GCA_036927795.1). Classification (NCBI taxonomy): domain Eukaryota; kingdom Viridiplantae; phylum Streptophyta; class Magnoliopsida; order Asparagales; family Iridaceae; genus Iris; species Iris macrosiphon. Next base: position 150,599,354 of record JAYESA010000017.1, on the reverse strand, counting down.
TGTGATGCTTTCTGAAACCAAGCCAATATCTGTACCACCACTAAATTCTGCCCCAATGGAACTTAATGACGGAAATAGTGAAAAACAAGAGGATATTAGTTTCTTTCCACAAGTGGCTCAGAAGAAATTTACACAGAAAAGTTCATCGATATCACGTATCCGGATAAAAGGCTCACCCCACTACTCCAATGGGAAATCAAAGAACCATGCACGGAAGCAACTGGATGTGAGGCTTATTGGTGAGCGTTTGTCATCAAAGGAAGCATGTGATGAACTTCTTGCTAATGAGGTGTGGCACTGTTCAAATTGTCTTGTGGAGTTTTTATACTAGCTTCTCCTAGTATATTAAGTTTCTCCTAGGCTGACGTTCATTTCTTCCTGAAAGTTATACGGTCACAGAGCATAATATTTAGCTGTCATGCAGGAAGCAAAGAACTTCGCCTCCATGCAACTTAATAGTCTTTATGATGAGATAAGGCCAGCCATTGAAGAACACGAGAGAGACAGCCAAGACAGCGTATCGACCACCGTTGCAGAGAAGTGGATTGAAGCCACCTGCTGCAAACTGAAAGCAGATTTTGATCTCTATGCCTCGATCATCAAGAACATCTCTTGCACTCCTCCAAGAGCACGAGATGACGTGATGACTAAAGCAGAGGGCACAGGAAATGATATAAAGTACTTGGAAAACGGACACCAGTAAAAGAGGAATTCAACATGTATGTGGTCAAGCATTTAAAACGACAGCTTGTGTTCTACTGTAGTGGTAGATTAATCTTCTTTCAAACATAAGCATGACCAAGGTGCTAACGAGCTGCCTTGCTGATGGTGCTGTAGCATCAACATACCTTATAAATTGTTCATTTCTGAGTATGGTCGATGGTTCTCTTCTCGTCATTTTAACGGTATGTTTGGTATGGCACGGTTTATGAGAACATCAGAATAGCTGCTTAACATTTTACTTTACTGTGCATTTTAGTTGGTAAGCTTCTGCTACTGTAATCAGCATTTGATATTGAATCAGTATTTTTGATCTTTTCCGCACTGCAATCCTAACCGTCTTTGCCAATCTCCACGGCTGGGATATGGCACAGAGTTACAATCTAGAGAGATTCAAAGACATTGTGATGCATCAGAAAGAAACAGCGCATTATTCGGATAAGACGGACCAAAAATTGGCAACATATACTTGTGAACCTAAGCATTTCGGATTATGTTTCTATTTGTTGTTCCCTGCCTCTGCCTCCGTCACCAGCAGCTAGTTGGTGACTGTTCGAACAACAGCAGTGCGTCGGAGAACGCCGAATGTGTCAACTTTTTAATTCCACTTTTAGGCCATCTCTAAGCCAAGTCCTCAAAACACTTAATTGAGGCGAAATTATCTCCAACCCAATCTTAATTTGGGGGATTTTTTTTTTCCAAATTTTTTTAGGAAATGGTGTTTGATCCTCAAATTTGAGAGAAATGAGAGAAAATCGATCCATCTTTCATGACCATTTTACCTTTCAAATTTTAATTAATTTTTAATATATCATACATATGATAAACACTAAACTTAATTAGCTTACCATATTTTTTTAATTTATAAGTGTAAATAATATAATAATTATATTATTAAATAAAATTTGTTGAGATCTTCCAATAGAATCTAATATTGAATCTATTTGTTATTAGTATATATTTTTTGTTTATTAGATTCATTTGATCAACAAAATAACATTTAAATAATTTGACAGAGATTAATAGAACAAAATCATACTTTTTAAAATTAAAATAAATTGACTTAAAAAATATTTGAGGTTTTTTCTCTCAAAATTTTATGTATAAATATTATAAAATTATATTAAATAATATAAATGATATAAAATAGTATAATATTATCTCGGTAAATAATATTAATAATATAACATTAATGTATATGAAATTAAATAATTTTTCGGAAAATTTGTTGTATAGAAAATATTTTTAAACAAATTAACTAAAACGAAATAATTTTTTAAAAAATTTAAATCACGAAGGTTTCACCATATCTGATGGCGAAAATCTGATTTTTTTTTTTATATATTTGTAAAAATTTTGCCAACTCGGTTGGCAAAATTTTGGTTTTGTCAAATTTTCGCCAACAAAGTTGGCAAAAATGTAACAGTGATTTTTTTTTTTTTTGGTTTTTTTGGTTTTTTTGTGATGATTTTTTTTGGATAATTGGATTTGGTTATATTTTTCTTGTTTGTTTTTTTTCTTTTTTTAAAAAAAATTGCTTTTGTTTAGTTTTATTTAGGTTTAGTTCTTTTTAAAAAAAAATGTTGTAGCAATAATTTTTTAAAATAAATTAGAAAATAAAATAAAATTTAACATACAAAATAAAATATGTTATCATTGAACAAAAAAAAAAAAAAAACTGCCGTAAGAATATTACGTCTGCCGTCGAGTAGACTCCGAGCGGACATAACTATTTGTTTGGAAATCATTTTTTGTCAAACAATAGGTCGATTTGTATGTTTCGACGAGAGTAACACAATTCCTGCAAAAAGAACTTTCATCCGAAGCAAGACGCACATGTTACAGACAAAAAATTAAAATTTAAAATTTTAAAGTATCATAACTTTTGACTGAGAGATCGAAACAAGGTACAGTTTGTGCCAAAACGACCGTATCGAAAAGTATTACGGATAAACTGTTTAACCGTTTGACGGACTTCAAAAAAATTTAGAATCGCAAAAATATATGTTTCGATCTCCAAATTTTACTTTCGGTAATTTTATTTTCGAATTTTTTTATTATCTACACTAATTTGTTATTATCTATACTAATATCAATGATAACAAAATCTATTGATTAATATTATTATCAATATTATATTTTTTCTTTCATATCACTAAAAGATCATTTATTATTATTTGTACAAAAAAATTATTTAAAATAATTAATTATATAGATAATAAATAATTAGTTTGTTATTTATTAAATTGTGATATCTATTTTAATTATGATTTCTCATAAATATATGTTTTAAATTTTGAATATGTGTTTAGTTAGATAATAACAAATTACTATAGAGAATAATTATATTTTTAAAATTATATTAGTATACATAATAACAAATTAGTATAGATAATAATCAAACAGTTGCTATTGATAATAGATGTGGTATCTAATATTTGAAAAAATATTTTAGTTAATTTTAAATTGTCGTTAGAAAATCTATTGGTTAATTATTTATAAAACCAAAACACAAAAAATTCAAATCCAACTATCCAAAAAAACCTAAAATTACAAACCAAAAAAAAAAAAAAAAATCATTGTCAAATTTTCGCCCACTTGGTTGGCGAAAATTTGGCAAACCCAAATTTTCGCGCGAAACATTTCGTGATTTCAATTTGTTTACAAATTGTTTCGTTTTAGTTAATTTGTTTAAAAATATTTTTCGTGCAGCAAATTTTCTAATAATTTAAAAAAATTATGTAGAAATAAATAATAGTTGTTTATTATTTAAGGATTGATGGTTTTGAGTTATAAAATTTGGAGAATAGCATAATATGAAACAATAATGTTAAGTTTACTACCAAATTCTTACAACCCTCTTACCCCCCCCCCCCCCCGATATGTGGATCATCCCCGGTTCCAACTCTCTCCCAATAAATGATCGTCACATGGCGTTCTGGCCACGTGGCGGCCACCCAGGCAGCCATCGAGTCCCACTTCTTCTTCCTCCTCCAATGGACGACCGTTACGTGAACGTCACGTAGCAGTTGTAAGAAGGTTATAAGCATTTGGTTGTAGGCATAGTATGTCCGATATGAAAATATTTTTTTTGGAGTCCCCAAATTGACGGGACTTTTAAGAATGGGTTGGAGATGGCTCTTGTAGAGGCGGACTGAAGAAAATGATTCAAATAACTTTTCCGAAATTTCCGGTAAAGATTTGGTGGCGGTATTATGGCAATAATTTTTGATAACCTTCAACAAAACAAAATTACGTATAATGGATCAACAAGTGAAACATTGTGTGTAACCCAAAAATCAAAATTGAGCTGTCGCCACCAGGCTCCAAACGGGCTATCGGGCTATCGGGCCTCACTCTAGACCTATTTGGGCTTGGGCAGCCTACTCCATTACTTACTATAATGCCCATGGTCGATGGACGGAAGGAAAAGGGTTTTTTGAGATTTATAGGATGGGAGTGCTAAGGGTTGTCTTGGGTTTTACTGGCTCCCTTCCTCCTCCTATTTATGTTCAACAACTCTTCTTCTTAATCTTGTGTTTTACCATTGTTCGTGTCTTTTTTTAATTCAAAGGTTCTTTCAGACATTCTGCCGAACACCTGACAGTCATCGTCCCGACTCTCTTTGGTAATCCGATTCTTTCTTTCTTGAGCTCAATTTCTAGGTCTGTGTTCAATTCGCTTCCTTTTATGTTCCAATCTTGCTATTGCTTCCATGGTCTTCAACTTGGCAATGTCCCATTCTGTTAACATTACGTTTCTTGATTGTTAATAATGGAAGAATCTTGGTGAGTTATCACTATAAACTAGGGCTGTGTTCATTTTCTTCTTTGATTATAATTGTAGCTCTATGGTTCTCAAATTTTCTTCTTGTTTCCATGATCTTCAACTTGGTAATGTACCAGTCTGTAACATTACATTTCTTGATTGCTAATAATGGATCAATCTTGGTGAATTATCACTATAAAGTTAGGCTACAAAGAGATTGCTATGATAATCTTTTCCAATTTGGTTTAGTTGGTGGTCGATGGCTTGGTTCAAATTGGCTTTCCTTCTTTCTTGAAGACCATACTGTTCTTTCTTAATGATGTTGTTTGGAGTAGCCGATAGGTGGCAGTGTATGTAAATGGGAAAACTATACTTTTGGTCACTGAATGTTTGCAAAACTTAAGTTTTAGTCACTCATCGACCAAAAATATATACAGGGAGTGACTAAAACTTAAGTTTTGCAAACATTCAATGACCAAAAGTATAGTTTTTCCGTATGTAAACTGAAAATATTGGAATGTGGATAATAGGAAACTATAAAGAGAGTCAAAATCGTATATACCTTTTTATTTTCCTTCTCACAAGAAAGAAGATGAAATGTTTTTACATTGATAGCCCGATACATGCAAAAGATAGGGTGGCTAGTAAGCTTGCCCGATACATGTGTGAGTGCGCGCACACTCAAAGGGGACTTGAACCCAAGACTTGATGCTCTGATAACATTCCAGACAAAAGAACGAGGTGTTAGGCCTTGTGCCCACAATGTATATGAAGCCTAACATACGCCCACCTGATTGAACATATGCCCCATTTGTTCTTATTTTGTTCATGAGATGAGCTATGCCTATTCACATCTCCTTACATTAATCATTTAATTTTGGCAGATAAAGGTTTACGTATAGTGTTGAGATTCTCTAGACTTGAGGCATGGTTAATGATTATGTTTAATATGTAGTTAGTAATTTCTGCGGGCTTTAGGTTACTCCCGACATGTAAGGCACTAAATGTACAAAAACAATACTAAAGAAGCAACTGTATAAGATGTAATAAGTTCCATTCTGTCTTTCTTGCATTTTGTTTATATCTCTAGAGATTTGATGAGCTGGAGTAATTTCGTAACACCCTTTTCATAGTAAAGCATGTCCTGTTGCAGGTCATTTAAAGAAAATTGACTGTGATCAAGAATTTGAAGCTCTGTAGAAGAGATGAAGAATAGAGAAGTTACCATCTACCATCTTGTACCTACACTGAAGCACAGTTATGCAATTATTTCTAAGGGATATATTCCTTCCCAATACCATAGCCTTTTGGCTGGAATCCTTGGGGTTGGAGTGGGAGTGACTGGTTTGAAGCTATGGGAGAGTTTTAAATCCGAGCAAAAGAAAAGCTTCGATATTGTACACACTGTGTCTGGGTTGCGGAATTTTGGGAATAACTGTTTTCTCAATGTGATTTTACAGGTATAAATGTAGTTGTCGCCTATACATATCCATGATAGTTCGTACCTTTCACAAGCATGTGTATCTGCGCATGGATATCTAACCACACACATCTTTATGTACATACATGCAACGAGTACATGCATTCAGATTTCACATAAATTGTCTTCATTTATCGTAATCTTAGAAAATATATTTATATTTTGTATCTTTAGTTGATTTCACTAAAGGATTGGTACTTAGATTTTATTTTTTCAGAGTCCGACTCAGACTATTGTTTGAAATCCTGTATGGACATCTACATTACATATTAGTCACATGCCTTTCCTTTTTTGAATTTCTAATTACCTGAACAGTATATTCTTGAGGTTCCTTTTTGGTATGCTGGCATACCTTAGAAGTGGCATTATATGTATATATGCATATGCAGTACTTTTCATCTTCTAATAGATATGCTGTGGTGCCACAGCAAATTTTTCGTATATTTTCTGATTGAACTCTTAGTTACGGCGACAATTTAGGTTCCTCAGTTTCTTTGTGTTGCATATTCATAGAATCAACAGTCAACAACAATACTTTCACTGAAGTAATATTAATTATGGATAAAACTTTACTCAAATGTCAATCACCAGTAATGTTTCAATGTAGCTAATAGATAATTTATTACTTCCATTATTTCTATATATTTCCATTTTCATATTGACTAGCATGTCCCTTGTACAATCAAATGAAACTCTCTCTCTCTCTCTCTCTCTCTCTCTCTCTCTCTCTCTCACACACACACACACACACACACACACACACACACACATTTCCCACTTCTCTCTATATAGCAATTCTCTCTATATAGTCTACGTCAACTCCCAAAGCTCACCAACCCATTCGAGGCTTGTTTTACTAAACTTACGTGAGCCCCCTCTCAATGGGGCATCATTCAACATATTCACCAGAAAGAGAATTACATTTCAGTTTTTTTCACATATACTTCCACTTATTTTGGATTATTACATACGAAAGAAGAGATGTATTTGACCATCTTAAAACGTGATATCTTTTGCAACTTAGCCCTATAGTACTTCAATATTTTTGTAAACCCCTGATTTTTCCTAATTATTAAATCTGGGATTTTTCCCAATTTTCTGGAATTTTTCGGGAATTTTCTGTAATTAAATTCAAGGTTTTCAATTAATAAAGGATTTTTATTAATTAATAAATAATATTAAAATATCATGAAAATAACATTTTTGGGTGTAAAATAGAAAACTGGACTTGGGGTAATTTTCTGGGATTTTATTGGGCCTCAGACCTATTTTTAAAAGCCTAAAAACTATTTTTTTTATAATTAATTAATTATTACTGTTATTATATTATTATTTTTATTATTATTATTGTTTTTATTATTGTTATTATTAGGATTGGGCCCGGCCCGGCCCAGTGGGCCGAGCCCATTAGTTAGACCCAGCCCAGTGCCATAGCGGGTCGGGCGGGTCGGTCTGACCGGATCCGCGCCCGACCCGGGACCCGGAACCCGCACCCCTGTTCCCAGTCACCCCCATCCCCGATTTTTCCGCCGGCCGGCGCGCTCTCCGGCGCCACGACCGCGTCACCTCCCACGTCGACCTCCCCTCCGGTTTTCCTGCGCCCACGACCGCCCCGGCTGAGCCTCCCTCGACCCTATTTATAGACTGCCTCCTCCGCCCTCTTCTTCCCCCCAAACCGCAAACCCTAACCCTAGATCCACCCTCTCCGGCGAGGCTAACCTCCGGCGACCCTCGGCACCGCTCGCCGACGATCCCCCGCCCGGCCGCAGCTCGCCCGCCGAGTCCAGCCTTCTCCGGTGATCTTCCAGCCAGCTGGACACGCCGCTGACGCGTCCAGGACACGATACGGACACAGAACCGCGTGTCGGACTCGAAAAACCCCGATCCCGAGTCCGAGGCCTCCCCTCGGTGCTCCTCCATCAGCTTCCCGGTAGGTGCCCCTATCAGAATGCACTGTCCTTTCCAAACCACTCCCCTGTCCGACCGGGACTGACAGAATAAAGCTCTGTCAATCCCGGGATAGCCTAGAAATTGATGGGTTATAGTTTAATGACTTGTTAGTTTTTGGGATTGGTTAATTAATTAGTGAATTAATACAACGATCCTCACTACGTATATTAATTTTATATATATAATAAAATAAAAACCTTATTAAAATATTACATAAATTAGTAATTATTTAATAGATAATTTCCGAAATGATTTTTAGTATTTAAATACTAATTAGTAATTATTTAATATATAATTCTGAAATGATTTTCAGTATTCAAAATATAATATGTTTTCCAAAATATTATTTCTCTTATAAATTAATTGCTAAAAACAAACGATATTATTTTTATTAAAATCGTTCTTTCCTACTATCCTATCAGAAACAAAACGACAGTTTTACCATAAAATATTTTTCTACGATAAAATAAATAAAGTTTTATTATTACTAAAAAGGGTGTTGTTTTACTAAATCACTAATACAAATTATTATTATTATTTTAATCGATCGTTGGATTTAAATCATTAACTTAGTTAACTAATCAAGACAGATTAAAACCCTTTGTTTAATTCTAAAATCAGATTATTAATAATTGTAGGTCCCTGTAACTAAGGTTGAGACCGTCGCGACTTCTCACTCGCGTCACCAACCAACTCCAGGCAAGTTTCATATAATTCAAAACCGGTATTTTAGTTGTAATTAAATATGTTGCATGTCATATAGATATATTGGGACGACACTTGATTTCACGGAACCGACTGATTGACTGATTGATTGACTCATTGACTCATTGACTCATTGACTATTGCCTTGGGAACTGGGGAGAAAAGTTAGCACCCGTGGTCAAAGCCCCCTTATTGCCTCATTGTGGATAGCTGAAGTCCAACCTCACTGGACTGACGCCGCACCGTGTTCACGCGAACACAGATTGCCTCCAACCCCAGCCGGCCACGGGATGCTACCTTTCTCAAAACACTTTAGTGATTGTAGTTTGTCATCATTGCTTCATCGACATTTACTGTTCTTGTCTCATATTTGTTGCATACAAAAATATAAATATTGTTCAAAACTATTTCATTGCATCACTTTAATTATTATTAAGATGCTGGAATTGGATATATGTTCTTGCTCCCTCCTGACTGGAGATTAACAATTTTAGGTGATTGCGGTGACGATGATGAGTATGATACCTTTTATGGTCCGGACCAGAGTACTGAAGCCCTAGCGGAACCTAGCCAGGAGGCCGATGTTTAGTTGTTCCCCTTTTATTTCCAAATTGTAATAATCAGGGTTGAAGTAATAACCCTGGACCATGTTTTGTTTGATCTTTGATTGTAAATGAATTTCTCTCTCAGACTTAGCAATAAAAAATTGAATTTCCTTCATGTATTCTGGATGTCTGTGTGTTACTACGGATTGATACAGCTTACTGCCGCCGTCTCACAACGGTGCAGGCTGGGCATGATCCGACTGGACCCAGATTATTGGGATCGGGTCGTGACATGTTTTCAGTGGTGGCCCATGCAGGTCTAGTTTACAACCTTTGGTCTAGTCAACTTAGGCTAGCCAAACAAACCGACTTGCCTTTGACTTTAGGTTTAGTATGACTTTAGGAAAACAGACTCTAGAAACAATTAGAACACTTAGAATTCTTGAGAAAATTTCAAACTGTCACATCATAGGACCAAATTCTTCTATCTATACATATGTACAATTATTTTGGCTTGCTTATAGAACATAGGTTACCTTGCTTATGCTTGCTTCCTAAACCTTCCAGAAGATGGCACGAGGGAAGACAACCCGTTCCGGCCCAGCCGAAGAAGAGGCTTCGTCTTCTGAGCACACCCCGAATCAAGCTCAGTCCGACCCCTCTCCGTTGCAACTCACAGATCGCCCCCATGCTGCAAGAGCTCCCCGAGCTGCCTACACTTCAGTAGTGCATGCAGCTCCACCCATTCCTCCCAGGACCACATCGATTCCAGCCGATGTGACTCCTCCTGTTGCACCACCTGTGCCAGTGGACCCCGCTGAACTCGTAGGCCTGCTACGAGGAGTTCTTGAAGCCCAGAGGGCCCAAGCTGAAGCAAATCGCGAGCAGACCGCGATTATGAGAGAGGGCATGGAGAACGCCCATAATGTAGCCATGGCAGCGCTAGGAACATCCCGGTCAGAACAGGAGCCTGCCAAGGTAATTAAGGATTTAAAAGCTTGGATTCCACTAATGAATTTCTAGTCTAACCACAAACCTGTTATCCAGGTAAAGGTTGGAACTGTAGAAAACTTTAAGAAGTTGGACCCGCGTCCCTTCAAGGGGACCGAAGGCATCATCTACGCAGACGAGTGGCTAGATGATATGGAGCGACTCCTCAGCGTCGCTCGACTCCCAGACGACCTCATGGTTGAGGCCGTAGCACTCCAGCTGAGAGACTTGGCCAACATTTGGTACCGCAACGAGCCAAGATTTCGAGCTGGAGGGATTTCCTGGCGGCTATTCAAGAAGCAGTTCAAGCGGAAGTTCTTTCCAGAGGCTGCCCTCGAAGCTATGGGAAGGCAGTTTCAAGATCTGAAGCAAGGAGACCGCACAATTGAAGAATATGCGGCTGAGTTCAACAGGCTTGGCAGGTTTGCAAGCCACCTGGTGGACAACCCTGTAGAACGTGCTAAGAAGTTCCGGCACGGACTACGTGAAGAGATCCGCACCTTAGTAGCTGCTAACGGTGCGAAGACTTATGACAAGATGTTGAAGGTGGCCCAAGATGTAGAGGCCAGTGCACCTGCTCGACCCAAGAGGGAGCATCCAGGGTCAAGCAACAGCTATCAGGGCAACAACAAGAGGCACAGCAACAACAACAATAGGCCCTCCTATCCCCAGCAGTCCCAGCAACAACAGCCAGCAGCGGCCAACAAAGCGCATCAGTACAACCAACCAAAGGCGGTCAACTGCGTCTACTGCAAAAGGCCAGGTCATACCGCCGAGATCTGCCGGAAGAAATTGGGACACTGCCTTGCTTGTGGATCTGCCACCCATCAAGTAAAGGACTGCCCCACAGCATACAACAAAACTGGAGCTGGACAGCAGAGAGGTCCACTGCCTACCCAGCAGCAGCGCTACAACCAGCACAGAGCCGGGCAAGCTTTTGCCTTGACTGTGGAAGAGCCAGAAGCTGAACCCGAGACGGAAGGAGATGTCATCGCAGGTTCCATTCTACTTCATTCGCACCCTGCCTTAGCATTATTTGATTCTGGAGCATCACACAGTTTTATATCTGCAAACTTCATTTCTGCACACCATCTAGTTACTGGCATAAGTAAGATAATCTGTAGGGTTATGACTGGTGGAGGACCAATACCCATTAGTGAGACTTGTAGCTGCCCAGTCACTATCTCAGGACATGAGTTTCAGACTCAGTTCCTAATAATGCCTCTGCCAAACTATGACGTAGTCTTGGGCATGGATTGGCTTAGTCAACATCATGCTCTGATAGACTGTCGAGAAGGCTGCGTAACTCTAGATCCACCTGGAGGACCTAAACTCAAAGTGATTCGAGCACCTGAAGGCGTGGAATGTGTGTCCTACACATCCATCACTGAAGAAACCGGACCCCCTCATCCTCTCATAGCGGAGTTTATAGACGTCTTCCCAGACAATCTTCCAGGGCTACCCCCTGATCGAGATGTGGAATTCTCGATCGATCTTATACCTGGCGCAGCACCAATCTCCCAACGCTGCTACCGAGTGAATCCCAAGGAGTCCAAGGAAATGAAAGACCAAATTGACGAGCTTCAGGCGCAAGGATTCATCAGGACCGGTGCCTCACCCTGGGGTGCACCAGTCTTGTTTGTACCCAAGAAGGATGGGACAGTTAGAATGTGCATAGACTACCGGGCATTGAACAACATCACTATCAAGAACAAGTACCCGCTGCCCCGGATCGACGATCTCTTCGACCAGCTGAGTGGAGCTAAGGTTTTCTCGAAGATAGACCTCAGATCGGGTTACCATCAAATCAAGGTGAGGAAGGAAGATATTCCAAAGACGGCATTCAACACCAAGTATGGACAATTTGAATTCTTGGTCATGCCCTTTGGTCTTACCAATGCCCCAGCAGTGTTCATGAATCTCATGAACAAGGTCTTCCACATATACCTGGACCAGTTTGTCGTTGTCTTCATTGACGACATTCTGATCTATTCGAAGACCAAGGAAGAACACGAGCAGCATTTGAGGATAGTTTTGGAAACCCTCAGAAAGGAGAAGCTATATGGAAAATTGTCCAAGTGTGAATTCTTCTTAGACAAGGTGGACTTTCTCGGCCACGTTGTCACAGGAGAAGGCATATCAGTGGACCCCAAGAAGATAGCTGCCGTGGAAACATGGAATACTCCCAGGTCAGTTGCAGAGATCAGAAGCTTCTTGGGCTTAGCTGGATATTACAGAAAATTCGTGAAGGACTTTGCAAAGATTGCTGAGCCCATGACCAAGCTAACCAGGAAGAATGAAGAGTTCGTCTGGACCGAAGCGTGCCAGGCGTCATTTGAAGAGCTGAAGAGAAGGCTAACAACAGCACCAATTTTGTCGCTACCCTCAGGATCAGGAGGATTCTCAATTTATAGCGACGCGTCCGGCAAAGGATTAGGATGTGTGCTCCAGCAACATGGAAAGGTAATTGCTTATGCTTCCCGGCAATTACGGACTCATGAGAAGAACTACCCGACGCATGACCTGGAGCTAGCAGCAGTCATCTTCGCCTTGAAGCTGTGGAAGCACTACCTGTACGGCGAAAGAGTAGAGATATACACGGACCACAAAAGTCTCAAGTATGTCTTTACACAGAAGGAGCTCAACATGCGTCAGAGACGATGGTTGGAGCTCATGAAGGACTTTGATATCAGCCTACAGTACCATCCCGGAAAGGCTAATGTGGTCGCCGACGCACTTAGTCGATATCCGATGGCGATGTTCTTGACAACCGATCGGTACCTACTGGAGGACATGGAGAAGCTGGGTTTAGAACTCGTATTGCCTGCAGAGGAAATGAAGAAGCTTGGACGGGAAGCAATAGTACCCGGCGTTGACTTCCCCATGATGCATTTGCAAGTGCAGTCTAGCTTGATAGACAAAATCAAGGCGACTCAATTCGAGGACGGAGCATTGTGCAAGCTCAGGGACCAAGTGTTAGCTGGCACACTGGAGGGATTCTCTATTTCAGACGACGGAACACTGAGGAATGGCACCAGACTTTGTGTACCTGCTGGTGAATTGAGGGAACAGCTGATGCAGGAAGCGCATCGCTCACAGTATTCCATCCACCCTGGAGCAAATAAGATGTACCGAGATATACGGGAGCACGTATGGTGGTATGGAATGAAGAAGGATGTCTCAAAATTCGTTGGCAGATGCTTGATCTGCCAGCAGGTGAAAGCAGATAGACAAAGACCAGCAGGACTTCTTCAGCCGCTGCCCATTCCAGAATGGAAATGGGAGCACATCACTATGGATTTTGTGTCAGGATTGCCTCGATCCCAAGGAGGGAAGGACGCTATTTGGGTGATCGTAGACAGATTGACTAAGTCTGCCCACTTCATTCCCTTCAAGGTTGGTTTATCCACCGAGAAGCTAGCTGCCCTATACATGAGGCAAATCGTCCGGATACATGGAGTTCCTGTGAGCATTGTATCAGACCGAGACAGCCGCTTTACTTCTCACTTCTGGAAGAGCTTGCAAGAGAGTCTGGGGACCCAACTGAAGTTCAGCACTGCCTATCACCCACAGACCGACGGACAGTCAGAGAGAACCATCCAGACGTTAGAGGATATGCTAAGATCTTGCGTCCTGGATTTTGGAGGATCATGGGAAGACCACCTACACTTGGTAGAGTTTGCTTACAACAACAGCTACCAGGCCAGCATCGGCATGACTCCTTTTGAGGCTCTGTATGGACGTCGTTGCCGCACTCCCTTGGCTTGGGACGACGTAGGAGAACGAGTCATGCTGGGACCTGAGATGATTACAGATGCGGCTGAAAAAGTCAAGGTGATCAGAGACAGACTTCGGGTGGCTCAAGATCGTCAGAAACATTGGGCGGACAGCCGTCGCCGACTTGTGGAGTTCGAAGCAGGTGATAGTGTCTTCGTCAAGATCTCCCCCACCAGAGGAACTATCCGTTTTGGCAGAGCTGGAAAACTGAGTCCCAGGTATATCGGCCCATTCGAGATATTGAGCAGAGTTGGAGAGGTGGCATACCGAGTGGCGTTACCACCTAATCTTGAAGGCGTGCACAACGTTTTCCATGTATCGCAGCTGAGGCGTTACATTCCGGACCCGAGCCACATCCTGGATCATTCAGAGTTGGAGATTGGGCCAAGTCTTACAGTACCAGAGCAGCCAGTAAGGATCATAGACCGTATGGAAAAGCAGTTGCGGAACACCGTGATTCCACTGGTCAAGGTTCAGTGGCTCCACCACTCCCCAGGCGAATCCACCTGGGAACGAGAGGCTGAGATGAGGCAGAAGTACCCTCATCTGTTTTAAGGCATGTTTACCCTTGTTTCTCCCTTCAATTGTAGTAAATTTCGAGGACGAAATTTCTATAAGTTGGGTAGGTTGTAAACCCCTGATTTTTCCTAATTATTAAATCTGGGATTTTTTCCAATTTTCTGGAATTTTTCGGGAATTTTCTGTAATTAAATTCAAGGTTTTCAATTAATAAAGGATTTTTATTAATTAATAAATAATATTAAAATATCATGAAAATAACATTTTTGGGTGTAAAATAGAAAACTGGACTTGGGGTAATTTTCTGGGATTTTATTGGGCCTCAGACCTATTTTTAAAAGCCTAAAAACTATTTTTTTATAATTAATTAATTATTACTGTTATTATATTATTATTTTTATTATTATTATTGTTTTTATTATTGTTATTATTAGGATTGGGCCCGGCCCGGCCCAGTGGGCCGAGCCCATTAGTTAGACCCAGCCCAGTGCCATAGCGGGTCGGGCGGGTCGGTCTGACCGGATCCGCGCCCGACCCGGGACCCGGAACCCGCACCCCTGTTCCCAGTCACCCCCATCCCCGATTTTTCCGCCGGCCGGCGCGCTCTCCGGCGCCACGACCGCGTCACCTCCCACGTCGACCTCCCCTCCGGTTTTCCTGCGCCCACGACCGCCCCGGCTGAGCCTCCCTCGACCCTATTTATAGACTGCCTCCTCCGCCCTCTTCTTCCCCCCAAACCGCAAACCCTAACCCTAGATCCACCCTCTCCGGCGAGGCTGACCTCCGGCGACCCTCGGCACCGCTCGCCGACGATCCCCCGCCCGGCCGCAGCTCGCCCGCCGAGTCCAGCCTTCTCCGGTGATCTTCCAGCCAGCTGGACACGCCGCTGACGCGTCCAGGACACGATACGGACACAGAACCGCGTGTCGGACTCGAAAAACCCCGATCCCGAGTCCGAGGCCTCCCCTCGGTGCTCCTCCATCAGCTTCCCGGTAGGTGCCCCTATCAGAATGCACTGTCCTTTCCAAACCACTCCCCTGTCCGACCGGGACTGACAGAATAAAGCTCTGTCAATCCCGGGATAGCCTAGAAATTGATGGGTTATAGTTTAATGACTTGTTAGTTTTTGGGATTGGTTAATTAATTAGTGAATTAATACAACGATCCTCACTACGTATATTAATTTTATATATATAATAAAATAAAAACCTTATTAAAATATTACATAAATTAGTAATTATTTAATAGATAATTTCCGAAATGATTTTTAGTATTTAAATACTAATTAGTAATTATTTAATATATAATTCTGAAATGATTTTCAGTATTCAAAATATAATATGTTTTCCAAAATATTATTTCTCTTATAAATTAATTGCTAAAAACAAACGATATTATTTTTATTAAAATCGTTCTTTCCTACTATCCTATCAGAAACAAAACGACAGTTTTACCATAAAATATTTTTCTACGATAAAATAAATAAAGTTTTATTATTACTAAAAAGGGTGTTGTTTTACTAAATCACTAATACAAATTATTATTATTATTTTAATCGATCGTTGGATTTAAATCATTAACTTAGTTAACTAATCAAGACAGATTAAAACCCTTTGTTTAATTCTAAAATCAGATTATTAATAATTGTAGGTCCCTGTAACTAAGGTTGAGACCGTCGCGACTTCTCACTCGCGTCACCAACCAACTCCAGGCAAGTTTCATATAATTCAAAACCGGTATTTTAGTTGTAATTAAATATGTTGCATGTCATATAGATATATTGGGACGACACTTGATTTCACGGAACCGACTGATTGACTGATTGATTGACTCATTGACTCATTGACTCATTGACTATTGCCTTGGGAACTGGGGAGAAAAGTTAGCACCCGTGGTCAAAGCCCCCTTATTGCCTCATTGTGGATAGCTGAAGTCCAACCTCACTGGACTGACGCCGCACCGTGTTCACGCGAACACAGATTGCCTCCAACCCCAGCCGGCCACGGGATGCTACCTTTCTCAAAACACTTTAGTGATTGTAGTTTGTCATCATTGCTTCATCGACATTTACTGTTCTTGTCTCATATTTGTTGCATACAAAAATATAAATATTGTTCAAAACTATTTCATTGCATCACTTTAATTATTATTAAGATGCTGGAATTGGATATATGTTCTTGCTCCCTCCTGACTGGAGATTAACAATTTTAGGTGATTGCGGTGACGATGATGAGTATGATACCTTTTATGGTCCGGACCAGAGTACTGAAGCCCTAGCGGAACCTAGCCAGGAGGCCGATGTTTAGTTGTTCCCCTTTTATTTCCAAATTGTAATAATCAGGGTTGAAGTAATAACCCTGGACCATGTTTTGTTTGATCTTTGATTGTAAATGAATTTCTCTCTCAGACTTAGCAATAAAAAATTGAATTTCCTTCATGTATTCTGGATGTCTGTGTGTTACTACGGATTGATACAGCTTACTGCCGCCGTCTCACAACGGTGCAGGCTGGGCATGATCCGACTGGACCCAGATTATTGGGATCGGGTCGTGACAATTTTTGTCAAAAGTTTTTTCTGTTAGAAGGAAAATCAACATTCCTAAGTTAACTTTCTCTACAACATGGGGGCGAGTGGGGGCAGTTGCACCCACTGAATTTTTGGTTTCAAGTTAAATATTTCTGGAGTTAAATATTTATTCTTTTTTTTCATCAATTTATGTTTAGCCCCCTCTAAAATTTGTAGTTTTCAATTTATATATCCATATTCACATCAAGTTTTACTTTTTTTCTTCATAATTTTTATTTTTTGATAATTCAATACAGAGAAATAAGCCATGGTGGAGGAACAACAAAATTTTGATGTAGCGAACGTTATTTAACAAAGATTTAGACTTTTTTACATTTGAGGTTGACCCCCCTCATTTAAATTCCTGCGTCCGTCCCTGGCTACAACCTCCTATGAACATAAACATATTTCTAATTTCTAATGATTAGTGGTGCACTTAATTGCTACCAAAGTTTTATGGTAGATGCCCAAGGAGTCAACATGTCTCTTGCCTTGGAACTTTCTACTAGTTTTGCTTCCCTTAATTGGTTGGCACTATACCTCCCTTTTCTTTCCTCTAAGCCCTTTCCTCTGCTACACAAGTTAAGTAATGCCTAATTTATACACTCTTTTTCACTTACATGGACAAATTAATCTTCATATGCGAGTATTATATATGATATGCATGAAAAAGTAACGGCATATATACCAGTGATTTCCATACATAAATAGAACAGAAAATCTTGATTTCTAACGTTGATATCATCATTTTCAAGAGAAAGGTACCATGTCCGTATTGGACACAAGTCAAACATTGACACACCATAATTGGTGTTGTGCCATGTCGCCATGTCCATTTTGTATTCTGTCTTGCTCGTGTCCCTGAAACATAGAAGTTAAAACCTATACATCTTCTAACGATAGTTAGGGATAACCATTTTATGTGGTGCTGCCTTAAATAAAACTTATAGTTATTCCATTATTATACTGGAAATTCTCAGAATTCCATATCAAAACTATGCCCCTGATAAATTCATCCACACATGACAGTTAAATAAACTCAACCTCAGTTAAATTTTTTTAACCTCAATCAATGGGTTTTCCAGAATATCTCAAAACTCTTGAGAATTTAAATTTGCAGATATGAACCCTCGAAGCAGCGCATTTTGTTAATTGTGTTCGACTCCCTGCCACTTGCACCAAAACTCTACAACGTTGGTGAGGGTTGAGAGTTAATATTTATATTATTCAACACGTTCCCCGGGTAGAAGGCCAAATTCATGGGCGAGCTGGATTCACACAGTGGTATAATTTTTTAAAATCTGCTTAAAATGCACGCCAGAGAATATTCAAATGTGGGTTGCTCTAATACCATTGTTGAGTCCCTGTCACTTGCACCAAAACTCTAGAGCGTTGGTGAAGGTTGAGGGTTAATATTTATATTACTCATCAAATTGAAAGGAAACATTTTTTCATGCATAACCTTTGAGACATTATTTTGTAGATTATCCTTTTTTACCATGAAGTCGACCCCAGAAATTATGGATAAAGGCTTTATTGTTGTTGTTGTGTCCTTTTCTTCCATGAATTTGCTTCAAAACGACTTAGCTAGTTATGACCATTATCTACTGCTGATGAGATACAGATAATTGCTGGATTTCAAGTCTACTAACTAATTTGATATGCACTTGCTTAAAATTACTAGCTAGTAGTAACTTCTGACTTGCTGAATAGTTCTAGCTTCTTTGTTGTATTTCATCACTTTAAATGCTGCTAACTAAAAGTTTACTGTTTTAACAGGCACTTGCTAGCTCTAGTTATTTCCCGTCCTTTCTCCAAAATGTAATAGCCTCTTATGATATAGAGATTGAGGAAAAGGCTGAAAGCTTGCTTCTGACAGTTGCTCTGAGCTCATTGTTAGAAGGTAACTTGCTGCTCTTTGTTGATCGAATTCTGAAGCTCTTTTTTTGATCTGCCAATAACCTTTTTAAGGCTGAAAGTGTAAATAGAAACTTTTCTGTTGCATTGGGGAAATAGTAAGTTATAGTATAAATAGGAACTTTCTGTTGATAGTGCTTCGCTAAGATATTCATGCATATCATTGTGGACATGGTCATAACTAGTAGAAACAACAAATAACATATTAACAAACTAAAGCTTACCTTTATTAATTAGGGTTTGCTTCTCTACCGGTGTAAATTTTATCAAACCCTTCATAACCATGTTCTGAAGGTAACTTGCTGTTCTGTGGATTAAATTCTGAAGCTCTTTTTTGATATAACCTTTTTAAGACTGAAATAGAAACATTTTTGTTGCATTTGTGCAATATAGTCTTATAGTATAAAACTATAAATAGAAACATTTATGTAGGTAGTGCTTCGCTAGGATTTTTGTGCATATTGTTGTGGACACAGTCATAACTAGTAGAATCAACAAATAATATATTACCAACTAATGCTTGCCTTTATTTATTAGAGTTTGCTTCTCAGCCAGTGTAAATTTTATCAAACCCTTCATAACAATGTTCTGGTTTTGATCCAAAAAGTTTACTGGAGGAATGCGGAACTCAGTCAGGACCTGAAGAACTAAAGTTTAGTGCAATTTGCAACTAGTTAGAGATCCATTTAGCTATTAGTGATGAGGTTTTGTGGCAACCTTTTGCTCTAGTAAAGGTATTTTGCAACTGTGAAGACTATTTGCTAGATTTCAAATTATAGAAGAGTCATTTGCTAAAAAAGATGAGCTAAGTTACATGTTAGATTTAGTAGTTTAAATTGTGAGTCTAATTATAGATAGAATTAAACTGAAAAATTCATAATTTAGATGGTCATGCAATTTATAGTCGCCAGGTCAGAATACTGTGAGGTGAATTATGGAGGGAAAATAAGCGGTTAAGAAAGATTCAAAGAGGTAGGAAGAAGGAACATCCTGACAAAGAGGGATAACACTCAGAAAAGGCTATATATATTTTCTTTTCATGAAGTTATTATTTCATATTTATAAATTCGTAAGTATGGCTTCCCCTAATACACCTTAAAGACTTTAAAGCTACCACTTTAGCCTTAAAGCTCACATGTATTGTATCTACATCCTCATCATCCAGCTGTAGCCAACCTACATACTTTCTCTACAACAATCATAACGCTTGACACTATTATTAGTAGATCACATGTAATGAATGCTATTAGGGTACCCATGCTTCTTCCAATGCTTACATGGTATCAAAGCCTTTATATACTTTCATTTTGCATCCTGGTCTACATCATTATCCATCTCTTTGTTTGACTTGGTGAGCCAACTAATCAACCCCCATTGAAGAACTGATTGTGACCTGCTCTAATCAAGCCAAACTTCCTGTGCTGCTGCTCAAACCGGAAGAAGACACTAAGATTTAGCCGTCGTCCTTGACTGCAAGAACATTGCTGCCGTGGCCTCTCCTACATCATCAACACCAACACTCAGTCTTCCATACTTCTTTCAAATAATCTATACCATAATCCAGCCGAGACTTTGCACATACCTGACTGCACCGTATCTTTCTCCTATTCTTCAATGCAGCTTCTCCACCTACTTGACCTCTGCAGTTGATCCACTTAGTTGTTCAGCCAAACCTACCTTATTTCTAACATCTTCATAAGTTCATACCAAGCTCAACTTCCCTGATCCTAATGAGATCAGCTTCTGTGAAGGCAACTTTGTTGCATCACTTCTTCTCCCATACAGTGTGAAACATTTATTCTCAATTATCACTCAAGAAATGTTGCACAAGGTACAGGGGGTATTAAACAAGATCAGCAACCCTCTCTTATCTTTGGTTGATAACCTCTTTGATTTACTGTCTGTTGGCAGACTGTAATAGCTAGAAAAGTCTCCAGCAACCACACATGTATCACCTACACGCTTCAGTCTGATCTTCATTATCAAGCACCCTACCTCCTGGACTACCAGCTGCAGCCACCTAAACGAATGGCTGGCCTTCCTAGCATGACACCATCGACTGTCATTATTGTTTGATAGGATCTAATCACTGTTACATCTTGTTCGGGTTGTTACCTCTTCACATTTATTCAAATCTGAATTTGTGTGCATATATGCAGACCGGTTTTGAGCTGGATTAGACAAAAGATAGCAAAACTAATTTAGTTCATGTGCTCATTATACTATGAAGCAACTCCATTTATGTCCTGGTTAGTTGGTATTGCAGTGAGACCTAGTCTAATTTGGTTCAGTCCCAAGATTTTCATTTGGACCTAGATGAGTTCACCCAACCTTATGGCAACTCATATTTCACACCAAACATCTTCTGTGAACTGTTTGCTCTGGTACTTCATGTTGGGTTCTAATGTATTCGAATCCTTCAAATCTGAACCTGAGTGCACATGCATGCAAATTGGTTGGACACGGATAGCCAAGTCATAATTAGTTCACAGGTCCATTATAAATCAACTTAAATCCAGGAAACTCCTACTTAGTTCAGATCTGATTTTGTATTTCCATAAGAAACCATATCCGATCCTGTTCATCAAACGTTTGGCGGTTCCATTTCCAATATCTGCTGAAGTTTATTACTCTGCATTTGTGCCCTTAAACTTGCAATTTGTGAATCTTCACCACCAAAATTTACTATCTAAACTCTTATGTTTGATCCACCATGAGTTTGAGGACGTGTGCTAACCATCGCCAGTTTCCTAATAGATTGGCATAGCCACAAGACTGCATGCCAGATCTAAAGTACTACTGAAGACTACACATTTCCAAGAATAAATCAAGATGGAATTATTTTTCCCAAAATGCATCAACTACCTTATTATTGCATTTATTACCTTATGCTACACTTTCTTATAATTTCAAGAACGGTCTGTATGATCTACTTTACATTTTATTCTTTGTATTCATTAATCTTCGGTACTAAGTTACCTACCTAATTTGCAGAATTATGCATGGTTCGGGATGAAAAAACTGTACATAATCCACGAGAAGTAATGGTTGCAATGGACTTGTACCTTAGTAGCTTCAATTTAACTAGTCAACAGGTGCTGTAGCAAAGGACTATTCGTCAGTTTTACTTTCAACGTCTTTCCTTGTGAACTAGATTCCTATGTTCATTCTGTAGGATGCTGCAGAGGCATTTATCCATCTCCTATCTTCCCTAGAAGAGGAAATTTCACATTGTTATGTGCAGTATCATTGTTCACTGGCAGACATCACTACTCTTTCTCAGATACATATGCCAAGGATAGCTCTGAATGCGTGTGAGAGATGGAAGCAACAGGTTTTGGGGCCATTTAATGGAACTCTTGGAAGCTCACTAATATGTACACGTTGTTCTTCCATGGTAAAGGCCCTTTCAAGGATTTATTAACTGTTATTTATGGAAGTTTTGTCTAAAACTGTGTAAACTCTCTTCACCTGATATATGCATATAATTTGGTTCATAAGCAAATGTACTAATTCCCACAACACAGAACATCGACTTATTGCCTCATGTCTTCTTGTTATTTTGTAATTTACCCAAGACTTTTTTTACTTTTTTTTAGCAACTTTGCTTTGGGCCCCTGGATATCTAGCTAGGTTTTTCACCATGCATAACTGTTCGCTGTCTCAATAGACTGATGTAGTAACTTGATTCATGATTTGGAGCTGGCATGTTATACACATACAGACTAGGGCTTTGAAGAACCATGAATAAGATTTGGCATGTATATTCACAGCTTTCACTAGACTTTGAGTTTTTCCGCTGCTTGCTTCTCCCACCTGTTCTGGAAATGAGAGCTGAAATCGTATGTTTCTTACCTTGCTGCTCAATTTTTCCACTGTCACTTCTGATTATTTGTAATAATTAGTTTTTTTGTTTCAATGTATTTGTTCTAGATGGAAGGTTGTACTTTGGTAGATTGCTTTAAGCACTTCACCGCAGTAGAACATGTGGACGATTACCGCTGCAGTAGGTGTTGGCATATTGCTGCTTTGAAATATTCATTTGAGAAACTGGACAAAGATAAGGTATTGTTCTGTAGTCTAGGCATCTTTCATTAAACATCGATTACCAAAGCTCTTAAGGTCACTTGACTTGCTAAAATCTTAAGATATCCAGGAAAAAATTCAGATGCTCAGCAACTGTGTCAAGCCTGATTTCTGTAATTGCAAGAATCTGTTTCAACAGGAAGAAATAACGTCATCAGGCTCGCGTGTTGCAAAACAGTTGAGCATCGTTCACTGTCCAAGGGTATAAGATGTGAAAATTATTAGATATATTTTACATTGTTGTTCTTTCTATCTGGCGGCTAAGTTGCTAAACTTGAGTACTTTCATGAACAAACTGTGTTGATGCATACTCGGTATATATTTGACTGTAGATTTTGTGCATTCAACTAGAACGAGCTTCCATGAACGAGTATGGTGGACTGATCAAGCTTCAGGTATTAGAGATTGCATAACGAGTGAAATTGAATACGGACATTTCGCAATTCATGGAAAACTGACCATTGCAGGGACATATTTCTTTCCCATTGTTTCTGGATCTCCTCCCGTTCATAACTAATATGGGACAAGGAACTTTAGATGAAAATGTGCAAAAACATGGGAATCAGCAAAATTCATTTGTCTCTCCGCTACAGCCTATAAACACCCAACAAGAGATGAACATAAGTTCAACTTTGAAGCCACCAGGGCATCCTTCCAACAAAAAGACTAACGTGCATTGCAGCAAAGACATAGTTGATGGAAGTGAGATTGTATCCCTTGATGAAACAGGAACAAATGACAAGGTCAGGCATTGCTCTCTCGCGTAACTATGATTGCTTTATCACTTTGTTAATACATGCTTCTAACATATTACTATATCAAGCCTATCTTATTTGGTTTAATCTATATTTTCATTCCCCCTCAACGTTTTACTGCATTCGCCACTGAGTACGATCATGCCAAATCACTTTCAACAATGTTTTAATTCCCTTCAAAACCTAGGTGTGAGCAGACTGTTTGACATGAGTGTTGAGGAAGTATGTTCTGAATGCATGTCAGACATGGGTATGGGTATGGCCATCTGGAGCAGCATTTGTGTAACCTAGGCAGCTAGACAATGGGTAAACAAAGTACCAGTGTTTGTATTGCTATGTATTATTCGCGATGCACAAATTTGATAATTCAGGAAAATATGAATAACAACAACAGAACCTTTATCTTCCATTTTTTGGGGTCAGCTACTTGAAATATCACTTTTTCCTTCCAAATCAATATATCTAGGAGTATAGATCCCAAGTTTTGTTTATGTGGATTGAAGTTTTCATTTATATTTTATTATTTTGTGCCTAACTGCTTCTCATATTTGTTATTTCTGATCGCAAAGGGTACATGTTCTAGCCTAATTTGTTCTATGTTTGAGTTGAGACCTGCTAGCTTATGGCAATTGAGTAAAACTTTGATACAGTAGGCTGTATCAAAGTTTTGATACAGCCTATGTATGACATGTGGGCTTAATGTTATTTCACTCTCATATGCAGGCTACAACCATTGGCGGGTTAAATTATTCAAACATGTATCGTCTTACCTCCGTTGTTGAACACTATGGAATACCTGGAAGTGGTCATTACGCTGTTTATAGAAGACTGAAGTCTGATCTAGGAGCAGGGGTTTCCATGGGTGGTCCATCGGAAGCTGTCAACCAGCAATGGGTTTTTGTTTCAGATGATGAAGTGTCGGTAGTCTCTGAAGAAACTGTGCTTTCTGCAGAGGCAAGCTTACTTTTCTACGACAGGATAGAGGCAATGAAACCTGGCAAATCTCAGATGTGAGAAATTTGCACATAATTCCGTAGCTCCTAGGAGTGTTGGGCTCATTTTAATGTCCCGATGCCTTGTAAATACTTTTGCTTTATGAGAAGCAGATGTGATGATTCATATACAGCAACAAAAATTACTTCTTAGATCAGATTGTAGCAGTACCAATTTGAGATGTATTCACAAATGTCTAGGCGAGGACTTACCATTGTTTCTGTATGTTGCGGGATTATACATCAATCAAAAGTAGTGTTTGGTTCAACGTAACTTCTATGTCAAGATCTCTGTTGCTGTTCATTTCTCTATTCTTCAGCGTGCTGACTGCTCATTTAATGTAAATTGGATTCGAGTCAGAAACTCTCTGTTTTTTGGGTTAGGTTCGGATGTAACGCCCTGAGAATAGGTGTTCTGTTTTTGTTACGAATTCGAGTATTTTATGTTTTTTGTTTTCTGACCGGATTGGGGCTCGACGAATTTGTTATGTAAACGAACTACATGCACCACAAGTGCTATCAGGCTGCGCCTGGATATCTTCAGTAAGAAACTGAATTTGTCATGTAATTTGGTTTGAAATTTCTTATAGGTTTTTTGGACCACTTCCAAGTCTTAACCATCAAGTATTCCGCGTCAATGATCGACAATAGTCCCAGTCCAACTTCCACTGATGATGTGTCACGTTTGACCAACTAAAGACAAAATTCCACAAGGAAGAAATGTATGTTCGGGAGAACTCCACTCCCTTCCCACTTGCATACTTCGTCCCCCTCCTCCTCCTCCTCACTCACCAAAACCCTAACCCTAGTTTACGATGGAAGCCTTTCTCCAGGCCCTCCTCGCCGCTGCCTTCAGCTTCCTCCTCATCAGCTCCCTCTTCCTCCTCGTCCTCCTCTGCCGCCGTCCCCCCAAACCCCACCCCCTCCAAACCCTAAACCTAACCCGCCCGATCTGGAACCCGAACCCTAACCCTAACGCCAACTCCATCGTCCCCTTCGATCCGTCCCTCGACCAGCTCTCCCTCGCCGACCTCGCCGCCGCCACCGGTGACTTCTCCACCGAGCGCATCGTCGGCGACGGAGGCTTCGGCTTCGTCTACAGAGCCGTCCTCCCCTCCGGCGCCGCCGTCGCCGTCAAGAAGCTGTCCGCGGACGCCGCCTTCCACGGCCTCCGCGAGTTCCGGGCCGAGATCGAGACCCTCGCCCGGATCCGCCACCCGAACCTCTGCCGGATCCTCGGCTACTGCGTGTCGGGCCCCGACCGGATCCTCATCTACGAGTTCCTGCACAACGGCAGCCTCGACACGTGGATCCACGAACCCGCCGACACGAACCCGAGCCCCCCGCTGGCTTGGAAAACCCGGATCCGAATCGTCACCGGAGTGGCGAGCGGTCTGGCCTTCCTGCACAACGAGTGTAAGCCGCCGATCATCCATAGGGACATAAAGGCTAGCAATGTGTTGTTGGATGCGGAGTTCGGATCGCGGATAGCGGACTTCGGGCTGGCGAGGCGGTTCGAGGACTCGGCGAAGTCGCACGTGTCTACGCAGGTGGCCGGGACGATGGGGTACATGGCCCCGGAGTATAGGGAAGGGAGCGCGGTGGCCACCGCGAAGGCGGACGTGTACAGCTTCGGGGTATTGATGTACGAGGTGGCGGCGGGGCGGAGGCCGAGCTGGCCCGTGAGGGGGGAGGACGGGAGGGAGGTGGCATTGGTGAGGTGGGCCCGGGGGTTGGCCGAGGCGGGGCGGGGATCGGAGGTCTTGGACCCTTTGATCGCCGCCGAAACCGAAGCCGAAGGGATGGTTGCGGAGTACTTGGGTGTGGCTTATAGGTGTACCGAGGAGTCTCCTCGGAAGAGGCCTACTATGGAGGAAGTTGTAGCATTGTTGGGATCTCTCTCTTGTTAACTATATTTGATCATACAATTGCATTGTATTTGTATTGGATCATGTGTCATGTAAGAATGTGTGTGTGTTTTACGGAGAAATCTCCACTTTCTAAATATTTAAGTTGGAAAATAAAACTATAATGGGATAAAATAGAAGGAAAGTTTTCATTATTTGATTGCAATAATGCCAAGTTTACTACCAAATGCTTACAACCCTCTCATCCTCCGTTATGCGGGCCACTTCCGGTCCCACATTTCTTCCAGTGAATGATCGACCATTCGTACAGTCATCGGATCCCACCTCTTTTTCATCTTCCAATGGACGGTCCATTGGATTGAGGTAGCTAAACGAACCCTAGTAGAAAAGAAAGTAGAAACTAGTCTTGATTGAGCATCATTAGTAGTTGGGACTCTCCAATATAATTTAGGACCCAAAATTTATATATATATATATATATGGAGAATGTGTTGGGTTTGTATGAGAATAGTAGAAAATGATAAATTGAGCTCCGGTCCAAATTTTTGTGTGGTCAAAAATTAATTTGAAAAAAAATATAAATAAAATAAAACAAAAATCTAGAATATAGAAAATTGGGTTCTAAGTTGAGACTTACTATTCTACAAAATGGGTTCATACAATCTAGAATCTAGAAATTGGGAGGCCCAACCTATAGCTTCCATGGGTGGGATAAGATCTAAAATCTAGAAATTGAAACTAGGGATCAGACTTACTATTCTATAAAAGGAGCTCCTACATTTTAAATCTAGAATCTAGAATGTGGGATGAGCCTTACTAATGATGCTCTAAGGACATTGGTCTTTCGACCCAACAACATTGAGAACCTAGAAACTTAGAAAAATGATTATTTACACTAACAACATTGAGAACCTAGAAACTTAGAAAAATGATTATTTACACTAACTTTTGGATTATTTACACTAAATTTTTCTATATTTTATGCTTATTATTCTTTATTTTAAAAATAATTAAACCAATTTTTTATATGCTTTATGTTTTAAAGGTCGTTAGTGTAATAACCATTTAGATAAAACATAAAAAATTAATTATCCAAATGGTGCCTGAAAAATGTAGTGATTACCGTTTTGGTGATTGGACTTTTTTTTGATTAATTTGGTACCTAAGTTTTGCATATTGGTTTAAAGAATGTCTGAACTATTTTTCGTTGATATTTTTGGATGAAAATCGATAAAAATGGACATGTGATGGTCATGTGTCTTACTTTTTATAGTTATTTTGTCATGTTTTTGTTTTTCGACTAAGAATATTGGTGTTCAAAAAAAATCTACATAAACAAATAGCTTTTGTTGAGTACAAAATGACGGCTCTACAACCAATTATAGCTGACATATCGGTTGGTAATGACAAAAATAAAAATAAGGCACGTGACTATCACATATCTATTTTAAACGATTTTCATTCACGATACCAACGAAACATAGTTCATGCACTCTTTAAATCAAAATGTAAAACTTAGGTATCAAATTAATAAATTAATAAAAAATTTGATTACCAAAATGACGACTATGACATTCCTCGGACACCATTTCGACAATTAACTCAAACATAAAACATGGAACTTGGGAGAGATCAGTGGAATAAACATATAATATAGGGAAAACTAGTGTAATAAAGAGAGATGCTAACGAATCGATGTTGTTCGGAATCGATACACTTATTATGAAGCTATATTATTTTGTAATTAATCAAAATATTCCTAGTGAATATCATATCTTTCACATTTATTTTTTCGAATGTTTCGGAAATAACGGTCTATTGTTCAATGTTCCCGAAATAGATTGTCGGAGTTATATCAGAACAAAAGATAAAATCTCAATTGGGTTTCTTGTTTGCATTTTAACTTCAGTATGCGACCCATCGTCACTGCCTTATGTAGGCTAAATTGTAACTTAATGCTCCCAACTATTACAATTTTTGAATTTAATATCCTAAATTTTGATATATCTTAACTTAATATTCTAAAAAAGACGAGATTATCCATGCACATTCATCTCTCTCCCACCTGACTGTACCCCCCCCCCCCCCCCCCCCCCCCCTTTCTCTCTCTCTCTCTCTCTCTCTCTCTCTCTCTCTCCGCACACGTTGGCATCGTCGTTGATGCTACTGCTGCCGCCGTTGTTGCTGTTACTACTATTACTGTTGCCGCCGTCGCCGCTGCATGGAGAGAGAGGAGGGCGGAGGTGGTGCAGCTGGTGGGGACGGATGCAGGACAGCCGGATGGGGTGCGGAGGTGGGGGCAGCCGCAGGGGGGAAGGGGGCAGGGGTGGGGACAGCTGGAGGCAGGCGGGTTGGGGTTGGAGGAGGGAGGAAGATAATTTCGTCCTTTTTTTTTTATATATTTTTGGGTATCAAATTAGAAATATTCAATAGTTGAGGTTATCGAATTGTCGAATAAAAAAAAATGTATATCTATCTTGATCAAACTCCTTGGTAGATGGTAAGTTTGGTGTGTATG
Organism: Iris macrosiphon; assembly: GCA_036927795.1. Classification (NCBI taxonomy): domain Eukaryota; kingdom Viridiplantae; phylum Streptophyta; class Magnoliopsida; order Asparagales; family Iridaceae; genus Iris; species Iris macrosiphon. Next base: position 150,570,198 of record JAYESA010000017.1, on the reverse strand, counting down.
TCATATGGTCTCAAAAATAAGATTATGACATCCAAATGAGAGTAAGAGGATGCCAACATAGTTCTATCTAAAGTGAAACTAATATATACTCTGGGTCCTTGACCGTCGTCCAGACTGCCATAATAAGATTATCCCATAATTATTAAGTTGGGTGTACAAAAGTAATTAAGACTATGTCATATGGTCTAAAAAAAATAAGATTAAAAAAAAAAAAAATTGATTGTTGTTGTTGTTGTACTAGGCCTCATAAATCAAGTCTTTCTTATCTCATCAATTGGACTGTATAAGTCTTTAATACTCCTACAAGATATATATAGGCTGAGATGGGTTTGAATAATGTACAGAGGTCGACCAGCCCATAAAATTTGTTGAGACCCAACACGAATTTACTCGATAGGCACTTCGGGTTGGGCCTGACAAAATATAATCGCAAAGGAAGGAGGATGCAGTTTTAAGTCACGGAAATAACTTTTTCTTATACATATGGCACGAGGGTACGTACATCTTGACCTACGTAATCGAGAACGTAGTGGCAATGGAATGTTCTCTAACAAAAATATTTCTTCTCGTACAAATTTTTATAACTTCAATATTCTGGAAGAAAACTTCGGCAAGCATAATAAATATTACATATTTATTGAGAAATTCCATCGTGCATTTCACCCCCCCCCCCCCCCCCCCCTTTTTCCCCCAAGCATGGCCCAAAGCGCAAGACCCCTCCCCTACTCTCGCACATACTGGGTTGGATCGGGTTCGGCTCAAAGATGAAAATCTAAACTCAACTCGGCCGGCAATTCAAAGAAAAAAAAACGAATCATGTTTAATTGGGTTAAATTCGAATCGAACCGAGTTGGCCCGGTTATTTAATTAAAAATAAATTTTTTTACATATATTATATGTATATGAACTAATAATATCAAAATAATGTGGAATTTGAGGTTAGCTAATAAAGTAATGAGATTTAGGGTATTGAGGGTTAAATATTGCTATTGCTATACTCACTACTAAATTATTTTTTAAGTATGAAAATGGATTAGAGTTCTAACTGGGCCGGGCCAGACGGGCCTTGGGATAAAATCCGACAAAACTCATTAGAACGACCAAAGTGGGTCCGGGTTGGAGGAAGAGAACTGATACAATGTTAGCAAATATGAAAATCTTTAGGAGAAATCAATGAAAGGGCATAAATTCAAATCCTAGATCTTCAGATTGAGAGAGGAGACATACCATCTATAAATAATATAAGTATTGCTTTTTACAATTCTTTATCCATCCTATAAGTTGTTGTTTCATATATTATTGAAGACTTTTACAATGTAATATGTGTGCTACTTATCATTAATTTTGTACACATAATTCACATTATTTTTTTTCATTTTCAGGTTGATGTAATGATCAATGGCAGTTAGGGGTGAGCATTATTCGGTTTTGGACCGAAAATCGAACCGAACCGAATAACGGTTCGGTTCGGTTTAAAAAAATCGGTTCGGTTCCGATTTTGAAAATACTAAATTTTTTTATTTGGTTTCGGTTTTGAATTTCGATTTCGATCCAGAACCGAAAACCAAATAAAAAAATTTAATATATATATATATATATATATATATATATATATATATATATATATATATTTATTTATTTATTTATTTATTTATTTACTATATATATTAACAAAAAAAGAATCTCAAATAAATCGAACCGATTTAATTCGGTTCGGTTATGGTCGAATTCGGTTCGATTTTGGTTTTTCTTATTCAGTTTTCGGTCGAATTCGATTTTTCTAATTCGGTTCGGTTTTGCACCGAACCGATGCTCACCCCTAGTGGCAGTGACTCGAACTCAACCGGAGAAATTTGCCATCAATATATGTGCTTATGATTTTTTATCAACAATATTATTAAGGGGACACTAAAATTTAATCACATAACATGACAATAGTATATGTGTTGATAATATTAACGGTGATCTTGCATAATCAACAAACAGAATGCCACATTAAATGGTTAACAAAATATAATTAGATTTTGGTATTTCATAATGCGTCTTCAACATTTTTCCAAATAATAGGCAATTATTTCATATTGTTTGTTATTCGAGAACTCGGACGAAACATATTCAGATGGTAAACATACATAACTTCTAGTTAATATATATATGTGGTTGTGTGCTATGTAATATATTCAATATAAGATTGTAAATTTATATAACTGGTTTCAATTCGAATTAATCTACTTACCAATTTGATCCAATCTAACGTCCCGATCCGATAAATCTTTGGTCCGGTTTTTAAAACTTTGGGAGTTAGAAGTAACAAAACGAATTATATATTAACATTTTAGGTTTCCGTACGTGCAACAAAATTGATATTTGTTGTACTTATTAATTTTATATGTACTTGAAGATCAATGTTACAACTTGTTCAATAGATATAAATACACTTCATGTTGTAATAGTACGTAGCTACGCATCCCCTTGATTGTAGATTACTAGGTTTCCATTAATAACAATAGACGTCATTCATCATAATTTTCATGATAGCATCATTCATGATTTTTCATGATAGGTCCCATTTTAAGCCCAATTGAATCCTACTCCTGTGATAATGATATAATGATGTTTAGAGACATTCGGAAGTCCTCTCAACTTTTCGTATACAATTCTCATATTTATTAAATAATCCACGTGAAAGCCAATGGGAACTTATAAGAATTTATTTTAAGGCTAACTATAGTTTAGATCCTAGAGTTTATACAACTTTGAGTTTAGGTCTTGAATTTAAAGAGTTTTGGACCCTTAATTTTTTGATCAATTTTTTTTGAGAAACTCGTGAGTTTTTAATTGTTAAAACTTGGCAATGAAACGTTGTTGGTTGGATTACATGTATTTAGGAACGGATCTACGTGGCGGCGAGTGGGGATAGTATTCAAGGTCTTTTAAAAAAAAATTATCAATTTTATATTTTGTTACCTTCGAAATTTTAATTTTTTAATTATTACATACATATTTGCTTTAGGTTTTATTTTTTTCTTCACAAATTTATTTTTTGATGATTGGACACAGAGTGAGAAGTCATGTAGAGGAACAACAAAATTTTAACTTAACGAACTTTATTTAACAAAATTTTGTACTTTTTTTATATTTGAGATTGACCTCCCACTTTTAAATTTTTGCATCCGTTTTTGTATGCCATCTCATTCCTTGATTTTTTTTTTAAGGACTAAACAGATAAATAAGTACACTTTCACATATTCATATTGCAAGTTCTTATTTTGAGTTCTTATTTAAGTTTATGTAGTCCAAATTTTTTTTTACACAGTATACATTGTAGGATAAAAAAACACTAAATATTATGATGTCTTAGAAAATATGAAACCTGAATTTTTTTGATATAGTTTATACATGCCTGTTTTTAATATATTTTTTCTAAAAAAAAATTACCTCCGTTCTTTGAATTCATTAGGCTCTTCCTCTTTCTTCGTATGGATAATTAGGCCCTTCCTCTTTCTTCGTAAAACTTATATATGTATGGACAAGTAGGCCCATCCTCTTTTTTCGTAAAACGTATATATATATATATATATATATATATATATATATATATATATATATATATATATATATATATATATATATATATATATATAATTGTGTTACAGACTACTGGTTCGAAGGCCTACAAATTTGACCCAAAGGCCCACAATATCTCGATCCGTAGGTTCGTACCTGCACCTGCGCTACATCCATCACCAACTCACCACTTAATTTTTTTAAAGAAAAATTAAATGGTTTCCAGGAGGCTCAAACCCGCAAACCTCTTGGATAATATGCATCAGTTTTAACCATTAGACTAGACGTCATTTACTGCAAGTATATATATATATATATACATATATATATGTATATATATATATATATATATATATATATATATATACATATATATATATATATATACTTAGCAGATTTGAGCAGTGACTTGGAATATCAAAGAGAGCGTTACACGAGTTGCTCGTGTGGCGAATGTGTGAAACAGTTGGGTATTTGTTTGGATTACTTGGAAAAGATCGTTGCACGAATTATCCGTGTAGCAAAAGTGTCAAACGATTTAAAATATATAATTATAGAAGGACCATCTTGTTCGATACAATGTAATAATATACGAATTTTCTCGTTTAAAATAATAAAATATAATATAATTATAAAAAAAAGGGAAAAGTGGGAGGTATTTGCAGATAGGGGGACCACTCGCCAACTGACTTGGCGGGGTGCTAAGTTGGAGAGCATCTCGCCAACTGAGTTGGCGGGGCGCTCTCCTCGAGAGGCTGCTCGCCAACTCAGTTGGCGGGGCATGCTGAGTTGGCTTAGGACCGTTGCAATATGCTCGCCAACTGAGTTGGCGAGTAAGGATCCGTTTTTCGACCGTTCCACAACGGCTATTAACAACAACGGCTATTACATTCTCCCTCTATAAATTACCTATCTCAACCAAATCATCTCACACTCAATCTACTTCCTCTATTTTCTCTCTTTCCTCTAGCAAAGTCTCCAACACTCTCTCTCTACCTGCAGCTAAAGTTCATTTGAGTTTTCTGTAGCAAAAGTTCTCAACCGTCATGGATCGTAGCGTAAGAATTGTATGCTCACACGGCGGTAAAGTAAATGGGTTAAATTACGAAGGAGGAGAAAGTATAATTTTTTCAACTTATCCGAATATTAGTTTTGAAAATATACGTAATCATATTATTGAACGTTGTTCTATTCATTATGATTTTATTCTGAAGTCTATTTTTTGTTCTAATTATTTTTTGATAGATAGTGAAGATGCATGGAATTATATTCTTGAGATTAATTCACAATCACGGTATATAAAAATATATGTTATTAAAGTAGCAGCAACCTTAGACAGTAGAAATAATGAATATTTTTTGAATATCAGCATGTTAGTTCGGGTGCTAGTTCTTCTCAACAAATAGTTTCATTTATCCAAGAAGGTCATTCATCAGATGAATCTAACCATGATGATGATAGTGACAACGACGATGGAAATAGTGATGATTTAGTTGAAAATGTAGATTATATGGTAGATGATGATGTTGTAAAAGCTATCACTGATGAATTATTTAAGGGACAATCATTTCCTAGTCGTTCTCACTTTAGAAGCTTTATAAGTAATTTAGCAATTAAATATAATTTTAGTTTTTCAGCTAGTCTTATGAATAATGCTCGTGGAATTATATATAGTTGTGATTAACCGAATTGTAATTGGAGAGTATATGTCAAATCTATTGGAAATGACGATATAGTTAAAGTTAGTACATTAGAAAATCGTCATTCTTGTTTAGGAAGACTTAGTACAGGACGTCATCGACTAGCTACCGCTTCATGGATTAAGACCATGATAATTGACATTATTAGAGATAACCAGTCATACAGTCCATCACAAATTGTTAAAGATATATATAGGGAGCACCGTATACAAGTTAGTTATTCCAAAGCATGGAGAGCCCGAGAGACAGCATTAGCTGAAATTAATGGTAGTTATGATGAGACATACGCTAGTCTTGAGGAGTATTGTTATAGAATTATGGAGACAAATCCAGGTAGTACATGTTTTATTAAAACTACCGAAAATAATAGCTTCCAACAAATTTTTATTTGTTTTAAGTCATGTATTGATGGATTTTTAAGTGGATGTTTACCAATTATTAGTACTGATGCTACATTTCTTTCGTCTAAATATCAAGGTATCTTATTTATTGCTTGTGCTCACGATCCTAACTATCAATTATATCCTATAGCTTATGCTGTTGCTAAATGTGAGAATAGTGATTCTTTGTCTTGGTTTTTAAATTCTCTTAAAATATCTTTTGAAAGTTGTTTTCATGATTGGAGTACAATTTCATTTATATCTGACAAGCAAAAAGGATTAATAAATGCTGTTCGTGATATTTTTCCTGCATCTCCTCATTTTTTTTGTATTCAACATTTTAAACAAAACATGAAAAAAGTTACAAAAGAACCAGTATTTCAACGCTTGTTAGACTCGCTTGCTAGATCATATAATAAAACGGATGCAGAGAGTGTGTTTGATATAATTAAAGCCGAGAACATAGTGTTGTACGATTGGCTTATTGGTGTAAACGATGAAAGTCGTCGATTTGAACATTGGATAACAGCGTATGCTACTTGTCCTAGATTAGATATTAATACTTCTAATCTTGCTGAATATTTCAATAGCTGGACTAAGAAATTACGAGATAAGCCAATAACAATACTTCTCGATGGTATTAGAGCCAAGATTATTACACTTCATGACAATCGTAGAAAGTTTGCTGAAAATATAGACACAGATTATTGCCCGAAGATGTTAAAAAATATGGCTTCTATTATCAAAGAGAAGAACCACCTAGAAATATTAGCTATTGATAGTTATAAGTTTGAAATAATAGACCGGGCAACAAGTAGAACCTATATTGTTCATATAACTGACAGATCTTGTACATGTTTTAGATGGTACCATACTTATATACCATGTATACATGCATGTTTTGTTTGTAGATATTGCAATATTAGTATTGATAATTTTTATCCTGCAGTATTTTCGATGGAAAACTTGAAAAGTGTATACGCGCCAAAAATGGAGCCAATTCCAGTTCCCTACGAGATCCAAGGTCCTTTGGTAAGAGGACAAATTGGGGTGCCAGATGTAAGACGCAAAGCCGGAAGACCAAAGAAGAACCGCATCAAACCCCGGGATTCATCGACAAGAGATCTACGTTGCAGTAATTGTGGTACTATGGGACACAACCGAAGAATATGTACTAGTCAACCGAGAGATTAAAATAGAATTGTTCAATACCCAAATATTGTAATAAAAAACCATTACAAATCATACAAAAATTATAATCATACAATGTTACAAATTTTCTACTAATCCTCGTCCTCGTCTTGTTGAGTTTGGGAAGGCAGCGGTGCTGATGGAGTCAAAAAAAATTGTATGAATATCTGGTAGCTTTCATCTCCAGCAGTCTGGCCACTCGGACCCGCTCCTGCATACTGGTAACTAGGGCCCGCTCCAGCATACTGGTCACTCTGGCCCGCTCCAGCATACTGGTAACTCGGGTCCGCTCTTGCATACTGGTAACTCGGACTCCCTCCAGCATACTGGTCACTCGGGCCCGCTCCAGCAGTATCCCGCCGACGACGACGAGAGTGTCTCTGTCGTACTAAGTCGGTCGGATAGTCCGGTGGAAGACGGGATTGTACTGGAGGCATTTCCGGTTCCCGTCTAATACCCAGATGCTCAACACTAGTCACAAGTTCCTCCATAAGACTACGAGTCACATGTTCCTCCTTATGAGGTCGTTGTAAATGTTGCCGGTATACACCACTCTGAAATTTGAAACTTGTAAATTAATATATTTATCATATCTATGTATATGTATTTTTGAAAGTATAATGAAGTCATACCAAATCATGCATTCCATCGACAAAAGCACGCATAGTAGAATCGTCTACGGATCTACTCTTGAACCTTTGCTCCTCGTAGTGGTATACTCGGTTGCTCATAAGAGGGCATCCCCACCATTGCCTATAATCCAGGCTACCTATGTCTGCAAAATGTAAACAAAATTTTAGCAAACTATTTAGTCTGGGAGACATGTCCCTCACACTATAATTCTCGAACCGATTATTCCAGTCAGTAACGAGACCAATGATTCGTTGTAATGCATTTGATGTCTCATAACCGACTGTCGGTGGATCATCGGGAATTATTGGGGCCATTCCGAATTGTCAAAGAACATGGTCTGCCGGATGGTACATGGTGAACCGATCATATATAATATGATATCTGTGTAAAGTAAATGCATATGATGTCCTCTTGATTTCTGGAGCATCAGGTTCACACGAGTACGGTAACCAGGTTACCTATTTAAAGATATTGTATCAATTAGATGTGATGTTTATCTACGATCAAAACTTAAATAATTTAAAGATATTTATTGCATATTTAAAAATTACCTCATTATACTACAGTGTATCAAATTGGCTACGATATAGTGATACAGTCCTGTATTGGTAGTGTTGATAATCCACTACGTCTGTAGGCCAGCGCATAGCAACTGAAAATACTCCAACATCACTGAGAATGCTGGTAACAGGTGTAAGCCCCTGATTTTTCAAAAAATACTAAAATTGGGATTTTCACAATTTTCTGAAATTTTTTGGGAATTTTCTGAAATTAAAAACAGGGTTTTAAATTATTACATGATTTTTGATTGATATTAAACAATATTAAAATATTATAAAAATAATATTTTTGGATGTAAAATGAAAAATTGGACTTAGGATAATTTTTCTGGAATTTATTGGACCCCGGACCTATTTTTAAATACCTAAAAACTATTTAAACTAATTATTTATTTAATTAACTAATTATTATTATTATTATTATTATTATTATTATTATTATTATCTATTTTTAAATTCAGCCCAGCCCAGCCCACACACGGCCCGGCCCAGTCCCCCGCGGCCCGCCACCCTAACGGGTCGGGTCGGGTCCGCCTGAACCCGACCCGCCCGACCCGGCTGACCCATCTCCCCCAGCCCCCCCCCGCGTGACCCGCTCCGCCGCCCGGATCGTCCGCCGCCTCCGCCGGCACGCCCCCACGACCCGACGCCCCACCGCGTTTCCCGGCCACGCAGTCCCGCACCCCGCGGCCGACCCTCCCCTCTCTCCTCCCTCTCCCTCCCTATTTAACCTAGCCCCCGGCCGTCGACCACTCAGCTCCGCCACGCCCCTCCGCTCCGCCACCGCCCGTGCCACCCCGCGGCCACCCGCCGCCGTCTCCGTCGAAGCCCGCTGCTCCGCCAGCAGCCGACCCCGCTGCCCGAGTCCCCTCCGGCGTCCAGCAGCAGCAGCCCCAGCGGTCGTCCCCGCCCGCTCCGGCGACCGCCACGCCGTGCCCGCCCTCGCCGGCGCCGCCCAGCCCCCGGCCGGTCTTCCCCGCAGCGGCGCCGCCCCTCCGGCCGCCTGAATCTCCAAAACCCTAACCCTAGCCCTAAATTCGGATTCTTCGTGTCGGACACAGCCTGTGTCGTGTCGGACACGATACGGACACGATTTCAGCCCCGGTTTCGAGCCCTGTTCAGGTACTCATAACTTTCGCCTCGTAGCTCCGTTTTCAATTCCGCAAATTGCGTTGTGAAGCCTGTATGACCCTCTCGGTGTCCGGATAAACTGTTCGGGGCATCGCGGCCTGTGGCGATCGCACACCGCGATCCAAAAACAGGAAAAACCAGACCCTGTTTCACCCCGGAACCGAGTACGCCCCGCCAAACGGGACGACTTGGTCGCGCACGGTCTTCACAGATACGTGCGCCTCGTCGATACGGACGTGTGGGTTTTCGCGGAAGCTGATTCGGGTGTGCGTGCACCCCGGAATCAACGCGTATCCGCGGACATCGCCCCGTATCCGCCCTTTCTGCAAATCACCCTAACTTCGTGCACACACGTCGGATCGAGACGAAACTTGCGCCATCGGACTCGTAGCGATACGCTGGTCCTGTGGGTCAAGTTTGGTTCGATTCTGAGAACGTTGACGAAATCGCGTGTCGTAGGCCCCACAGGCCCCACTCGACGGGCGATTTCGTGATCGGCTCAGCGGAATTCAAATCTGAAAGCTCCGTTGGGTTCGTATCAGCGTTCCTGACCTGTTGACACTAAGTTTGGTGAATTTGGAGACCGTTGACCCGGACACGTTTTTCGGTGCAAAGCGGGCCCAACGACGGACCCCGTTTTGACCCAAAACTGCCGTTTTTGCCCTTGTCTCCAAATTGGACCCAAGGACAGGCGTTTCTAGCTATTTGACATCTTCTGAGCATGATGGTAATGTCTATTTCAGCTTTTGGACTCATCTCTGGACTTTTCCCCCAAGAACCAATTTAATCAGATCCAAACAACAGGCAAGTACCTGCACTTCAAGTTAATCTTTATATTGTGATAATTAATTTCCTGCTCTACTAGTACCCTTGCTGATTACACGTAGTGTTAAAGTACTGTATTTCATGTCTTGAATATTGGAGTTCATGCCTTGTTTACATATCGGGTGGGAGAATACTAGGAGGCATGTAGTTTACCCTTCCCCATGTATTGTTTAATAGCTGTTGGTACACGACTGTCCATCAGCCAGATCTCGATTGTATTGTTTAATAGCCGTCTATGACGGCCAGATTAGCCTTATAAACCCCTACATGCCAACTATGTATTCTAAAACAAACACAAGTTCACACAGATAGTTCTAGTCTTGTTATAGTTCTTACTGACTGTTGTAGTTTCATTTCCTGTTTCACTTTATTTCCTGCTTTCTCATATTCCTGTTTATAGCATTAAACTCTGAGATGTTGATATTTCCTTTATGCAATTTCTCAATATGATACTCAGTTAATTGTCATAAATATTTAGTTTAGTCTTGTTGTGCACTGTGTACTTTGCTCCTTTCCTGACTGGATACGTTGTTTAGGCGATGATGAGAACCTTGCCCCTACCTACTATGGACCCTATGAGCCAGCAGGTGATACAGTTGCAGAGCCGGTTCCCACCCAGGAGACTACTCCTGCAGAGTAGTTAGCATTAGCTATCTTTATTCCTATTTCTTATCTTATAAATCGGGTTTGTCCCCGACTTCATTCTGAATTTCTGTACTAAACATTTGAATCTGTTGTCACATTTATTTCAATTGCAATCTTAAGTTTCCATTCTCATTATTATCTTGCTTATGTTATTTGTGAATGAGCTAGTTTAGTAAGTGTGGATTTGACCTAGACAGCGTACTACCGCCGATTCTGCGGCGTAGGCTGGACGTACCCACGCACTCGTGTCCGAATTTCCGGGTACGGGCCGTGACAACAGGCCTACCAATATAGAAGTGTTCGTAGGACCAGAACTATAAAACAAAAATATGACATTAGTACAAACAAAATTTGCGTATAAAATTACTCTAACTTTTTAAGGTCTTTCATTCATACCTGTATCAGTGAAATAATCCACAAATACTCTTGCGATTGGATCTGACAAATTCTGTCGGATTGGCGTATAAAAAGGCAAGAGTAGCAGCTCCCCACGCATGCTCAGTAGGTTTTGTCAGATCGTCCAAGAATGGTAGAAGCTGCACATTTACCATATTTTTTGATGCATCGGAAAATAGAATTGCACCACATAAACAGAGCAGATACGCTCTAGTGCAAAGAATGACCTGGATTTATTAAGTGTTATATAGAATTGTACCACTAAATTAAGTAATAAATAAATTTACTAATAAAAATACATACCCGAATTTCATCTACATCAACCACCCCATCAATAGTTTGATGTAGGTCCATAAAGTTGCTACGGAGCCATGTAAATTTCACATAATTGTCGTCTTTTAGACCTGAATGAGGGCTAACACCGAGATACCTCCTGATCAGATCAGATCCCTTTAAGTGCGGATCAAAATATATAGCGTTATCTTTAATAGGTAACCCTAGTATATTCGCCACATCAAAAAGGGTGATCGTCATCTCGCCGAATGGGAGCTGGAAAGTGTTGCGTTCTGGCCACAAACGCTCCGCAAGGCTTACAACTAAATGAAGATCGTGGATTAAATATCTAACACGATCTATATAGTGGAATCCAAAGGATTCCACCAAAGCCTTTTGGACCGAATTTAGCTCCCACGTACGATAATTTCTTTCGGCCCGCCAATGTACATGGATCCGGGTTCGTAAACCATGATCATGGTCGTATAACTATAAAAAATATATGCATTATATTTTGTGTGTAAATTTATATGCATTAATAAAGTAAACATATGCATTATAAAAAACATATGCATTAATAAAGTTGGCAACTTGTAATTTCAAAAATTACCTCGCCAGTAAATATCTGACTAGAAATGTGGTCTTCACGTTGCTTAATAATAAGCGCGGTAGTCGGTCCGCCAGAAATACGACCGTCATTGCGGGTAGCCATCGCCAGTAAATATCAGGAGGAGAAAGAGAATTGTTGTGATTAAGGAGGAGAAGCTGTGAAAATAGGAGGAGGAGGAGAATGTGTTGTGTGAGGAGTGTTTTGGGGGATGTTTATAGGGGTGAAATGTATCCATTGTGCAACGGCTGGAAAGCAACGGTCAGCGCCCCGCCAACTGAGTTGGCGAGCGGCCTCTCGAGGAGAGCGTCCCGCCAACTCAGTTGGCGAGATGCTCTCCAACTCAGTACCCCGCCAAGTCAGTTGGCGAGTGGTCCTCTATCTGCAAATTTCTCCAACTTTTTTCTTTTTTTATAATTATATTATATTTTATTACTTTAAACGAAAAAATTCGAATAATATATGTTGTATCCGTAGAATGTTTGTATTGTAGAAGTACCACCTTGTTCTCCTTCTTCTTCGTTTAAATCCCTACTAAAAATGGAGTCATGACCAACCATGAAAATAGAGAGCCATGGCCGACCAAGGCTTCTTTCCCCTTCTCTTCCTCCTCCTCACTACCAACTACCATACAATACATATGTATTGATTGGTAGCATGAGTCTCTTAGTTTTTACAATTCCAAGACAGGTATTAATATCCTGATTCCTAAAATTAATGCCACAAAGCATTATTTTATCATAAACTTACCGATAAAGTATAAAAATTTAAATTTATTTTAACTAAAATATATAGTTTAAGTAAATATTAAGTGGAGCATAATATCATTCAAATATTGGACGTAAGTTGTATTTACGTTCTACAATAGGACATAAGTCCTCGTCCCCTAACTCTTCCCAGTTAATATGTTAATTAATATTCTAATCTAACAATATATTAATATTCTAGCCTTTTATCTGATAGAAAAAATAGTAAAACTTTTCCAGTTTAGAAATCTATAAACAATAAAAAAGAAAAATAGTTAAAGTTACCGGCCTCCGGAAAAGTCGTGCACGAAGCACTGCTCTAAGAGTTAATCCGAGGTCTATGTGCAGACGTTTCACGGAAGCTCCTAGTCGTAAAAGCCCCTGACTACCGGTTTCTCTTCGTCGCACACAACTCGGAGAGAGAGACCGAACTTAGCTCTGCCCAGAGCAAGAATTGCGAGGAAAGAATGTTGCTGGAGAGAAGAACTAGAGAAAAAAGGTTCCACGTAGAGAAAAAATATTCTGTCAAGAAAGAAGGAGGAGGTGATCGCAATATAAAGGCAGATCAAAGACACAGCCAACTAACAAGAGAGAAAATGGCTCATAAAACTAGCCATTAAAGAGCGATAATAAAAGGAAAAGAAACGTGGAGGAATGGTTGTCAAAATAGCTGTTACAGAGGCTGTCACAAGGGTTCAATGAACCTGGATATAGTGCATCAACATTAAAAAATTTGAATGAGCCAAAACGGTTCAAAAAATAAAGGGGAGCAAAATTTTTTTTTGGATCCCAGCCTGAACCCGAAGAGTAAATTTGATCGGCATTCGGCGTCCGCAGGTGTGGGCACGTACCCACACCCGATACACGCGCCGAATCAAACCGAACCTAACCGAACCGAGCCGGGCGGCGGCGCGTGCGTGTGGCCCAAGGGGTTCACCACACAACAACTTAAGAGAACAATGAAGAAGGACTAATATATACATAAAGGGGGGAGTGGTCCAACTGATGTGGGACTAAAGAGAAAAAGAAAATTGAGCTTTTGCATCTTCACAGCTAACACTATCATGATTTCTGATTTGTGTAAGTAGAGAAAAAGAAAATTGAGCTTTTGCATCTTCACAGCTAACACTATCATGATTTCTGATTTGTGTAAGTTACTAATTCCTTCTTTTAACTTACGTCCTATAATGATGCATAAGTTGCTAATAATTTATTTTTAATCCACGATTAATTAAAACTAGATGAACAATTAAATACATTTACATAAGTTTACGTACTATAATAGGACGTAAGTTACTAACTTACGTCCAAAAATTATTTGTGAGTTATCATTTATGTTTTTTTAAAATTCATAATATTTTTAATCTATAGTTAAACACATTTAACTAAATGAACTATTAAATTAAATAGATACTTACAGGTTTACGTATCTTTGTAGGACGTAAGTTAGTAACTTACGTCATAAATTTCGAGATGGATTTTTTTTTCTGTTCTTTTAATAAATTTTTCGGTTTTACGTTCTAGTTTTGTACGATAATATGTTCTATGTATAAATTTATAAAATATTATGTTTTTTATATAATATATCTAAAACTTCAGTACTTTGGATGTAATTTTTTGTTATTTTTATGAAGCGACATTAATTGTTGATAATATCCCATGAGGGGCTACTGTTACAAATAAATAAATAAATACATTTTCTTTTTCTTTTTCTTTTTCTGGTGAAGGTTACATATCACTTGACTGAAATCCATGTGGCATTCAATTAATTGTGCAACTGCTCTTTTTGAGATATGTGCCACTGCACTGTATTTCCTCCTTTGAAAGTTACAAGATTTGACTAATTCTCAGCTTATCATTCATTGCTTTGTGGAAGTTATTGTTGGCCATACTTATTACACCGCTGTTTGAGTTTGAAAAAAATATCTCCATAAATTATTGTTAGAAATTCGTCCTAATTCCAATCGGTGTTTGCCGGTTAGTCCATGAGATACGATATTTGACTAAAATCGATATATCTTTAAAAAAAATTATGTCAGATTTTAGTCAATTTTAATTATTTATATCTCATGATCCCACTTTCTATACGATGCGGTACTAAACTACGGACTCTCTTGTCACCACATTTTGAACGTTCAATCGAAAACGAGATACAATCCAACAATCTCTACCTTAACTCGTTTTTTGCTGACCGGACAACCAAGCACGCTCCGGCTACCTTTGTTCGTTCCCGCTAGCCGAGCACCCTTGCTCGTTCGACCACAGAACCAAACCTGATGTTGGATATTTTTCAACATCTGACACGTTTATTCGCATCACTACTGTGTGCCAACCACAACGTCTTGCTCCACCGTGGACCCGCTAGACCCACATTTGAAGTCAATTCATGTTGTTTCCTATAATCTTAGGTCTGATTCGCCTTTAGACCATCTTATAGAGGATCTTTGAGAATAGAGCATATATAACCAAATTATACGCATGAACGTTCAACATCATTTGACTTGGACCAATTACAGTCGTTTAAACCAGTTCCATAACTTTCGACTATGATAACACTTGTTGGAAACGATGTATGACCTGAACCGGAGTTGGTCCATGAAGCACAATATTGGACTTGACCCGTATGTCTTAAAATAAAATTCTCATGTAAAGTCTGAATCAATTTCAATTATCTACACCTCATAATTTTACTTCCTATCTGATATGGGACTAAACTATCGATTTTTCTGTCACTACCTTTCGAGCGCTAAACCGAAAACGAGATACAATCCAACAATTATATCTGGTTGAAATATATTAAGATTTGATTGTTAGTAAGATATATAATAATAATTTTCTATAATAGTTGGTGGAGTCAAAAAATAAAAAAATACTTTGTATTGACTCAGTTATGTGTTCGTCAGATTGTAAAGATATCATTGGAGATTCACTCTTTTCCCAATTCAAGATTTCGGTAGTCGAAATCTTGATTTTATTGAAAATCTCTAATGACGACACTCATGAACTAAAATTCCAGAAGGAAAAATAAAATTGGTTATTTACACTAATATCTTTTTTGTTTCATATTTATTATATGAATCCCTTTTCTTTTGAAAACAATTATACTAATATTTTCGATATTTTATGTTTATTATACAAACTTATACAGAAAATGTTCATGTAAATATTTTACAAAAAAAAAAACTGTATAATAAATTTAAAATAAAAAAGAGGCTAGTATAAATAACCCAAATGGAATAAATCTCAGCAAGCTAAGATTCAAACTCCAGCATCATTTTCACCAAGAAATAATTGCACAAATTCATGACTGAGCACTCCATGGACACCATGACAGAACACAGACACATGGTGGTGGACCTCCAATTCATGGTAGCCCTCCATTTCCCACTGTCATAAAACCACAACGAAAAAATAAATGGCAAAGTTCACTTCTCAGCCTTTTTCTTTTTCTTTTTCTTTTTCCCAAGCAGAATGATTCTTTTGCTTTGCACAGAACTTCCTGCAGTATTTTTTTTTTTTTTGGCAATAATTGATATTACTTGCAACAAAAGGAACACTATAAACTTTGTAAATGTTACTGCAACACTACTTGCATGCGACCAAAATAACTTGATAAATTTTTTGTGCAAGTCCTTAATATTTTAATCATAGCAAGCATAAAATATCTCCAAATTAGGACTATGAAACATCAAAAGCTTCCACTATTTAAACGCTACAACAGCAATAAGATTCTTATTGACTTCTTTACAAGCAATGAATGATTAATGTAT
The DNA here is from genome assembly GCA_036927795.1 of Iris macrosiphon. Taxonomy (NCBI): domain Eukaryota; kingdom Viridiplantae; phylum Streptophyta; class Magnoliopsida; order Asparagales; family Iridaceae; genus Iris; species Iris macrosiphon. The sequence goes on along the minus strand of JAYESA010000017.1, from coordinate 150,553,774 downwards.
AATTAACAAATTAATAGCCGAACTCAATTGGTTCATGTGGCCGATGAAAAGAGGTACAATTTTTCTGGCTAGACGGACGATCTCGAAATCAAATCACGAAGATGGTGTGGGACAATGGGTCCAAATAACATGCAAAACATGGTATATAAAATTTTGTACGTATCGTCGGATTTCTTAAAAAATAAAAATAATTAATTATCCCAATTATTAGAGCATATGGATCCATTTTACTTATATATATTTTTCTTCTTGTCACGCTAATATATTATTGTGGACAAGAGTGGTGGCCCCATTTAAACTTGATGGCACTGCCATTGGCAAAAGGATGTGGATGGGAGGACATGCTTGCACTTATGTTCCCTTTGAATATCAACCATATTATGTTTTAGTAAAGGGGCCAGATATTAGAAATTTAGAATTTACATAAAAAAAAACCCTTCTATTTCTAGTTTAACTCCTATGTTACCAAATTTTAGGTTAGAAAAAACATTCAATTTCTAGTTTAACTCTTATGTTAGCAAATCGTTCATCATTAGTATAACTGTATTGCTATATATGAAAATTATAGGCGATGTTATTAGTAGACATATATAAAATATCATTCATATTGATTTACATAATTAAATTTTATTTTACCTTTCCATAAAATACCAAACTAGATATATGTTTCGTACGTTGCTGGATTATTAAATCTGTAGTAGGTCCTCTAGGAATACGTTCGTCGTTTTGGCTGCCCATATGTATAATTATGGTTATCAAAACACATATTTTGATTGTCCAACGTTTTGCACGTTACATAACTTAAATTTACTAAATAAACACTAGTATCCTAGCATTTAAAAAATAAAAATAATATAAAATTATTGCATATACAAACAAGAGTATAAATGAAGGAGAATAAAATAGAGACCTTCAACAATAAGGATTTTGTGGGCTCACAAAGACTGTTGTGTCCACTTGCAAAGAAGAGAAAATGAAGGTTGCTCGAATTGCTGCTATGTGCTCACAAGGAATGTTGTGTATTACTTCTTAGTGCACTCTGTTCTTCTTCCTTCTCCTCTTCTTATAGCTCACACCTCCCACCAACTTCTCCTCTTTATTTCATTACTCATCTCCTTTACTTCCTCCCTCTACGAGACATGTCTCTTCTTCTTTTTTTCTATACTCTCTCGTATCTCTTCTTCTTCTTTTTTGTCAAGTCTCTTCTTCTTTTTTCTTGTCAATTCTCTTGTCTCTCAGTATTTTTGTCGTGTAGTCTTTTTTGTCTCTTCCACGTTAAACCAAATTGAATAGCATTATCCCCTTCCACGTTAAACCAAACCGAAATAATAGCCATTGGACATGAACCAAAACCAACTCCTTAACCAACATAAATCCATAGACTCAGATCAAATTTCAAACCAAAATAAAAATAAATAAAAAAGAAATTTAAATTTCAAACCCAACTAAAAATCAAACAAAAATCCAAAACTAAACTAAAAAAAAAAAAAAAAAAAAAAAAAAAAAACTAAATAGAAAAAACCAAAATATAACTAATTAAAAAATAATAAAATAAACTAATAAAATAAACCAAATCAAACCAAACCAAACCACCCTTACCTAACCGTGAGCCCCACAGTCCAATTTCTGCCAAAGATGTTGGCAAAAATTGGACTGTGGGGTCCACATTTTTCTATACGTATTCTCTGTGTTGTGTTTTCTGCCAACTCAGTTGGTTGACTCTGTCTTTATTTTCAATTTTAGTAAACTTTTTTCGTTTGTATTAATTTAATATAAATTAATTTTGCTACACTAAATTTTTAGTTCTTTTTACAGTAGCTAATTTTTTTCTTTTCTCTCTCTCTGTTACTTACAGTCTTAGCAAGCCATTCTTATTTCTACTCTTATAATGAGACTTCAAAACAGCTCAAAAGTGAGTCGTCTAAGTCGTTTGTAAATTCTCTACCATTTATTTAAATTTTAATATTACTTAAAAAAGGCTATAAATAACGCCATGGAGAATCGAACTTAACCAACAAAGAAATAACAGAAAATTTGTTGTACAATTTTTTTTTTAAACAAATTAACTAAAACGAAATAATTTGTCAAAAAATTAAAATCACGAAAGCTTTCGCCATCTTTGATGGCGAAAATATGAAATAATTTTTTTTTATATTTGTCAAATTTTCGCTAACTAGGATGGCAAAATGTTGACAATGATTTTTTTTTTTTGGTTTATTTTTTGTTGGTTTTTTTTTGATAGTTGGATTTGATTTTTTTGTGTGTTGGTTTTATAAATAATTAACCAATAGATTTTCTAACGATAATTTAAAATTAACTAATTTTTTTTTAAAATATTAGATACCACATCTATTATCATTCAAAATATAATTTTAGAAATAGCAACCGTTTGCTTATTATCTATACTAATTTGTTATTATGTATACTAATATAATTTTAAAAATATAATTATTATTTATAGTAATTTGTTATTATCTAACTAAACACATATTCAAAATTTATAACATATATTTATGAGAAATTATAATTAAAATAGATATCACAATTTAACAAATAACAAACTAATTATTTATTATCTATATAATTAATTACTTTAAATAAATTTTATGTATAAATAATAATAAATTATCTTTTAGTGATATGAAAGAAAAATATAATATTGATAATAATATTAATCAATAGATTTTGTTATCATTTATATTAGTATAGATAATAAAAAAAATCGAAAATAAAATTATCGAAAGTAAAATTTGGAGGTCGAAACATCGTTTTTTTGCGATTCTAAAAAATTTTGAATCCGCCGAACGATAAAACGTTTATCCCGTAGTACTTTTCGATACGATTATTTTGGCACAAAGTAGATCATGTTTCGATCTCTCAGTCAAAAGTTATGATACTTTAAAGTTTTAAATTTTAAATTTGTTTCTGTAACATGTGCGTCTTGCTTCAGATGCAAATTCTTTCTACACGAATTGTGTTACTCTTGTCGAAAACATAAAAATTGACCTATTATTTGACGAAAAACGATTTCAAAACAAATAGTTATGGCCGTTCGAAGTCTGCTCGACAGCAGACTTAATATTCTTATAACAGATTTTTTATTTTATTTTTGGTTTTTCAATGATAGCATATTCTATTTTGGATGTTAAATTTAATTTCTTTCTAATTTATTTAAAAAAATTATTGCTACAAATTTTTTTTTTAAAAGAACTAAATCTAAACAAAACTAAACAAAATAAAAAATTTTAAAAAATAAGAAAAGAAAAACAAACAAACCCGAAAAAAGCCGAGTTGGCTCCCTCGTTTGTTTGTTTTTAAAAAATCAACAAAAAAAACCTAAAAGATAAACTAAAAAAAAAATTATTGTCTGAGTTTCGCCAACCCAGTTGGCAAAAATTTGACAAATAAAAAAAAATTTTATTATTTCATATTTTCACCATCAGAAATGATAAAAGCTTTCGTGATTTCAAATTTTTGACAAATTGTTTCATTTTAGTTAATTTGTTTTAAAATATTTTCTGAACAGCAAGTTTTCTGAAAAAATAAAACCTCAGATCTTAACCACATGAGTTAGAAGAGATATTTGACTATAGTTATATAATATTATATAGTTAAATAATTAGTTAAAATTTATTTATTTTTTAATTTTTAGTTACGTGAGGGTATACGCACAACTTAGACGACTAGTATTTTTAATTTTTTTACAAAAAATAAAAATATATCTATAACAAATTATAATTTAAATAATTTAAATATTTTATAATAATATTAAAAAAAATTAATTTACGTGCAACAGAGGTGTATTTACTTAGTTTCAAGACAAAAGAAAGAGAAGTGTATGAATTAGTTTATTATTAAGATGATAAATGCAAATAAAAACTGAAAAAGTCCATTATTGTTGTTAAGAAAAAAAAACCCCTTCAATTGATTAGATTAATAAATAATATATTTTATAATAAAAGTAGAGGAAAATATGATTATTGTGTTTTCGACAATGTCCGTGTCAAGACAGCTAGCTGCTGGACCCGTCTCTCTCTCCTCTGCTAAAACTGGTCAGTACTAAATGCTCTTGTTCTTCTTGCATTTTCTTCTTCTTCCTCCATTGCTAAAAACTCCATAGCATATGCTATATCAAGCATTCATTCAAACTCTCATCACTATACATTTTTTTCTTCTCCGAACTCGACTACTACTACACTTCCACCACATGCTCACTTCCACTTCCATTCTCCCAACCACCAAAACCAAAGTTTCAAAAAACCTACCATTTCCCATAAAAATCCCTCCCTTTTCCCAAACAAGCAATTTCCCTCCCCTTCCTTTCATTCCCACACTGCTTCCTCTACTGCCCATCCTTTCCAAAAATACAAGCTTTATTGTTTCAAGTGCGTAAAGACCCCATTTTTATCACACCATTGTTCCAAAGATCCAATCTTTATGCAGCGGCGATGTCCGGAATAAGCTCTCCGCTCCTCAACGACGAGCTCTCGAAGCGCACTGTCATCTTCGGCCTCCACATGTGGGTCGTCGTCGGGATATGCGTCGGCACCGCCTTCGTCCTCCTCCTCTTCCTCATCTCCCTCTGGATCGCCTCCCGGAGGCCCACCAAGTCCTCCGCCTCCTCCCACCACTCCCACTCCAATGGCGCCAACCCCATCATCCCGACCTTCTCCAAGGAGATCCAGGAAATCCCCTCCGACCCGAAGCCAAACCACTCCTGCCTCTCCGCCGAGAGCCAGGCCCCCCTCCTCCCCGGGGACGAGGAGGCCGCCACCGCGGCCGGGCTCAACAGGATCCACATCGAGATCGGCAAGGACCACAGGATCACCTATGGGAGCGGCGGCGGCGGCGGCGGAGGGGCCGGGTCGAGCGGGGAGTGCCGCTCGTCCGACCGAGGCGAAGCCGCGGTGCCCGAGGTCTCGCACTTGGGGTGGGGGCACTGGTACACCCTCAGGGACCTTGAGGACGCCACCAACATGTTCGCCGACGAGAATGTGATTGGGGAGGGTGGGTATGGGATTGTGTACCATGGGGTTTTGGCGGACAATTCGCATATTGCTGTCAAGAATTTGCTCAACAATAGGTAACCCATTTGCACATTTTGGATGTTCCTTAGTATTGTTGTTTCAAAATGTGAACTTGGTTAAGTTTTTAAGAGTAGTGTAGCATGTCAACTTGCCTTCAGAATGCAGCACAATGCAACGGAACAAAATACTTCTTATAGTTACTAATTGACTGTTCTTTAGAATTTTGATTTCGGAAAAGTGGTTTCAGTTCCACTGGGGTGATTGAGAAAATGGTGCAAGTTTAGCTGGTCTTGGTACATTGCTTGTTATTAAGTATTTTGTTGATCTGTTTGTTATCGTCTTCAGGGGCCAAGCGGAGAGGGAATTTAAGGTTGAAGTGGAAGCAATTGGGCGTGTCCGGCACAAGAACTTGGTGAGGTTACTGGGTTATTGCGCTGAAGGTGCTCATAGGTAAAATTCACTTTCCCTTCTTAAATGTGTTTCCATTTCACATGCTAGCACACTGATAACATTGTTAGAATAGTTTGTGAAGGTATTATTCAATAATCAAGTCCTGCAGGCTGCAGAACTGTTTGGACTCTTGCAAATTGGTTACACGATAAGAATCTGCAGTCCGAAACAAATCGATGAACTAGTCACACGTTTTTGACATGTACAAATGTGGAATGACCACTTATTTTTTTGACAAACCAGATATTTAATGACCACGAAATTTCCAACCCAATTATACATGTAGAAGAAGAAAGTACTAATTACTACTTATACAAAACCACCACTTCACTTTGACAAGTAAATTTACTAGGACTAACGATAGGAACTGATATTGAAGATTGAGCTCCCAATTTACTGAGATCATAAATAGCCTCTCGAGACCTTGTGGCTACTACCTCACGGCTTCTATCCCATGTCTGTCTGCCCATGAATATTTTATATGTGGTGCTGTTAGTTTCTGTTTTTGATTGCTTACCCATGCTTGTGCTAGAAAAATGGGTACAACTATAACAAGGTTAACCTTTATTATGCTGTTTTAGTGCGCTACGAACTTTGTGAAACTTGTCTCATCTGTCTCTGTAGCTAAAAGTTTTGCTTCTCACCTGAATTAATTATGGATCCTGAGCTTGCAGCTATTCGTAGGAGGTTCTTTCTTATAGTACTGTTATGTTTCTCTTCAGGATGCTTGTTTATGAGTATGTAGACAATGGGAACTTGGAACAGTGGCTTCATGGTGATGTTGGACCTTCCAGCCCACTAACATGGGAAATCCGAATGAACATAATACTTGGAACAGCAAAAGGGTACTGTTTCTTATTTAATATACAACTTAAAATTCTTGTTTCCTTTCCTGGTTTGTTTCTTCAAATAAAAATAGTCTGGGTACAGTTTGACGTACTTACACGAGGGACTTGAGCCTAAGGTAGTTCATCGTGATGTGAAATCTAGCAATATATTGATCGACAAACAATGGAACTCTAAGGTTTCTGACTTTGGACTCGCCAAGCTCTTAGGTTCAGAGAGGAGCTACGTAACAACACGTGTAATGGGAACATTTGGGTTAGTGTGAATAATTCTGTTAGTTTGTTTTCTCTTCTTTAATTCATGTTGAATCTGCGTTGATTTAAAATGGGGAGTAACAATCGCCTTCTTGTTTTGCTTGATAGTTATGTAGCTCCTGAATATGCAAGTACAGGTATGTTAAATGAGAGGAGTGATGTGTATAGTTTTGGTATCCTTATCATGGAGATAATTTCCGGGCGGAACCCTGTTGACTATAGCAGGCCACCAGGAGAGGTTGGTATTGAAGTTATTTGCAAATTTGGAATTCTTTCAGTAAGAAGAAATTTAGGATTGCAGGAATTCTTTGCAGGTGAATTTAGTGGAATGGCTTAAGACAATGGTCAGCAACCGGAATTCCGAAGGTGTTTTGGATCCTAAGTTGTCTGAGAAGCCAACTTCAAGGGCTTTGAAAAGAGCTCTTTTGGTCGCACTCCGATGTGTTGACCCCGATTCACAGAAGAGACCAAAAATGGGACATGTGATCCATATGCTTGAAGTTGATGATTTTCCATATCGAGATGTAAGTTATATCAAAATTAATGCTTCAAATATTATCGGTTCTTATTTACTGCTTTATTGACCTCCTCTTTAATACTTCTTTTGAGTCTTCTACTTCATACAAATTCGAGTCACAGATGTATCCATATTAAACATGCAATCCTGTTACTTCTTGTTATATGTTGCACGGACACGGGAGATGGTGTCCTTATCTGTATCAATCCGTAACTATATTTGTGTTCATATTTGTAAAACATTGGTGACTACTTACTTATTTTTACCTACCTGAAAATGTCTCTATCCCATGTCCTTTTGTGTCGTTACCCTTATCTGTGCCCCTATGGTGCAACATAGGTTATTAGCTATTTGCTTGTGTTGATAATCTAGACAGCAATTGTGCTTTGAAGTCTTCAACAAGGAGGGAGACACAATTTGTTCTACTTCAATATACTAATTCGTAGTTCATAATATTTTGGTGTTATTTTGAGACTTTGTAGCTCTTGGAAATTAACGTTTCCCCTTGGTTAAGTTCTTGAGATAAAACAATTTATGCCTTGGTGATTATGTTTTCCACCAGCAGGAAAAAAATTGGAAGCTATTGTATATTATGTGTTGGTTAATTTTCTACATACGAAAGGATTGGTTGTATATAGATCATCATGATCATCCAATTATTTCATCATAATGGTGTTGGCTACGAAGCACTAGAAAGTTCTATAAATGATTTTACAAGTTTCTACAAGCAACTGTCAAGCCCTCTATAGTCTTATGTTGGCAGAAATTTCCTCTCTGTGGCAGTTATGAGCTAGAGGGTCTTGCACTAAAACCTGGAAGGGCAGTTGCGTGATAGGTAGACTTTTTTTTGGTCTTCCTGTTTAAGTCTACCTATCATGAGTGATTAAACTGAACCTACTTGAAAATGCCCGTATATGTGCATCCGTGCCCGTGTTGTGTCCCTATCAGTGTCCATACTCATGTAACATAGATCTCAACGCAGTTTTAAAAAAAGGTACAAACACCCTTAAACTTTTGAGTTTGAACCATCAACCAAGAATAATTCATATTTCATTACCTTCCAATCTACTTTCTCAAGCATCTTCTTCTGCACACTAGTCAAAGCTAAAGCAGCTTAAGTGTTAGCAACTAACACTTTTCTGATTAAATTAGTAAGTGGAAGGGAAATTGAACAATAGCCTGCTGTTGAGATCTTCATTTTTGACATTTATCCTTTGCTTGCTTCCTAACTAACAACTGACAGGACGGAATCATTTTCCATTTTATCTTTTGCTCAATCATGACACTATGGTTGTATTGTTCATTTCAGGACCGTCGAGCCACTAGAGATCCAACACGAACATACCACGACAGTCCACTGAATAAAGCAAGATCTTTAGAAAAGCCAGAGGCAGAGCCAAGTGACAGTAGCGCAAATGAAAGCAGTGATCCCGTTGATAGGTCTTCTACGTGGAGAAAGCAACAGGAATGATCTGTCTCTGTGCACATTATTTAGGCTAAGCTGCAAAATATCAAAAGTTTTGTATATTGCTTCCAAGTTACATATAATGCCGTATAAAGTTTTGTAAAATTTGGATAATTATCATTAGTCTCATGGTATTATCAAACATCTTGATAAAGTATTTCAAGATAATTATATATTTTCAGGAGATGTCTTTTGTGGTCTTTTGGCGAGTTGCCCATGCTCTTTTGTCAATGGTTTAACTTGGATTGCTACCTAACATACATAGTGAAAATACAGGATTAGAAGGTTCAGGGAGGTTTATCTCAGTTATTAAAACTAATATATCTAAGCAAGACAACCATGGTGAATTGTGACATGTTCCTATATCAGTTTACGTCTTGAACATAGATGGGTGCTCTTGTGGGAGTGATTCCTATTGATGCCCATCCCTAAAAATTAGTTGACAAAATGTAGGAAACAATCACTTTGACTAATTTCATTAACATCAAGAACAAATTGAGCACTTAAAGTCTCTTATATTCTCACTGTCAATTCCAATCCTAGAAACATGATTACTTCTTTCGGTAGCCAGCAAGAATATAGAATCTTCCACTATGTTTGGGAGCTTTGTGGGAGAGGGTAAGGAGGGGAAGACAAATTAATTTTACCCAAAAAGTTCGAGATAAAGGCTTCATTTGTGCTTGACATATGGGGACGAGTTCATCTATCAGCAAAACTTCTCAAAGCAAATACATAAATAATTTCAGTATTGATGTCCAAAAAATAATTCACAGATTTAAGATTTCCGCTTATGAGAACATGAGGAGCCTATGTTAGAAATGTCTCACATCCTGGCAACAAAAATTATGAGGATCAAAGGAGTAATAAGGAGACCGAAAAATCTGAGTGATAAGGTTGTGATTCCTCGCAATGATTTCAAACAAACAGTGGAGAGAAATAGAGTGATCAAGAAGACTTTGGGGTCAACAAATTCAAACCAAAAGTTAGTTCAACAAGATGAAAATATCTTGAATCAAAACAGTGGAATCAGTTCAGTTTTATCATCTCACATGACAACAGCAGAATCAATTCGGTTTTATCCTTGGATAAATGCATCAGTTCACATTCAGGTTCAGGTGCAAGCACAGCCTCTACAGAGTTGTTAGTTTGTTTGATGTAATGTTATTTTTGTTTAGGTTCAGGTTCAGGTGTTTGTAAACTTGCGGTTGTTAGATTTCTTTAAATAGGAATCAATGTGCTGTCCTGGAACCAACGAAAAGGAAAAGAAATACACAGCCTCATTTATCCAATCCAAAGTTCTTTTTTGTGTGTTTCAATTTTTTCTCTGCCTAAACAGGTCAAGAAAGGTATTTTACAAAGCCTGAGTTCAACCATATAACCACCACTTTGATTCCTGATAATGAGTTCTTACAACCATGAATAACAATCAACGTCAGTTTAGTTGTCGAATTTTGCAAAAACAAGCAGAAACTTAATAGGAAAAATCTGTTTTTCCACATAATAAGTCTGCATTAAGAGGAATTACATTCAACAAAACAAAAAGCTTGATTTCACTTAAACCAAGACATGCTAGGATACGACTATGTAGTATATGGAGATATAGTTCCACAAGAGCGAGTAGACAAAAAGCAAAAGGAACAGATGCACTCCTGGAAGTATTTTTGCTTTTGCTGAAAAGGAGTGATCAAAGATGAGAGAACAGCTCCAAGTTGGCACCACCCAGTTCTATCCATTACCTGCATAACATAGAGCATATACTTAATACAGATTGTACCAAAATTTAATAAATATATAGGCAATCGGAGCATGTTAAAAATAAGCCTATTTTGTCCTAGTTTGGCTTTGTACAAGACCTATACGAAAATAAGAGTTACGAAGAGAAATAAGCTTATTTCATTGCTAGTTTTGGCTTGTACAAGAGGCACATTGTATCTTCTGTGAAAGTATTTCAAAGAAATCATAGTTCTCGTATCTCCAACCTATACTCCTCATCTTAACATTCCTCTCACTATTTCTTGTTTTTAACAAACAACAAGTATTGTTGGAGGAGGCACACCTTATTCATTTCCAGTCATGATTAACATTTAAGAATCATAAAGTAAATACATTTACAACCCAAACTGAATCCATATATATAATTACTGATAATCTTCTACATCATGGCCACTTCCTGTGCAGGTAACACTCACTTTTCTTTTTCTTTTTCTTTTTCTTTTTCTTTTTCTTTTTCTTTCTAGAATATAACATAGAACTTTTAAGATCTATATGAAGAGCTTGGATAAAGATTCATATAGCCAAATCCAAATATTTGAACTTTGAAGAAGATGATATTTGAGACATAATTGTGGCAAGGTGGCGGAGTTGTTTAGAATTAAGAATATGATATACACAGTCCACTAAGTAAAAATATTGTTTTGTGCATGTATTCAACCGGGATCACATTGATTGAACATCCATCTTGTAGACTTCTTGGACATTTTATCATAGTAGTAACTAAATCAGTTACCAATCTTAGCATGCTACACAAAATTAAGAAAAGCATAAACGTTAAAAAATTAATTACATTGCTACCAAAAGCTTTTCATACTGATTAGCCGTTTGATGCATAGATATGAAACTTCAAATTTGTTAGTAATTCTGTAAGAAACAAAGATCCTAGTAGTGGTGATAAACTGTGTACTTTTCTATGAACATCAACTTCCTCTACATATACTTGACATTAGTATGCTATTTTAATTTGAAGCCTCAAGACAGATATGACATTTCCCTACTTTCACTTTCTCCATGACTACTTGACAGAAGTATGCAATTTAGATTTGTACCCTCGAGACATACATTATTACGTTGAGCCAAAGTATCTCCATACTTTCCTACTGCGCACTTTCCCCTCACGAATCACTCTTGTTTAAGGAGCAAATCATGTAACAATCCACATAAATATAAATGATTGAAATGAAGACAAGTTACCTGTTAGTCTCATTGCCACATTAAGCCCTATCAACCACTAGAATAACCACTTGCTCTGATTATGTAAACCTGTAGTAAGAAATGTAAAAAGAGTATGAATAACTTAAGCCTGCTTAAGACAGATTAAGGTAAATAATATATTTGAGTCACATTACAAAAGAAATGCCAAAACCAAGAATAATGTGTTGTACGTAGATTTTCTGTATGTAGATGACGGTTTCAGTTTTCCAAATGCTTCGAAGCAGTTTGAATTCTAGTCTCTCTAAAAATAATATAATGGGCAAGTAACAGTAGATGGATCACATTTGCACCTTGAATACAGTAGGCTGGACCAACTCAAAAACCAAAGCATCTCCATCGACCAATTCATGAGCAATAGAAAAGCCTCTCCACCCAGCACTTAACCCTCTCTTTTGGGCAAGGTAATTAGTGTCCGATTCATTGTCATCTTCATCTATTAAAGTGATTATTGAATCGTGCTTTGGTAGGTACTTGTTGGTAAATTGTCTAGGAAGTCCCTGTTCAAGGTTTTTTCACAAACTTAATGCAACACCATATATTATCTATACCGGTGAAAAGAAAAGAAAAAAAAAATCTTTCCGGCTACTTACAAGCCAAAATCCTCCAGTAGTGTGGGATTGGAGCATAGGCTTTACAAAAGAAGGAAACTTAGCTCCGAGTGATGATTCGAGTTCTTCTGCTTTAGCTTGAGCATATTCCCTCGCTTCATCAGAAGCATACACTCTACCTGACAAATCTCTCCGCTGCTTAAACATTCTAACACATCAAAAGGTTACCATTAAAGAAGCTTCAACCTTGTACGTGATAAATGGTAATGTTATAGGTAAGAAGAGCTTATGTATTTACCAACCTTCTCGGTAGCAGTACTTCAGGTAACACCTATCAAATATCACAGATATTGTGAGGACCAGAGTTCTTGTTAAACATTTCTTGCATATTCTTAAAGAACAATAGAGGATGTAACAATGCACACATGTACACACCATTTACTTTGTCTACATAATAATATATTCTATAAATAAATAAATAAAAGACTCCAAAAAAATCAAACATAATTGATATCTTCCAAAACCTAAATTTTAGATAACATTGAGTTGAACTTTCCTTGAGCACCAATTTGTATTTTACCATTAACAATAACGGGTTTTACAAAACCAAATGAACCATCTAACTAAGATATGATTCCTAGATGATAATAAACCCAAAACTTAATGTGTATCCCAAAACCCCATCTAGCATCAATCCACTTTCTCAGCGTAGTAACCAATGTTTCACCAAAAAATGAACCCCTTTCTCGACAATCCTAGTGGAACTCATGAGTTCTTAATTGTTAAAACTCGGCCATCAAGAACCGTTGTATTACATGTATCTTATCCTTTATTTATTTTTCAAAGGGCCTAAACAAAACAAGTGAAGGGTTCATAACGTGATTGCAAGTTCTTATTGTGAGTTCCTATTTGAGTTTCTGTAGTCGAATTGGACATTTAAAGGTGGAACAAAGTGAGAATCCCAAAGACCCAGTAAGTACATAGTTACCTGTCTAATCAATAATAGAGGGCATTCCCTAATGTTAGAAAAGCAAGATATCAAGAGCAAAATTAAGATATATATAGGACCTCCGGGCTAGATTAGTGGACCTTCGGGGCTGAGTTTGTAAGAGCATCAATAGTAGATGAAGCTCAAAAATACATCTACAGGCCAAATTTGTAATAAAAAATAAATGTAGAATGGATTGGGTTTGTATGGGAATAGTAAAAATAAATATTGATGTCCAAATGAGATGAATGGACATAGATCCATGTGTCATCCTTCTTTCTTTTTAAAAAAAGTATAAAATCTAGAATCTAGAAATTGGGGTCCCAAATTGAGCCTTACTATTCTACACAATGAGTTTCGACCATTCTGAATATAGAAATTCTGAGACCTAGGCTACAACATATATGGCTCGGATGAGACCATCAAGGGCCTCCAATTAAGACTTATTATTCTACAAAATGAGCTTTTGCATTCTGAATCTAGAAATTGGGATGAGTCGTACTATTGATGCTCTAAGCCCTTAGAGTTGTAGAGTTGCAAACTCTATAATACAATTATCTTCTTCTTTTGCATGGCACACACATATAGTCCCTTATAGGACTAAGAAAATCTGTTCGGCGTACCAAAATAAACATAATAAATGAGGAGAGAGAGAGAGAGAGAGAGAGAGAGAGAGATAGATTGCTGATGATATATACTTCTTTGTATGTCTGCTCTGGGAGATTTGCTATTCGAATCGACCTGCGAGCGACCACAAACTCTTCCTGGGGGGCTTTTCTCTTCACCTGCTTAGCCTGCAAGTTCCAATACAAACAAGTTTTAGATCGAATATTAGCCATTTCAAGAGAGATGAATATAAGCGAGAATGAGTGAATGAATGGATTTGTTACGGGAGAGCTTTTGGGAGTGGTGGATGCACGGAGAAGAGCGGAGAGGTGGCCGAGGTTGAGCTGCTCGAGCCTCTTCTTGTTCTCCTCCAGCTTCTTGCGTCGAACTTCCTCGTAGTCCGCCATTGATGTCGAGAGATGATGATTGAGAGGGAGAGGGAGAGGGCGTATTTGGACGTTTGAATGTTCGAAACAGATGACTGCCGAATAAGATGACAGTGGCATTCAGATTTGAATTTGAATTTGAATTCAAAATAGATGGGACAAATTTTTATTTATTTTATTTTATTTCGAAGGATTTGTCTTTACTTGGTAAGATTACCATTAAGGTCCGGATTGGTTCGCAGAATCACCAAGTTTTAAAAGAAAAATCATTTCTTTTCTAAGTTTAGATGTGAAGTAAATGGAGGAGTAAATAAATGTTATGAGAAAATCTGAGTTGCATTACACTTTTTTTACCATAATTCAAGGTCAAGAATATTTTCACTTTTAACGAAAACTAACAGTCAACTAGTTTTGACCAAAATGTCATGTGCTTTTGCTCTCATACCGTCAATTGACGGCATTAGTACATGCATTTATACCACCATTAATATTGACGATTTGTATTGTTTTATTTATTTCAAAAAGTTTGTTATCTTCTACATAATATTTATATACTACTTTATTGTTTACATAATATTCGGTTGTTAATTTTGGTTCTTGATAAATGCACTGCAAAGATGACTCGGGCTGTCCCAAATTTGTTTCTAAATTTTTCACTTAAAATTTTACTCAGGGCTAACACAAAAATTTATGTAGGACTGTCAAAATTTTCTCGTTTTCCCTTAGCACACCCAGGCTACCTTTTCTCGTTTTCGCTAGCTGAACAACCTAAGTACACTCCGGCTACCTTTGTCCATTCCAGCTAACCGAGCACCCAGGAGATCAAACATATTGTCATCTCGATCTGTTCGACCACAGAACCAAACCTGACACGTTCATCCACACCATCATTGTGTGCCAACCACAACGTCTTGCTCCACCTTGGACTTATCAGATTCACCTTTAAAGTTAATTCGTGTAGTTGATGCTCCTACTCCACCTTGAGAAGAGCCTGTATAATCTATGAACGTTCAGCACCATCTGTGTCGAACCAATTATAGCCGTTCAAACAAGTCCTGGAACCTTGGGCTCTGATACCACTTGTTGGGAACACGGTGTGACCCGAACCGGAGTTGGCCCATGAGATGCGATATTATACTGGACCCATATGCCTTAAAAGGGAATTTTCATGTAAGGCCTGAATCAATTCTAATTATCTACATTGCATGATTCCACCTCCTATCCAATGTGGGGCTAAATTACCAACTCCATTGTCACCCTCCTTTTGAGCACTCAACCGAAAATGAGATAATTATAACTTGAAATGTTACATTTATATACAATTCCACTAGCATTCTTTCTAGTAGCTGTGCAAGAAAAATTACGTGCAATTGCTATCACTAATAAAACTTCTAAATGCATGACGATTCATAAATTCTTTTCCAATGAATAAATTGTTTCCAGTAACACAATCAATATTATCATCAAATTCATTATCTAATTTTTTATTAAATTATCACTATTTTTATCGTCGGTATTACCATCATCTACTATATGTTCTTCTTCGGTAAATGAAATAACTTGGTGAGAAGAACTAGGAGCACTACTAATTCTTGGTGGTGGTGGTGGTGGAGTCACAAAAATATTAATATACGGTGATTGTATATTAACTTCAAGAATAAATTTTCACGCTTGCTCACTAACTAAATTTATACAATTAGATAGATAAATATGTACCAATAAAAATTCATAGTCAATAGAAATTTTTTCAATTATTAGATTACGTAAATTATGAAACAAAATATTTTGATCAATTAAAAGAACTTCAACTAAACCTCCTTCATAATCTAACCCATTTAGTACACCACCAAGCGAGCATAGTGTTGTAAGACTTCAATCCATGGCAAGAAGAAAATGGACTTCAAAGATTGTATACTGAACTGAGCTTCTCCTGTGTGGAAAGAAAGAAAATTTCTGTTTGCAATTTTTGATATGCTGATATGAAACAAATACTACGTTTATATAGATAACTTCGAAACGAACGTTAAACGAACGTTAGATATGAACGTTGGAAAAATGAAAGAGCTGTTAAAAGAGTCGTTGTGAAATAGCCGTTGGACATAAACAAACTTCTAACCAACACCAATCCATAGATCCAACCCAATTTTAAACCCAAATAAAAACCTAACCATTCCCCCCTCCCCAACCTATTATTTGTCTTTGTTCTTTACTTAGTCTTCTTCTTCTTCTTTTTATCAAAAAAACTAAAATCTAAATAAACTAAGCCTTAGAGGATATCTTTTTCTTTACTTAGTTTTTTTCCCCTATCAAAATAAACTTTAATATGAAAATAAACTTTAATAAGAAAATAAGGGGAAAAAAGTAAAGAAAAAAAAAGTAATTATTAGTTTTTTTTTTACTTAATTTTTTGTTTGTTTTTTGTTTTGTTTTTATATCAAATTAACTAAACCATTCCCCACCCGACCCCTACCCCACCCGAATCGGTCCCCTCTCTCCCCTCCGAACCGGCCTCCTCTCAACCCGAACCAGGCCCCAACCCCACCCTACTTTCCGCCAACTAGGTTGGCGAAATTTTGGCCAAGACCAAATTTCGCCAACTAAGCTGGCGGAAAATGCGAGCATGCGAGCCCACTTCCCCCGACTCGTCCATGTGTTACCTCCTCCTTGGTTCCGCCTTCTTTCTGCCAATGTAGTTGGCGAAACAATTCGTTCTTCTTAATTTTTGTAAACCTCCTGATTTTCAAGAAAATTTTAATTTTTGGATTTTTACATTTTTCTGGAATTTCTGGAATTTTCTGAAAATTTTCTCTAATTAAATTAAGGTGTTTTAATTATTAAAAGATTTTTAAATATTAATAAATAATATTAAAATATTATGAAAATAATATTTTATGGTGTAGAATAGAAAACCAGACATAGGGTAATTTTCCGGGAATTTATTGGACCCCGGATGGATTTTAAAAGCCATAAATACTAATTAAATTATTAAACCAAACCGAGTTTATTTTAAATAAACCAAGCCAAGTTGAACCAACCGGGTTCATTGAACCAAACCCAATTCCTTATCGGGTCGGATCCGGGTCCAACCCAGACCCGACCCGCACCAACCCGACCCGTGCCCTATCCTAGTGGATCGGGTCGGATCCGCCTGACCCGACCCGACCCGGCCGCCCGCGAACCCGAAATCTCTTCTTCTCTCCCAAACGCCTCCGCCCGACGGTTCCTCTCCGGCCGCCCGTTACGCCGCCGCCTGGCCTCCCGTCGCCTCCTCTTCCTCTCCCCTCAACCGCCGTCCTCTCCGCTCCGGCTTCTCCTCACCGGACGGCCGTCCCTCTCCCCAATCTCTTCTATTTAAACTCCTCCCCTGAACCCTAGCCACCTAGTTCCCCTCTCCTCCGCCACCGGCTGCCCCGCCTCACCGAAACCCTGGCCGCCCTGCTCCGTTGTTCTCCGCCCAGCACCGGCCACTGCCCCTCCCAGCGCCGCCCTCGACGAATAGAAGGCAGCAGCAGGCGACCGTTCCCTAGCGCCGCCCGGCCAACCGTGAGCTGCCCTAGCTCCGCCTCTGCAGACGTCGACTCTTTCCGGCGAGCTCCCCAGCCGCCGTCGGCTTCATCCCTCCCCGGCGAGTCCCTCCAGTGAACTCCGGCGAGCCTCGGACATGACCCAGATGCAGAAACCCTAGGCCGGACACAAACAGTAGACTCGACACAGAGGATTCGACTCGGACACAGTGTATCACGAGTCGGACACGAAGGATACGCTATTTTCAAGCCCAGTTCAGGTATCCGTAACTTTTTGCTCGTAGCTCGAATTTCAATTCCGTAAATTGCAGTGCGTAGCCTATATGACCCCCTCGGTGCCCGTGCAAACTGCTCAGGGCATCGCGTCCTGTGGTGATCGCACACCACGATCCAAAAACAGGAAAAACCAACGCCCCGTTTCACCCCGGAATCGAGTACGTCCCGCCAAACGGGACGACTTGGTCACGTGCGGTCTTTATCGATACGTGCGCATCGTTGATACGGACGTGCGGGCTTTCGTAGAAGCTGATTCGGATGTGCGTGCACACCGAAATCAGTGCGTATCCGCGGACACCGCCCCGTATCCGACTTTTCTGATTCTCGTTGTAACTTAGTGTACACATGTCGGATCGAGACGAAACTTACACCATCGGACTCGTAGCAATACGCTGGTCCTGTGAGCCAAGTTTGGTTCGATTCTGAGAACGTTGACAAAATCGTGTGTCGTGGGCCCCACAGGCTCCACCCGACGGGCGATTTTGAGAACGGCTCTTCGAAATCCAATTCTGGAAGTTCCGTTGGGTTCGTATCATCGTTCCTGACCTGTTGACACTAATTTGGACTGATTTGGAGACCTTTGACCCTGACGCATTTTTCGGTGCAAAGCGGCCTACATTTGGACCCCGTCTTGACCCAAAAATGATGTTTTTGCCCTTGTCTCCAAATTGGACTCAAGGACAGGCGTTTCTAGCTGATTAATATTTTCTGGACCTGATGGTGATGTTTGTTTCAGCAACCGGAGTACTGCTTGGAAATCCAGCTGAAGCTCGAGCTATAACTGAAACAGGAAACCCAGGGAAGTGTACCTTGCCATAAAATACAGTTATTGATTCATTTTGATTTTCTTGCTTTAATTTCTGTGACTGTTGTACTTGCCCTATCAAGTACTTATTACCCAGGACACCTGACACAAAGCATGATACAGAATCTTCCTGATTATTCAAGGGGGTTTTGTATAGGATATAGATTTCATGATTTAAGCTTTATTTTCTTAGAACTTAATAAATGACTGACTGCATTAGTTTTAATCTTGCGTAACATGAACATTGAGAACTGTAACGTGAGATTACATTGGGTGGGGAGAGTATTACCATATCAAGGCTGAATATATATTATATTGTGTAATCTGGATGTGTCCTAGTCTCTGACACAGAGCTTTGGCACCTGTACTGGCCCTTCGAGAAAATACTGCTATGGTTTCTTGTCACTGATCCTGTAGTAGTCTCAGCCTGAGTATGAATAATAACTCTCACTTGCATGATCACTTAGATGGTTTAATTACTTACCCTGTTATTCTTTTATTTCTGCGCTGCATTATATTTTGGCATATTTTATCTGTACCTTGCTATGTCCCCTGAGGACCTGGAATGGATTATGTCCCCAGATTTAGCAGACGAGATCTACCCAGAGGTGTACGGAACAGGGGCACTACTCGGAGCCAAGGAAACATAATCCAAATAGGAACGATAGCCAGTTTATCTTGTTCGAAGTTAGTGGACGGATCCCATCTTCTCAGGACTACCAATCTTCCGTCGAAGGTCCATGGGCCATTTTGGATAATCCTCTCTAGGTCTTCCGCTATCCCAAACTTGATGAAGTAAAATCCATTCTCCCTAGAGTGAATGTCCATGCTTCCTTTTGGCTTCCACATTCGCAAGACAAATCCCTTGAGTTGTCCAAAATATGGTCGGACTTCCATTAGTAAAAAAAAATCGTGTTCTTCCAAAATTCTTCCATTTCTGATATATCATCTTTGCAAATTGAGATGACCTTACTTCATTTTTGACTTTAGGTGCCACAAAGTGCATCTCAATGTTCTCCCTAGCCAAGTCTGGCCTACACTGGTCCGCCCATGTGGTAGGGACAACACCCGAGGTCTTAAAAAGGTTTGGGTCTCTTATCGACATTTTGTCGAACACATGGGGGGGACGTGTCTTGTCACAGGAACAATAGGCTTAGGTGGGACACAAGCATTTTGAGAAGGGCCGAAGCTGATTGGCGAAGGCAGCCACCCTTTCCCAAGAGGGATAGCCCCATAGCAAGGGAGATTTCCTAGTCGCAGCCGCCGAGTTCATTGATTTTTTTTTCCTTTTTCGCATCGGCGGTCTACCATCGTCAAACCCTCGCTGGAGAGGGTTGAAGTCTTCTCAGGACAAGGAAAAAGTGGAGGGGAGGAGGTCTCGGGCCTCCGGACCGGCAGCAACTTTCGTGTAGCCAAGGGACCTGCAGCAGAAACGGAGTCCGGAGAGGCATTGGAGATCACAGAGGGGGAGGAAGATGAAGGGGTGAAGGGACCAAACTCGCAGGCAAAAGGGACCTGCAGCAGAAACGGAGTCCCGCTCGGTACATCGCGTCCTGTGGTGATCGCAAACCGCGATCCAAAAACAGGAAAACCAACACCCTGTTTTACCCCGGAACTGAGTGCGCCCCGCCAAACGGGACGACTTGGTCGCGCGCAGTCTTCATCGAAACGTGCGCGCCGTTGATACGGACGTGCGAGATTTCACAGAAGTTGATTTGGATGTGCGTGCACACCGGAATCAACGCGTATCCGCTGACAACGTCCCATATTCGCTCGTTCTGGAACACATCATAACTTTGTGTACACACGTCAGATCGAAACGAAACTTGCGCCATCGGACTCGTAGAAATACGCTGGTCCTGTGACCCAAGTTTGGTTCGATTCTGAGAACGTTGACAAAATCGCGTATCGTGGGCCCCGCGGCTCTACTTAACGGACGATTTTGTGATCGGCTCATCGGAATTCAATTCTGGAAATTTCGTTGGGTTCGTGTCATCGTTCTGGACTTGTTGACACTAAGTTTGACGAATTTGGAGACCTTTGACCCTGATACGTTTTCGGTGCAAAGCGGCCCACATGTGGACCCCGCTTTGACCAGAAACTGTCATTTTTGTCCCTGTGTCCAAATTGGACTTAAGGACAGGCGTTTCTAGCTATTTGATATTTTCTTAGACTGTTGGTGATGTTTATTTCAATTTTTGGAGGAGTACCTGCAGGTTCCACTGATACAGGGACAGCTGTTGGTATTCACACCCCAAGCAAGTGTACCTTGCCAACATTGCAGTTCTTGTTACATATTTCCTTGTCTTATTTACATATGGTTGTACATGCTTGACCTAGGACTGTGTGACTTACTTAGCGTTCGATTAATAGTCGGGTGCCAACACCGTACGCGGAGTTGTGTAACGTCACCTAGACATGGATACCGAGACCCTATACTTCTCGTGCTTGCATTATCAGGTACATCATACCCAGGATACTTGACACTATTCATGAGACGGAGTCTTCCTGAGATATTCATGGTGATTCTGTATAGGATACATGTTACATGACATATTCTTTTTGCTTAGATATTACATGACTGGTTGCATTAGATATGATCCTGCGTGGCATGGACATGAGACGTTGTGGACATGAAACGTATGATTACATTGGGTGGGGAGAGTCACACAGGCTACATGTTGATTATATTATGCCGGCGTCTCAGTCTCTCTCTGAGCTAGACAGCCACATGATATCACTACTACCGGCTCCCCGACACAGAGCTTGTAGTGGTTTCAGCCTGAGTTCTAGTGCTGCTCTCATCTTGCATATCACTTAGCTGGTTATATAGTTTACCCTATTGCTTCATTTATTGCTGGAGAGTCACACAGGCTACAGGTTGACTATATTATGCTGGTGTCTCAGTCTCTCTCTGAGCTAGACAGCCACATGATATCACTGCTATCGGCTCCCCGACACAGAGCTTGTAGTAATTTTAGCCTGAGTTTTGGTGATGCTCTCATCTTGCATTTTACTTAGCCGGTTATATAGTTTACACTATTGTTTTATTTATTTCTGTACTGCATTATTTGGCTTGAGTTATTTTGTACCTTGCTATGTCCCCTGAGGACCTGGATCCGGATTATGTCCCCAGGATTAGCAGACGAGATCTATCCCGAGATATACGGGACATGAGCATTAGCAGGAGCAGGAGCAGGAGCAGACACTGGAGCAGTACCAGATCCAGTAGACGAGTGATCCCTGAGGGTATCTTCTGAGTATATACTATTTTCATACTCAGCATTTGCTGTGGTTATCTTTATTCATGTATCTTGACAGATGTATCAGATTCATTATCGGGTTATTTCCGAGTTTATATTCTATTAAGATATGATCTTGCTTTATGATTCTGATATTGTTATATTTATTCTGTGGATGAGATTAGTATATCTAGACCCTTATTGTTGTACTACAGCTTAAGTATGCCCCGATGGATCCAATAAATTAGGTTTGTCCATCGGTGTGTGCTGCTGGCTATTGCCACGTGTCCAGTCCCTCGATATTTTGGGACTGGGGCGTGACAGAGGTGATCGTCGATGATTTCTCCTGAGTATCTAGTTTATCATACTCAGTTATTTCTATTGTTAGACTCTTATTTCCTGTCTATTGAACTGCTGTATCAAACTCTCTATCGGGTTGTTTTCCGAGAGATTTATTGAGACTTGTTGATTATTATTTTATCTTGATGAATCTGATATTGATTGTATTTATCTTCTGTAGATGAGATTAGTATCATAGACCTTTATAGTTGTTTTATAGCTTAAGTACACCCTGATGGATCCATTAAATTGGGTTTGTCCATCGGTGTGTGCTGCTGGCCATTGCCACGTATCTAGTCCCTCGGTATTTTGGGACTAGGCGTGACATAGTTTTTTTTGGTGGCCCATGCAGGTCAATGACTAAATTGTTTTGGTTTCAGCTAAGGAACTGAGCAAGCCTGCGACAAGGATAGGATAAGTTTTAGGATCTCATCAACTTTTTGAATCGTTCTTGATCTCTATATCGGATTCAAATTAATTTCTTGACTTGCATCTTGCTTGATTCCCCTTTTCGCCTCTTATCGTTTATTTTGGATGCAGAGTAATGAATCCGCCGGTAATAGACGAGACTCCTGTAGGATCACCACAAGGTGTTGTGGTTACCCACGAAGATGAAGTGACACCAGTGAGTGGAGGCCAATCAGCACAACAAAGCAATCAAGCAAATCATCATGCCTCGAGAATCCAGCGAGATGACATTCCACCATCGACGCAGTTTACTCCACCGACGCCTACTTTTCCACCAGGACAGCCTATGGGCGGACAGCAGATGTTCCAAATATTCTACGCAATGATGCAAGCCCAACAACAAGTTCATCAAGAGGGCCAGCAAAGCCAAGCGGAGAAGTTCTTTGACGAACTTAGCTCTGAAATACAAAAATATATCAGCTCCGTTGCAACTACTACATACACGAACATCTTTGTTGCAGCACGACCCATGGAGTGCGTCACCAGGAGAGAGTCCAGCCAAAAGTGGCTGCATGCATTAGCACCAGACCGAGCACAACAGGAAAGAGCTGCAAAACGACCACAGATGAATCCACCACATAGAGCAATATCACATTCTTTAGTCCTTCCTACTTGTCACTACTGTGGCAAGGTAGGCCATCTCGTCAAGGAATGCCGACGCAGATTGAGATTATGTTTAGCATGCGGATCCAGACAGCTTTCGGTAAGGGATTGCCCTGAACGTCGAAAGAAAGCACTGATGATTCATCGACCAGTCACATCAGCACCAGCCAGAACACCACGAGCAGCACTCTTCCAGCAAGCCCAGCAACAGCAGAAGACACCACCACAAGGACGCGGACAAGCTTTTGTGATGACCATGGAGGACGCACAGACTTGAGGATTAGCGAATGCGCGTAAGATTTAAGTTTCATCATAGCTATTTATTCCTAGTATTGCCATAGCACGTGCCTGTTAATTCATTTTTTTAGCCTCAAACCTAGTATTTTGAACTTGTTATTACTTGATACCCAAGCTGTAGATATTCTTTCTCTATCCAGATTCCTTTACTCTTGAATTACATATCTCTCATTGCTTAGGAAAATATTTTTATTCCTTCCCTATGTGTTCTGCTTAACCCTCACCCTTCGATTTCTCCTTGATCATGATTCTTTATTCTTTGTGTCGTGCTTCAAACATGTCTTGAAACCGTGTTATCTCTTCTGACCGGTTATATTTTCTTAATTGTGAGGATGCAATTCTTTTAAGGAGGGTAGATTGTAAACAACCAGATTTTTCAGAAATTAAAAATAAATTTTCAGGATTTTTTTGAAATTTTTAACTAATTAAAATCAATGTTTGCTAGAATTAAATAAATTTTATGATTTTATTAAATATTAAAATATCATGAAAATAATATTTTTGGGTGTAAAATAATTAATTAGTCATAGTATAATTTTTCTAAAATTTATTGGGCCAAAAAACTATTTTTAAAGACCTAAAAACATAGATTTAAATAAACCAAAACAAACCGGATTAAACCCAGTTGAACCGAACCGAACCCAACTAAATAAACCGAACTGAACCTATACTAAACCCACCCTATTGGATCGGGTCGGATCCATACCCGACCCGAACCTGTTAACCCGACCCGTCCCCTAAAACTTCTGCTACAGTTCCCCCGACTTCCCCGGCGCTGCTCCGACTTCCCCAAACCGCCGTCCTTTCACCTCCTCTCCGCCGCCGCGACCCAGCGCCTTCTGCAACCGGTCTCCCGCTCTGCCTCCTCGACGACCTTTCCCCTCCCTGAACGACCGACCGTTCTCCTCCCCGATCCCCCTATTTAAACCTCGGCCACTCCTCTCCACCACCACTACCGCCATCATCCCTTGCTGCCACCACCGCCATCACCGACGACGCCTCCGCCCGTCTACCCGCAGCAGCCCAGCGACCCCGATCCCCAGTGATCCCGACAGCATAGCATCCAGAGAGCCCTACCCAGCTCCGCCGCCAGCGAGCTCCGCCGCGCCGCGCCGCACCGCTCCGTGCACGCAGAATAGTCGATACCTACCCCTGTTCAGGTAAAAATTTCTCTCTCCTCGCCGCGTTGTTTTTCGAACAGACTGTTGCGACATGTTTGCTACGTGACCCTCTTGAAACCTGTACAAAAAGTTCGGGGTATCGCGTCCTGTGGCGGTCGCAAACCGCGACGCAAAAATAAGAAAACCCCCCCTATTTCTGAAAATCAGAAATTGGTCCCGAACTCACAAGTTCACGATCATTTTGCGTACAGCCTATTAATTAATTCTAAAATTCACTTGAACAGTTATTTAGACCATATAACTGAGTTTCAAACCCTGTATTTAGATTAATTTATTGTGCTGTAGTTTGTAATTTATTCTCGGGTAATATTGACCAAAAAGCTTGGTATTTAAAAACTTAATTTTTCCCGAAAGTGGGTGCGTCTCGCTAAACGAGGCGACTTGGTCGTGTGTGAACTTTACCGAAATGTGTGCACCGTCAATACGGATGTGTGAGATTTTGCGGAAGTTAATTTGGATGCGCGTGCACACCAGAATCAACGCGTATCCGTCGACAACGCCCCGTATCGGCCCTGTTCTGAAACTTGTTGTAACTTCATGTACGCTCGTTATTTCGAAACAAAACTTATGCCATCGGACTCGTAGCGATACGTAGGTCCTGTGACCCAAGTTTGGTTCGATTTTGAGAATGTTGACAAAATCCCGTATCGTGGGCCCCACGGCTCCACTTGACGGGCGATTTTGTGATCGACTCATCGGAATTCAGTTCTGGATATTCCGTTAGGTTTGTATCATCGTTTTGGACTTGTAAACACTAAGTTTGACAAATTTGGAGGACGTTGTCTCTGGCACATTTTTCGGTGCGAAGTAGGCCACATGTGGACCCCGCTTTGACCAGAAACTGTCAATTTTGCCCCTGTGTCCAAATTAGACTTATGAATAGGCAATCCTAGCTATTTCATATCTTCTAAGCATGATGGTAGTATTTATTTCAGCAACCGGAGGAGTACCTGAAGATCCCACTGTAACTGGAGCAACTGTTGGAAATCAAATCCCATGCAAGTGTACCTTGTCAATCTTGCAGTACTTGCTTTATATTATTTCCTTGATTTACTTATATGATATATCTGTTCAACCTAGGACTGTGTGACATTACTTAACGTCCGAATAAGATTCGGGTATTAACACCGTACGCGGAGTTGTGTAACGTCACCTAGAGATTGATATCGCGACCCTATATATTTTCGTGCTTGCATTATCAAGTACGTCATACCATAGGACACTTGACACTGTTCATGAGACAGAATCTTTCTGAGATATTCATGGTGATTCTGTATAGGTTACATGATTCGTGACATAGATATTACTTATGCTTAGCTATTATTATGACTCGCTACATCAGTTAGAGGTCATGATCTTGCGTGTTATGGACATGAGACGTCGTGGACATAAGATACGTGATTACATTGGGTGGGGAGAGTATTACCATATTAAAGGCTGATTATATTATATATAGTTTTTTGGAGGTGCCTTAGACTCTGAACAGAGCTTTGGCACAAGTTCTGGCCCTTCGAGATATATAATAGTTTCAGCCTGAGTATGATTAATGCTCTCATTTGCATATCACTTAGTTGGTTACTTAGTTTGCCCTATTGATACATTTCATATACTGCATTTATTTGTCTTGAGTTATTCTTGTACCTTGCTATGTCCCCTGAGGACCTGGAATCCGGATTATGTTCCCATGTTTAGCAGAGGAGATATACCCCGAGGTATACGGGATACGAGCAGGCGCTGGAGCAGTACCAGAACCAGAGGACGAGGTGATCGTCGAGGATTTCTCCTGAGTATCTGGTTTATTATACTCAGTTATTTCTATTGTTAGACTTTTATTTTCTGTCTATTTAACTGCTGTATCAAACTCTTTATTGGATTATTTCCCGAGAGATTTATTGAGACTTGTTGATTATTATTTCATCTTGATGAATCTGATATTGATTGTATTTATCTTCTGTGGGTGAGATTAGTATCATAGATCTTTATAGTTGTTTTACAGCTTATGTATACCCTGATGGGTCCATTAAATTGGGTTTGCCCATCGGTGTGTGCTGCTGGCCATTTTCACGTATCTAGTCCCTCGGTATTTTGGGACTGGGGCGTGACACCCTCACCCCCTCACTTCCCCTCCCCGAAACCTCCCCGACCCTCTCTCTTCAGCTCCCCGTAACGTCCACCTTGACACCCTATAAAACCTTCATCCTAGCCGATTCTCACCACCATCATCTTCTCTTCCACCACGACCAACCTCAGCCTCCGACGACCGCCGGACCACCGCCGACGATCGCCGCAAGACGGGCCGCCAAATTTCGAGCAAACAACAGCAATAAGGAACTCAACTTTCCACCCTCGTATCTTCCTGCACAATAATCTAAATGTCGATCTGTCAAATCCTATGCGAAGACTACATGACCCTCTTGAATACTGTAGAATTATTTTGGTGTGTCGCATCCTGTGTCGGTCGTACTTTGTGACGCAAAATAGGAAAAAAGACCCAATTTGTAGTTCAAAAAACTGTCCCAAACACCAATGTTCATGGCCATTTTTTTTCAACCTAGTTAATATTTTTAAATTCTACTTAAACAGTAATTTAGACAATATAACCGAGATTGAATCCCTTTAATTAATTTATTTTAATTCTTTGTATGTTGTATTTTATTCGCGGTTGAAATTGACCAAAAACTTAGTTTTCTAAATCCGAATTTTCCCGAAACGGGGTGCGCCCCGCTAAACGAGGCGACTTTGTCATGTGCAAATTTTATCAAAAGGCGCGTATCGTCAAAACAGACGTGTGAAATTTTACGGAAGTTGATTTGGATGTGCATGCACACTGGAATCAATGCGTATCCGCCAAAAACTCCCGTATCTGCCTGTTCCGACACTCGTCGTAATTTCATGTGTCTTGTCATTTCACAACAAAACTTACGCCATCGGATTCGTAGTGTTATGCTGGTCATGTGACCCAAGTTTTATTCGATTATGAGAACGTTGATGAAACACCATTTCGTGGGCCCCACGGTTCTACTTGACGGGCGATTTCGTGACCGGCTCATCGGAATCCAGTTCTGGACATTCCGTTGGGTTCGTATCATCATTTTGGACTCTAGACACTAAGTTTGTTAAATTTGGAGAATTCTGTCTCTGGCACATTTTTCGGTGCGAAGTGGGCCACATGTGGATCATGCTTTGACCCGAAACTGTTAATTTTGCGCCCTGTGTCCAAATTGGACTTATGGGTTGTCAATTCTAGCTATTTCACATATTCTGAGAGCGATGATAATATTTGTTTCAGCATACGGAGGCGTACCTGAAGATTTCACTTATATCGGAGCAACTGATGGAGCTCAGAACACAGGCAAGTGTACCTTGCCAACTTGCAGAAGATCCTGTACTATTATTTGCTTTTATTCTATATATACTTATGTGTTGTACCTGTTCAACTTAGGACCGTGAGACATTGCTTAGCATCCGAATAAGATTCGGATGTCGACGTTGTATGGGGAGTCGTGTAACGTCACTTAGAGAGTTGATACCACTATCCTATATATTTTTACGTGCTTGCTTTATCAAGTACGTCATAGCATAGGACACTTGACACTACTTCATGTGACAGAATCTTTCCTGAGTTATTCATGGTGATTCTGTATAGGTTTACATGGTTCGTGACATAAGACTTGCATACATAGATATTATTATGACTCGCTGTACTAGCTAGAAGTCATGATCTTGCGTGTTATGGACATGAGACGTGAGGTTATATTGGGTGAGGAGAGACACAAAGGCTACAGGCTGAATATATATATATATATATATATATATATATATATATATATATATATATATATATATATATATATATACTTATGTTACTGGAGAGTGCCTTAGTCTCTGTACCAGAGCTTTGGCACATATACTGGACCTTCGTGATATTACTTGCTGCTACCGGCTCTCCGACACAAAGCTTGTAGTGGTCTCAGCCCGAGTACTAGTGATGCTCTTATTTGTATTTCACATAGCTGGTTACATAGCTTGCCCTGAGGATCTATTTTTATATACTGCATTTTATTTGGCTTGAGTTATTCTTGTACCTTGCTATGTCCCCTGAGGACCTGGTTCTGGATTATGTCCCCAGGTACAGTAGAGGAGGAATACCCCGAGATATACGTGACATGAGCTGACGCTGGAGCAGTACTGGCACCAGAGGACGAGGTTGTGCCAGAGAATTTTTCCTGAGTATTCTGTTACATAATCAGTTAGTTATGCTTCCAGTTATATCATATCTTGACTCATGGACATATGTATTAACTTATTTTATCAGGTTGTTCCCCGAGACACTATTTATTTGGACTTGTTGATAGACTATATTTCTTTTTATCTATTATCTTGATTAGTCTATCATATTTAGTTATATTTTTTTTCTATGGATGAGATTAGAATTATACTGAGATAGATGGTTTAGACTTGCATTTATAATTATTACAGCTTAAGTGCACTCTAACGGGTCCATTAAATTGGGTTTGTCCATTAGAGTTGTGCTGCTGGCCATTGTTACGTGGCTAGTCCCTCGGTATTTTGGGACTGGGGTGTGACATAGTTTTTGTGGTGGCTTATGCAGGTCTACGACTATGTTGCTTGGGTTTCAACTAAGAAACCGAGCAAGCCTGCAATTAGGATATTATAAGTTATAGGATCTCATCCACTTGTTGATATGTTCTTGACCTCTATATCGACTTCAAAATAATTTTTTGACTTGCATCCTGCCTTGATTCCTCTGTGCGCCTCTCATAGTTTACTTTGTATGAAGAGTAATGGATCCATGAGCCAGCGATGAGACTTCTGCGGGAACACCACAAGGTGTTGTGGTCACCTACGAAGATAGAGTGACGCCATTAAGTGGAGATCCATCAACTCAACAAAGCAATCAAGCAGATCAGCATGCCTCGAGTTCCAGCAAGACGATATTTCACCATTGCACAGTTTACTCCACCGATGCCTTTTTTCCACCAGGACAGCCGATGGATGGTCAGCAGATGTTCCAAATATTCTACGCAGTGATGCAAGCATAAGAGCAGGTTCATCAAGAGGCCCAGCAATGTCGGGCGGAGAAGTTCTTTGACAGAGTTAGCTTTGAGCTACAAAGATTAATCGGCTCCGTTGTAACTACTTCTTATACGGACGTCCTTGCTGCAGCCCGACGCATGGAGCGCATTATCAGGAGAGAGTCCAGCCAAAAGCGGCCGCATGCACTAGCACCAGACCGAGCGCAGTAGAAAGAAGCTACAAAGCGACCCCAGATAAAACCACCACAAAGAGCAGTATCAAGATCCCTAACCCTTCCTACTTGTCACTACTGTAGCAAGGTAGGCCATATTGAGAGGGAGTGTAGACTTAAATTGGGATTATGTTTAGTTTGCAGATCCAGTCAGCATTCAGTAAGGGATTGCTCTGAGCGTCGAGAGGGAGCACCGATGGTAAACCGACAAGCTTTACCAGCACCAGAAGGATATCAGCCGAGGCCACCATTGGCACCACAAGCATCACTCTTCCAGCATGTCACGCCCCAGTCCCAAAATACCGAGGGACTAGCCATGTGGCAATGGCCAGCAACACAACTCCAATGGGCAAACCCAATTTAATGGACCCGTTAGAGTGTACTTAAGCTGTAAAACAAATACAATGGTCTACGATACATGTCACAGTCTAATTCTAATCTCATCCACAGAAAATAAACAAATATGATAGACTAATCAATATAAAAAAATATAGTCCATCAACAAGTCTCAATAAAAATTGTCTCGGGGAACAACCCGATAATAAGTAAATACAATAATCCAAGAGTCAAAATATAGAATAACTGAAAGCAGAAATAACTGAGTATTTATAAAAAAATACTCAGGAGAAATCCTCTGGCACAACCTCGTCCTCTGGTGCCAGTACCGCTCTAGCGTCAGCTCCTGTTCCGTATATCTCGGGGTATTCCTCTTCTGTTGTACCCGGGGACATAATCCGGATCCAGGTCCTCAGGGGACATAGCAAGGTACAAGAATAACTCAAGCCAAATGAAATACAGTATATAATAATATATCAACAGGGCAACCTATGTAACCAGCTATGCGATATGCAAATGAGAGCATTACTAGTACTCTGGCTGAAACCACTACAAGCTCTGTGTCGGGGAGCCGGTAGCAGTAATATCATGTAATGGGCCAAGCTTTGGAACAGAGACTAAAGTACCACAATACTAAATATATATGTATGTAATCAGCCTATAGCCTGTGTGTCTCTCTCCACCCAATGTAATCACGCATCTCATGTCCATGATGTCTTATGTACATAACACGCAAGATTATGACCTTTAGCTAATACAACGAGTCATAATGATATTTATGTATATGCAAGTCTTATGTCTCGAATCCTGTAAGCCTATACAGAATTGCCATGAATAACTCAGGAAATATTCTGTCTCATGAATAGTGTCAAGTGTCATATGGTATGACGTACTTGGTAAAGCAAGCACGAAAATATATAGGATCGTGATATCAACTCTCTAAGTGACGTTACACGACTCCGCGTACGACGTCGACACCCGAATCTTGTTCGGACGCTAAGCAACATCTCACGATCCTAGGTTGAGCAGATATATCATAGATATAACTCAAGCAAATAATATTAAAGAAACTACTGCAAGTTTGGCAATGTACACTTGCCTGAGTTTTGAACTCCTTCAGTTGCTCCTGTAACAACGAAATCTCTAAGTACGCCTCCGGATGCTGAAATAAATATTACCATCACTCTCAGAATACATGAAATAGCTAGGATTGACTACCCATAAGTCCAATTTGGACACAGGAGCAGAATTGACAGTTTTCGGTCAAAGTGGGGTCCACATGTGGCCCACTTCGCACCGAAAAATGTGCCAGAGACAAAGTTCTCCAAATTCATAAAACTTAGTATCTATGAGTCCAGAACGATGATACGAACCCAATAGAACGTCCAAAACTGGATTCCGATGAGCCGATCACGAAATCACCCGTCAAGTGGAACCGTGGGGCCCACAGAAACGGGATTTCGTCAACGTTCTCAGAATCGAACCAAACTTGGGTCACAGGACCAGTGTAACGCTACAAATCCGATGACATAAGTTTCATTGTGAAACGACAAGCACACACAAAATTATGACGAGTGTCAGAATATGTCGATACGGAGTTTTTCGACCGATACACGTTGATTTCGGTGTGCACGTACATCCAAACCAGCTTTCGCAAAATTTTACATGTCCGCGTTGACGATATGCGTCTTTTGATGTAATTTGTACACAACAAAGTTGCCTCGTTTAGCGGGACGCACCCCGTTTCAAAAAAAATTTGGGTTTAGAAAACCAAATTTTTGGTCAACTTCAACCGCGAATAAAACTCAGCATACAATAAATCAAAATAAACTAATTAATGGGATTAAATCTTGGCTATATTATCTAAATTACTGTTTAAGTAAAATTTAAAAATATTAACTAAGTTGGAAGAAAAACGACCATGAACATGGGAGTTTGGGACAGTTTTCTGAACTATAAATTGGGTTATTTTTTTCCTGTTTTGCGTCACAATTTATGACCGACACAGGACACGATACCCCAAACTAATTATACAGGGTTCGAAAGGGTCATACTGTGAATACAACGCAACAGGCCGTTCGAGAATCGATACATCGTGGAGGAAGATAACTCACTTGAAACAGAGGGGGTCGAATTCGCGTTGTGATGCGTGTGAAGGATGCGAACGGCGGTGCATGATCGTCGGTGGCGGATTGCTGCGGTTGCTGCCTGTCACCCGTGCTGTGTTCACATGCATTCAGTCGCGGCCGCTCGGGGAAGTTTTTGTCGGAGCCGGAGTCGTCGTCGAGGCCGGGGTCGTTAGAGTGAGAGAGGGTATGATGGTGGTGGGGTTCGACTCGCTGGGGTTTTATAGGGTCGAGGTGCGGCAGTTATGGGGAGGTGAACGGAGGGGTCGTCGGCTGTTACTATAGCAGTCGGGAAGAATTATTTTTTCAGTTACTGTAGACAAAGGGTTTTGGGTTAGCGGGTCGGGTACGGGTCGGATTTGGATCCAGTAGTTGGTTTAGCTCGGTTTGGTTCATTTTGGTTTGGTTCAATTTGGTTCAGTTTGGTTTATTTAAAAATAATGCATTTTAGCAATTTAAAAATAGTTTTTGAGCCCAATAAATTACAAAATAAATTACACAATATTTTATTATTAATTATACACTCAAAAATACAATTTTTGTAATATTTTAATAATTAATTTAATACACAAAAATATAAATCTCTGAAGAACATTTATTATAATTAATTAAAATTTTTAGAAAATCTCCAAAAACTCAAAAATTCATAATTAAAATTTTAAAATTAATTTCTAAAATCTGGGTGTTTACAATCTAACCATCTTAAAAGGACTACATCCTCGCAATTAAGAATTAACTACTAAGAAAAAATAATCATGGTACCTATAGGTAGTTTCTTAGGTCACACCTGCATCTTCGAATAGGTGAGGATAACGCTGGCGTATGATATCCTCTCGTTTCCAAGTAGATTCGTCGGAAGAGTGATGTTTCCAAGCTACCCGGACCAATCTAATCGTCTGACCCAGTCATATATTCTCACTAATGTCAAGTATCCCAACTGGCTGTTCTTCATACCTCAAGCTAGGTCCCACTAAAATCTCAGAATGATCGACTACGTGACTTGAGTCAGTTATGTACCTCTTCAGCTGTGAGACATGGAATACATCATGCACTCACTCTAGAGATGGGGGTAATGCAAGATGATATGCCACCTCACTAATACACTCCAAAATATCAAATATCCAATGTACCTCGGCTCAGCTTGCCTCTACTCCCAAATCGAATAGTACCTCGAGTAGGTGAGATCCTCAAGAATACATGTTCTCCTTCCTTGAACTCCAAAGGTCTGCGGTGTGTGTCAGCCCAATGCTTTTATCTGTCCTGAGCTGCACGAAGATGACTCTGAATTTGCTTCACCTTCTCAATTGTCTACATCACTAACTCTGGACACTAACTCCGGACCGAGTATCTGACGCTCGCCAATATCACTCCAACATATCGGTGACCTGCACTTCCTGTCGTACAATGCCTCAAAAGGTGCCATCTGGATGCTCGCCTGGTAGCTGTTATTGTAAGAGAACTCCACCAAGTGCTAATGGTCTTTCCAAGACCCTCCGAAGTCTAACATACACGATCTCAGCATATCCTCCAGGATCTGAATCATACGCTCCGACTGTCCGTCTGTCTGTGGATGGTAAGTAGTGCTGAACTTGAGTCGGGTGCCAAGACTCTCCTGTATGCTTCGCCAAAAATGGGATGTGAATCTTGAGTCACGATCAGACACAATACTAATCGGTACTCCATGTAATCTTACGATCTGTTGTATATACATGTCGGCTAGAAACTCCGTGGACTGTCCAACTCTGAACGGCAAAAAATGTGCCGATTTGGTGAGTTGATCCACAATAACCCAGACTGCATCCTTTCCACTGGGGCTTCTTGGAAATCTTGTAACAAAATCCATAGTGATATGTTTCTACTTCCATTAGGGTATGGGAAGCGGCTGTAACATACCAGCAGTTCTCTGATGCTCGGCCTTAACTTGCTGACCGACCAAACAATTTGCCATAAATCGTGCTATCTCTCTCTTCATCTTTAAACCCCCTGATTTTTCAGGAATTTTTAATTTGAATTTTTCATAATTTTCTGTAATTTTCGGGAATTTAAACTAAGGTATTTTGTGACTAAATGATTTTTAAATGATATTAATTCATATTCAAATATTATGAAAATAATATTTTGGTTGTGAAATGAAAAACTGGACATAGGATAATTTTCTGTGAATTTATTGGACTCCGGAAATATTTTTAAAGCCCTAAAAATCAATGTAGATTTAAACCTAATTAAACCCTGACTGAACCCGGTTTATTTTAAATAAACCAAACCAAACCGTGGTGAACCGAACCGGACCAAACCCAGCCTTAACGGGTCGGGTCGGATCCGAATCGAACCCGACCCGGACCCGAGACCCTAACCGAAACCCTAATTCCCGAATCCTAACGGAATCACTGTTCCGGCCCTATTTAATGCCTCGAAGTTCGCGCCCCGCCGCCGCCGCAACCCTCTCTCTCCTCTCTCCGCCGCCCGCAGCTCCGCCCGGTCGTCCTAAGCCCTAGACGGAACCCTAATCTCCGTCGTCTTCTTCCTCCAGCCATCTCCTCCATCTCTCCCGACCATCTCCTCCGTCCCGCCTCGACGAACACCACCACCCAAGGCCGTCGATCCCCCACGCCATCTCCGACCACCGTCCAGCGCCCCGCCTGGCATCGAACCCTCGCCTGAACCCTCGCATCGACGACCCTCGTCGATCCCCCAACTCATCCCGCAGCCCCGACGACCTCCACAGCCTTCCATCTCCGCCCTAAGCTCCGCCCAGCCCCAGCTCCATCGCTCGACCATCTCCCTCGACCCGTCCCCGACCATCTCCGCCGACGTCCTCCACCCGATCACCTCCCAGATCTCCTCCCCCGACCAGAACACCCCACAATCGACCGCCCGCTGCCCTAGCACGGACACAGTGACCCGGACACAGCCGCTCACAGACCGGACACAGCAGACTCGAGACAGGACACAAAACAGTAACTCGGACACGAGAAATCCTCTTCCACGAAGCCCTGTTCAGGTAACCCGTTCTCTCTCCTCGTTGCTCTAATTTCTATTCCGTCAGTTGTGACGCGTAGGGTGTGTAACCCTCTCGATGACTGTACAACCCGCTCGGTGCGTCGCATCTTGTGGCGATCGCGAACCACGATCCAAAAACTGGAAAAATGATACCCTGCTTTCCCCGGAACTGAGTGCGCCCCGCCAAACGGGATGACTTGGTCGCGTGCGGTCTTTACCGAAACATGCGCGCCATTGATACGGACGTACGGGATTTCGCAGAAGTTGATTTGGATGTGCGTGCACACCGGAATCAACGCGTATACGCCGACAACGCCCCGTATCCGCCTGTTCTGGAATATATCGTAACTTTGTGTACACACGTCGGATCGAGATAAAACTTGCGCCATCGGACTCGTAGCAATATGCTGGTCCTGTGACTCAAGTTTGGTTCGATTCTGAGAACGTTGACAAAATCGCGTATCGTGGGCCCCGCGGCTCCACTTGACGGGCGATTTTGTGATCGGCTCATCGGAATCCAGTTCTGGAAGTTCCGTTGGGTTCATATCATCGTTATGGACTTGTTGATACTAAGTTTGACAAATTTGGAGACCATTGGTTCTGACCCATTTTTCGGTGCAAAGCGGCCCACATGTGGACCCCGCTTTGACCAGAAACTGTCATTTTTGCCCCTGTGTCCAAATTGGACTTAAAGACAGGTGTTTCTAGCTATTTGACATTTTCTGAGACTGTTGGTGATATTTATTTCAGCATCCGAAGATATTTGTTCTGCGGCCATAGCTTCTGATCCTGTGTATTGGACTTCGGGACGTTACACTTTACAGCTTTCTTGCCAGGCAAGATACCTTGCCAAATTGTTTACAGTATTTTGCATGCTTAGTATATTCATATATATTTATTGCATTTCTGTTTATTTATTGCATGTGTAGTTCCTTTCAGTCATTAC
This sequence comes from Iris macrosiphon, assembly GCA_036927795.1. Taxonomy (NCBI): domain Eukaryota; kingdom Viridiplantae; phylum Streptophyta; class Magnoliopsida; order Asparagales; family Iridaceae; genus Iris; species Iris macrosiphon. The sequence goes on along the minus strand of JAYESA010000017.1, from coordinate 150,517,287 downwards.
TATATATTAGATATGTTGACACACACTTGACACTTAGTATCATCGAGGACAATCATTAGGCGTATGGGCATTTAACCACTCTGGTAAACCGTACTATATAGTTTGCACTACGGGCATGTGTCACGCTGGTCGCTACCCCAGAGGTATGTCGATTTTTGTAGAGTCGCGCTGGTCGCTACCCCAGAGGTATGTCGATTTCTGATATCCATTGACGGGTGTGTGAGTTGTGAGGCTTAGATCGAGTAGCCTACCCTTGCCCATACGTCGAAAAGTTGTCCTCATTTGCATTCATATAGATTGTCTTGTGCAGAGTACTTATTTATTTTCAAATATTATGCATGTTTACTGTATTCAAATTGGCTTGCTTCTATGTATCTTGTTACGTCCCTCTGAGGACCTGGCCCTTTCCAGGTGTATTTGTTCTTGAGTATTTGCAGGAGCGTAGATTTGAATGGTTACATATATTTCGAGGATATTTTCCCTTCGAGCCCCGTGGTTGTTAGCTAGTATTTCTATATTATATTTATTGTGTTGTACTTTTCCATTCTAGTTGGTAGTGGATTTGTTTCCATCCAACTATCATCCTTAGATACTTATGTTGAGATCTAGTTATATAGATACTGGTTATTCATTTATATCTGATTTTCGTGGATGAGATTTAGATTGTACCCTGTGACTTGTGATACATTTTATACCACTTGTGGATTTGATATTCATATTACAGCGTACGTGTGGATTTGGTTTCCATATATTGGAGTTGCTATATCCATGCGGCTGGCATGCTTACGTGTCCTAATCCTACGTATTTTTGGGACTGGGGCATGACATATTTTTGTGGTGGCCCATGCAGGTCGAGAGCATATTGTTTTGGTTATGTTACTTTACCGAGCAAGCCTGCAAATAGGACTAGAGTATAGGATCTCATCCACAATTGCCTATGATTAATCTTCCTCCTATCTGTTCTATTTGAACAATTACATCCTGCTTGATTCCTGTACTTCCTTAATAGTTCTTTGAGTATAGCCTTCTGCTAGAATATAGGAACCCCTATTATGAGGATGATAATTATGGTAGCACACCTATTAAGAATACAACGAGAATATAGACACACCACTAAGTTTAGAATATCTAGTGAACCCTAGAATTCCTTATCTATAGATTGGTTTACCATTACCCCTTGATGTATTATGAAGACTTGAGAGTAGTCTAGACGCTACTAGAGTTAGTTAGAAGTTTTACCATAATGTTTGACCCTAGTATTGAGGAACCAATAGAAAACCAAAATTGAATATTAGGACTGAACCTAACCTTCCTAGTTAGATAGTATTGGAGAACTATAAATTTAGATTCTTGTCTTGAGATAGGCAGACAGTGCCTTAGAAAGCCAAGAGCAATGTATAGAATATTTTCCTTAATCATACCTCGAACATAACAACTAGCAATACCACCCCCTTAGAGAACCATGATGCTATCTAGAGCCCTCTATTTTAATTTTATATATATTATTCCTCTGCGACCTTAGCGTTCGCTAAATTGTGCGACGACTAAATTTTGTTCCTCTATTCTTTATCTTTCAACTCGTGCCATCTGACACCTCTGCTTATAGACCAAGTATTTTTATTCTATGATTAGTATATATAGCCTGCTAGGATTATAGTTGTAATTTTGAAATTTTGAAATTGTGTGCCTAGTAGTTAGAACTTGATAGTTTAAGTTATTCTTGTAGATTGAGACCTGGTGCTTATCCCTTAGTTTTAAATTGCGTAACTTGTACCACACCTCAATACGAGTTATATTCCCTTTCCCTTGAGGCCAGTAACTGTTCCATTCTTACTATTGACACTTGCACCAAGACTAAGACTTAAAACGACCATGACCTATGTAATGTAAGAGGATACCCTAATAAGTACCAAGACCCCCTTCGCGTAAACCTTAACAGAAGTTTCTACGGTATCCTTAAGGCAGTACAGTATTAGTTTATTGTTATAAGTTAGGTAGTATACCTCACAACATAGTATCACATAGTCTTTTATCCTATTATTGAAGTGTGATTGAACAACATTAACTGTATGCTAGCTTAGGACGACGGTATTTTTTTCAGACTGTAGAACTTAGAGGCTATACCCCTACTTTGTCGACTATCGACTTAGACAAGGAATTAGTATAACAACTATAGAATTTATGGAGTCTTATCTTTTGTGAACTTAAATTATTATGTACATTCTCTCATCATAATCCAGCGTATTTATGTTTGCTGTACTACCTTGACTTATGCCTCTATTATAGCCTAGTTTTTGCAAGCTTAATCTTATATCAAGCTTGTTCATGACATATGTGTTATTGGGGCCTGATCAACCACACTAATACAAATTGTCTAAGCAGAATCGGTGTATTATGGTCTAGCTAGACATAGTGCGCTTGATTCGTCCTTCGCAATACTATTTTACGTGGATTGAGATGCATAGTTGACCAGTAGACAAATATATTTACCCTCTAGATACGACAAAGCATATCATATCAAGTACATGACTGCACCGATGTGTCACGCCCCAGTCCCAAAAATGCCGAGGGACTAGAGAAGCATGGCAATGGCCAGCAGCACGTACCGATGGACAATCCAATTTAATGGATCCATCAGGGCATGCTTAAGCTGTAGTCTAGCAGGAAATAGATCCAATGTTACAGGTCACAGACTAATCTAATCTCATCCACAACAGATAATCACAGATTAAATGCCAGAAATAATGGAATAGAATAACTATCAATCTCACTAAATATCTCGGTGAACAATCCGAGATTATGTCTGTTACATCAATGCCAATAGACAGGAAATAAAGGAACTGGAAATAGAAACAGAAATAACTGACTACATACGGCCAATGCTCAGGAGAAGTCCTCTGGTGCGAGCTCGTCTTCAGGTCCTGGTACAGCTCCTGGAAGTGCTCTGGTACGGGGTATCTCTGGATGGATCTCTTCAGCTATACCTGGGGACATAGTCCATTCCAGGTCCTCAGGGGACATAACAAGGTACAGATAATACAAGCCAAAATATAAGCAGTGCAGCAGAATTAAATGAAACAGCAGGGTAAACTATGTAACCAGCTAAGTGATAAATGCAAGTTGAGAGCATCACTAGAACTCAGGCTGAGACCGCTACAAGCTCTGTGTCGGGGAGCCGGTAGCAGTAATAACACGTAAAGGGTCTAGCTCTGCTGGAGAGTCTACGACCTCACACTAATAATATATATATATGAAAACAGCCTGTAGCCTGTGTGTCTCTCCCCACCCAATGTAATCCACGTCTCATGTCCATGACACGCAAGATCATAACTAATGCAGCAGTCATATAATGTCTAAGAATAAACTGTCCATGTCATACCTGTATCCTATGCAGAATCATCGTGAATATCTCAAGAAGATTCTGTCCATGATAGTGTCAAGTGTCCTGGGTTTTGTTGTACTTGATAGGACAAGTACCAAGAGTAAGGGTATCGAATATCCATCTCTAAATGACGTACCCAACACCGCGTACGGTGTTGGCACCCGACTATGATCGGACACTCGGTATGTCACACGTTTCCTAGGTTAAGCAGTTAAAACAAGTTATAACTAAAACAAGAAAATATGCAACAAGATTGTAAAGTTGGCAAGGTATACTTGCCCTCTGATATATAACTAAACCAAGGAATATTTAGCAAAGACTGCAAGTTTTGGCGAGGTACACTTGCCTGTGGTTCCGGCTCTGATTTCGGCTCTGACTTCAGTTGGAATTGCAGGCGGTACTCCGGTTGCTGAAACAAATATTACCATCAGATCCAGAAAATATCAATCAGCTAGAAACGCCTGTCCTTGGGTCCAATTTGGAGACAAGGGCAGAAACGGCAGTTTCGGATCAAAACGGGGTCCACATGCGGGCCCACTTTGCACCGAAAAACATGTCAGGGTCAAAGGTCTCCAAATTCACCAAACTTAGTGTCAACAGGTCAGGAACGATGATACGAACCCAACGGAACTTCCAAAATTGGATTCCGATGAGCCGATCACAAAATCGCCCGTCAAGCGGGGCTGTGGGGCCCACGACACGCGATTTCGTCAACGTTCTCAGAATCGAACCAAACTTGACCCACAGGACCAGCGTATCGCTACGAGTCCGATGGCGCAAGTTTCGTCTCAATCCGACGTGTGTACACAAAGTTAGGACACGTTCCAGAAAGTACGGATACGGGGCGATTTCGCGGATACGCGTTGATTCCGGTGTGCACGCACACCCGAATCAGCTTCCGCAAAATCCCACACGTCCGTATCGACGAGGCGCACGTATCTGTGAAGACCACGCGCGACCAAGTCGTCCCGTTTGGCGGGGCGTACTCAGTTCCGGGGTGAAACAGGGTCTGGTTTTTTCCTATTTTTGGATCGCGGTGTGCGATCACCACAGGACGCGATGTCCTGAACAGTTTGTCCGGACACCGAGAGGGTCATACAGGCTTCGCAACGCAATTTGCGGAATCGAAAACGGAGCTACGAACAAAAAATTACACACACCTGAAGGGGACCCAAAAACCGGGGTCGAACCGTGTCCGACACGACACAGGACACTGTGTCCTGTGTCCGACACAGTGAAATAGAATTAGGGTTAGGGTTTGGGATTCCGGCGGCGGGGACGGCGGCTGGGCGGCCGGGCGGCTGAGGCAACGGCGGAGGGGGCCGGAGGCGACCGGGGAGAGGACGGCCGGGGCTCGCGGCGGCGCTGGGGCGGCGCGGCGGCGCGGGGACTGCTCGAGGAGCTGCTGTGCTCGCTGCGGCTGCCGGCGGCGCTCGCTGGAGGAGAAGAGGAGGGGAGGAAGAGGCGGCTGCAGCGGCGACGTCCGGCGGAGCTGGGCGGGGGCTGCTGCGGCGTGGCGGGGCGACGTAGTGGCGGTGGCCGTCAGCGGCGGAGGGGCGGCGTAGTAGCGGTGGCGGTGGTCGTCAGCGGCGGAGGGAGAGGGGTATTTAAAGGGGAGGCGCGGCGAGGGTGAGGCCGGGGAAGGCGGGCGAGGGGGTGGACGTGGGGTGAGGCGCGGCGAGGGCGGCGTAGTGGCCGAGCGGAGCGGGCGGGCGGCCGGGCGGAGCGGCGGAAGAAGCGGGCCAGCGGGGGTCGTGGGGGAGAGAGTGGGGGCCGGGTCGGGTTGCGGGTCGGTCGGGTCTTGCGGATCCGACCCGACCCGCTAAGGATGGGCTGGGTTCGGGGGAATGGGCTGGGCCGGGTTTGGGCCCAGTGGGTCGGGCCGAGTTAGGGTTAGGGTAAAAATAAATAATATTAATAATAATAATAAAATCAGTAATTTAATTAATTAAATAAATACTGTTTAGGCATTTAAAAATAGGTCTGAGGCCCAATAAATTCCAGAAAAATTGTCCTAAGTCCAGTTTTTCATTTTACACACAAATATATTATTTCCATAATATTTTAATATCATTTATTATCATTTAAAAATCATTTAAATATTAAAACCTTGTTTTTAAATTACAGAAAAATCCCAGAAAATTCCAGAAAAATTGTGAAAAATCCAGTTTTGAAAATTTTAAAAATTCAGGGGGTTTACAATCTACCCCCCTTAAGAGGATTGCGTCCTCGCAATCAAAGAATAACCGGTCAACAGAGATGACGCGGTTGCAAGTATCGTTCGAAACATATCACAAGATACTTAGGGAAATACCGTTTCCCTAAAATGAAAGTTATACACTTTCCAGAGAAAATCTAGTTACAGCAAGAGAATTACAACTTTTATGAAAACTAGGTTATTATTAAGAAGTTGCAAATTATTAGGTTGGGGCTGAGGTCACGAACCAGTAGGCACGAGCTACAACAAGACTAGAAACGGATAACTACGAATCACTTACGCGCATCAGCTACTCCACGAGTCTGCGCGTTCTCTACTGTCATCACCAGGGCTTGTTCGCGTCCTTACAGTCGATTCTTCTGCTGTTGAGCCTGCTGGAAGAGTATTTCCTGGGGTATCAAGGGTGGCCTCGGCTGATACCCTCCTGGAGCTGGTGGTAGGACTTCTTGAACTTCCGGTTGCGGTACTTCCAATGCTGGTACTGGTAGCGCTTGTTGTTTTACCCTTGGTGCTCTGTCTCGACGCTTAGGGCATTCCTTTAATAAATGCTGACTGGATCCGCAAACTATACATAATCTCTTCTTTCGTCTGCACTCGTCTTCAGTATGGCCTCGCTTGCGACAATATGGACAAACAGGTATTGTCTGCGGAGATACGTGAGGTCTTTTTGCAACTTCTTCTTGTGGTGCTCCGACTGGTGCTGACGTGGATGGCCGCTTCAGACTTGTTTCTCTCCTGATGACGCGCTCAATGTGTCGTGCTGCAGCAAGGACGTCCGAGTACGAAGTAGGTGCAACGGATCTAATTAGTTTCTGTAGCTCAATATTTAGTCCGTCGAAGAATTTCTCAGCCTTCTCTTCTTCTGTCGGGATCAATGTTGGAGCGAAGCGACTTAGACGAATGAACTCAGCGTTGTACTCTTCCACCGTCTTAGAATCCTGGGTGAGGCGATTGAACTTGTCCCGAAGTTCTGATCGAGCGATAGCTGGAATGTACATCTCCTGAAAGAGTCTAGAGAACTCTTCCCAAGTGACTCGGTCTGGTCCGAGTCGTGATTCCTCAGATAGCCACCAGTGATGTGCATTGTCCGTCAACTGCATTCTGACGGCAGTCATCTAACGTTCCTTTGGAAGTTCAGCTGCTTCTAGTTGATGTTGAATGTTGGTAAGCCACTCATGAACTTCAGTGGGCTCTTCCTTGCCTGAGAATGTACGGGGCTTCAGCTGGCGAAAGTCGGTGATAGAGCCCGTTGTTGGCCGTCGAGCTGGTAGGTTGGCCTGCTCCAGTACAGTTATTAGGCTGCGACTCAACGCCTCTTGTTGAGCTTGCATTATTGCATAGACCATTGAAAACATCTGCTGTCCGTCCATGGCCTGCCCTGGTGGAATTATGGGCATTGATGGAGTAACTGGCGCCGTTGGTGGAATGTTATCTTGCTGGATTCTCGAGGCATGTTGTTGAGCTGACTGTCCTTTATCCACTGGTGATACTTCATCTTCGTTGGTTACCTCATCCACTCGTGGTGACGTTATGGGAGTCTCATCGTTTGCTCGTGAATCCATAACCCTGCAACCAAAATAAACAATAAGAGGCGCACAGGAATCAAGGTAGGATGCGAGTCAAGAAAATAATTCGAAGTCGATATGGATGTCAAGAACGTTTCAAGCAAGTGGATGAGATCCTAAAAACTTATCCTATTTTATTGCAGGCCTGTTCGGTCCCTAGCTTGAAACCGAACAAATTAGTCGTTGACCTGCATGGGCCACCACAAAAACCATGTCACGCCCCAGTCCTAAAATATCGAGGGACTGAGCACGTGAGCAATGGCCAGCAGCACGCACCGATGGACAACCCAATTTAATGGATCCATCAGGGCATGCTTAAGCTGTAGTCTAGCAGGAAATAGATCCAATGTTACAGGTCACAGACTAATCTAATCTCATCCACAACAGATAATAATAGATTAAATGCCAGAAATAATAGAATAGAATAACTATCAATCTCACTAAATATCTCGGTGAACAATCCGAGATTATGTCTGTTACATCAATGCCAATAGACAGGAAATAAAGGAACTGGAAATAGAAACAGAAATAACTGACTACATACGGCCAATGCTCAGGAGAAGTCCTCTGGTGCGAGCTCGTCTTCAGGTCCTGGTACAGCTCCTGGAAGTGCTCTGGTACGGGGTATCTCTGGATGGATCTCTTCAGCTATACCTGGGGACATAGTCCATTCCAGGTCCTCAGGGGACATAACAAGGTACAGATAATACAAGCCAAAATATAAGCAGTGCAGCAGAATTAAATGAAACAGCAGGGTAAACTATGTAACCAGCTAAGTGATAAATGCAAGTTGAGAGCATCACTAGAACTCAGGCTGAGACCGCTACAAGCTCTGTGTCGGGGAGCCGGTAGCAGTAATAACACATAAAGGGTCTAGCTCTGCTGGAGAGTCTACGACCTCACACTAATAATATATATATATAAAAACAGCCTGTAGCCTGTGTGTCTCTCCCCACCCAATGTAATCCACGTCTCATGTCCATGACACGCAAGATCATAACTAATACAGCAGTCATATAATGTCTAGGAATAAACTGTCCATGTCATACCTGTATCCTATGCAGAATCATCGTGAATATCTCAAGAAGATTCTGTCCATGATAGTGTCAAGTGTCCTGGGTTTTGTTGTACTTGATAGGACAAGTACCAAGATTAAGGGTATCAAATATCCATCTCTAAATGACGTACCCAACACCGCGTACGGTGTTGGCACCCGACTATGATCGGACACTCGGTACGTCACACGTTTCCTAGGTTAAGCAGTTAAAATAAGTTATAACTAAAACAAGAAAATATGCAACAAGATTGTAAAGTTGGCAAGGTATACTTGCCCTCTGATATATAACTAAACCAAGAAATATTTAGCAAAGACTGCAAGTTTTGGCGAGGTACACTTGCCTGTGGTTCCGGCTCTGATTTCGGCTCTGACTTCAGTTGGAATTGCAGGCGGTACTCCGGTTGCTGAAACAAATATCACCATCAGATCCAGAAAATATCAATCAGCTAGAAACGTCTGTCCTTGGGTCCAATTTGGAGACAAGGGCAGAAACGGCAGTTTCGGGTCAAAACGGGGTCCACATGCGGGCCCGCTTTGCACCGAAAAATGTGTCAGGGTCAAAGGTCTCCAAATTCACCAAACTTAGTGTCAACAGGTCAGGAACGATGATACGAACCCAACGGAACTTCCAAAATTGGATTCCGATGAGCCGATCACAAAATCGCCCGTCGAGCGGGGCTGTGGGGCCCACAACACGCGATTTCGTCAACGTTCTCAGAATCGAACCAAACTTGACCCACAGGACCAGCGTATCGCTACGAGTCCGATGGCGCAAGTTTTGTCTCAATCCGACGTGTGTACACAAAGTTAGGGCGCGTTCCAGAAAGTACAGATACGGGGCGATGTTCGCGGATACGCGTTGATTCCGGTGTGCACGCACACCCGAATCAGCTTCCGTGAAATTCCACACGTCCGTATCGACGAGGCGCACGTATCTGTGAAGACCGCGCGCGACCAAGTCGTCCCGTTTGGCGGGGCGTACTCAGTTCCGGGGTGAAACAGGATCTGGTTTTTTCCTGTTTTTGGATCGCGGTGTGCGATCACCACAAGACGCGATGTCCCGAACAGTTTGTCCGAACACCGAGAGGGTCATACAGGCTTCGCAACGCAATTTGCGGAATCAAAAATGGAGCTACGAACAAAAAGTTACACACACCTGAAGGGGACCCGAAAACTGGGGTCGAACCGTGTCCGACACGACACAGGACACTGTGTCCTGTGTCCGACACAGTGAAATAGAATTAGGGTTAGGGTTTGGGATTCCGGCGGCGGGGACGGCGGCTGGGCGGCCGGGCGGCTGAGGCAACGGCGGAGGGGGCCGGAGGCGACCGGAGAGAGGACGGCCGGGGCTCGCGGCGGCGCTTGGGCGGCGCGGCAGCGCGGGGACTGCTCGAGCTGCTGCTGTGCTCGCTGCGGCTGCCGGCGGCGCTCGCCGGAGGAGAAGAGGAGGGGAGGAAGAGGGCGGCTGCAGCGGCGGCGTCCGGCGGAGCTGGGCGGGGGCTGCTGCGGCGTGGCGGGGCGGCGTAGTGGCGGTGGCGGTGGTCGTCAGCGGCGGAGGGGCGGCGTAGTGGCGGTGGTCGTCAGCGGCGGAGGGGGAGGGGTATTTAAAGGGGAGGCGCGGCGAGGGTGAGGCCGGGGAAGGCGGGCGAGGGGGTGGACGTGGGGTGAGGCGCGGCGAGGGCGGCTTAGTGGCCGAGCGGAGCGGACGGGCGGCCGGGCGGAGCGGCGGAAGAAGCGGGCCAGCGGGGGTCGTGGGGGAGAGAGTGGGGGCCGGGTCGGGTTGCGGGTCGGTCGGGTCTTGCGGATCCGACCCGACCCGCTAAGGATGGGCTGGGTTCGGGAGAATGGGCTGGGCCGGGTTTGGGCCCAGTGGGTCGGGCCGAGTTAGGGTTAGGGTAAAAATAAATAATATTAATAATAATAATAAAATCAGTAATTTAATTAATTAAATAAATACTGTTTAGGCATTTAAAAATAGGTCTGAGGCCCAATAAATTCCAGAAAAATTGCCCTAAGTCCAGTTTTTCATTTTACACACAAATATATTATTTCTATAATATTTTAATATCATTTATTATCATTTAAATATTAAAATCCTATTTTTAAATTACAGAAAAATCCCAGAAAATTTCAGAAAAATTATGAAAAATCCAGTTTTGAAAATTTTGAAAATTCATGGGGTTTACACGATGTGAGCATGCGAATAAAAAATTACCAAATAGTGTTTCAATCCACAACTACCTTGACAATTCCCATATAAATCCTTTAAACGCTTTGACTCCCATACTTCCATTCTATTACCCCTCCTTGAACTCTTTACCATTGTTTTCCATCTTCCCTTGTTTCGAAAAGATGAAACCTCGTGCTTGGAAATAAGTGATACACTGATAGTGCTAGGTACACCCCATAGGCTAATCATATGACTTGGTGACTCTCTGATATAAATGATTAAGGGCATATCATAGATGATATGTTTGGTGTTAAAAACTTTGAGGATTCAATAACATGATTAAATAATTTGGGGCATAGCTTTCTTAGATGTATAGCCTTAGATGATAGATGGATAAATTCTAAGTTGGGTAGAGACCGCAATGTTCACTTGAGAAGAATTCTTTAGACTGTAATCAAGTAAGATTTGATAGAGAGACCCTACCCTAGTTTAATTTCGAGGACGAAATTGTTTTAAGTTGGGTAGATTGTAAACCCCCTGATTTTTCAGGAATTTTTAATTTGAATTTTTCATAATTTTCTATAATTTTCGGGAATTTAAACTAAGGTATTTTGTGACTAAATGATTTTTAAATAATATTAATTAATATTCAATTATTATGAAAATAATATTTTTGAGTGTGAAATGAAAAACTGGACATAGGGTAATTTTCTGTGAATTTATTGGACTCCGAAAATATTTTTTAAAGCCCTAAAAACCAATATAGATTTAAAGCTAATTAAACCCTGACTGAACCCGGTTTATTTTAAATAAACCAAACCAAATCATGGTGAACCGAACCGGACCAAACCCAGCCTTAACGGGTCGGGTCGGATCCGAATCAAACCTGACCCGGACCCGAGACCCTAACCGAAACCCTAATTCCCGAATCCTAACGGAATCACTGTTCCGGCCCTATTTAATGCCTCGAAGTCCGCGGCCGCCGCCGCCGCAACCCTCTCTCTCCTCTCTCCGCCGCCCGCAGCTCCGCCCGGTCGTCCTAAGCCCTATCCGGAACCCTAATCTCTGTCGTCTTCTTCCTCCAGCCATCTCCTCCATCTCTCCCGACCATCTCCTCCGTCCCGCCTCGACGAACACCACCACCCAAGGCCGTCGATCCCCCACGCCATCTCCGACCACCGTCCAGCGCCCCGCCTGGCATCGAACCCTCGCCTGAACCCTCGCATCGACGACCCTCGTCGATCCCCCAACTCATCCCGCAGCCCCGACGACCTCCACAGCCTTCCATCTCCGCCCTAAGCTCCGCCCAGCCCCAATTCCATCGCTCGACCATCTCCCTCGACCCGTCCCCGACCATCTTCGCCGACGTCCTCCTCCCGATCACCGCCCAAATCTCCTCCCCCGACCAGAACACCCCACAGCCGATCGCCCGCTGCCCTAGCACGGACACAGTGACCCGGACACAGCCGCTCACAGACCGGACACAGCAGACTCGAGACAGGACACAAAACATTAACCCGGACACGAGAAATCCTTGTTCCACGAAGCCCTGTTCAGGTAACCCGTTCTCTCTTCTCGTTGCTCCTATTTCCGTTCCGTCAGTTGTGACGCGTAGGCTGTGTAACCCTCTCGATCCCCGTGCAACCCGTTCGGTGCGTCGCGTCCTGTGGCGATCGCGAACCGCGATCCAAAAATAGAAAAAATGACACCCTGCTTTCCCCCGGAACTGAGTGTGCCCCGCCAAACGGAACGACTTGGTCGCGTGCGGTCTTTACCGAAACGTGCGCGCCATTGATACGGACATGCGGGATTTCGCAGAAGTTGATTTGGATGTGCGTGCACACCGGAATCAACGCGTATCCACCGACAACGCCCCGTATCTGTCTATTCTGGAACATGTCGTAACTTTGTGTACACATGTCGGATCGAAACGAAACTTGCGCCATCGAACTCGTAGCAATACGCTGGTCCTGTGACCCAAGTTTGGTTCGATTCTGAGAACGTTGACAAAATCGCGTATCGTGGGCCCCGCGGCTCCACTTGACGGTCGATTTTGTGATCGGCTCATCGAAATCCAGTTCTGGAAGTTCCGTTGGGTTCATATCATCATTCTGGACTTGTTGACACTAATTTTGACGAATTTGGAGACCATTGGTTCTGACCCATTTTTCGGTGCAAAGTGGCCCACATGTGGACCCCGCTTTGACCAGAAACTGTCATTTTTGTCCCTGTGTCCAAATTGGACTTAAAGACAGGCGTTTCTAGCTATTTGATATTTTCTGAGACTGTTGGTGATATTTATTTCAGCATCCAGAGACATTTGTTCTACGACCATAGCTTTTGATCCTGTGTGTTGGACTTCGGGACGTTATCATTTACAGCTTTCTTGCTAGGCAAGATACCTTACCAAATTGTTTATAGTATTTTGCATGCTTAGTATATTCCTGTATATTTATTGTATTTCTATTTATTTATTTATTTCATGTGTAGTTCCTTTTAGTCATTACTATATATTAGATATGTTGACACACACTTGACACTTAGTATCATCGAGGACAATCATTAGGCGTATGGGCTTTTAACCACTCTGGTAAACCGTAGTATATAGTTCGCACTACGGGCGTGTGTCGCGCTGGTCGCTAACCCAGAGGTATGTCGATTTTTGATGTCCATTGACGGGTGTGTGAGTTGTGAGGCTTAGATCGAGTAGCCTACCCTTGCCCATACGTCAAAAAGTTGTCCTCATTTGCATTCATATAGATTGTCTTGTGCAGCATACTTATTTATTTTCAAATATTATGCATGTTTACTGTATTCGAATTGGCTTGCTTCTATGTATCTTGTTACGTCCCTCTGAGGACCTGGCCCTTTCCAGGTGTATTTGTTCTTGAGTATTTGTAGGAGCGTAGATTTGGATGGTTACATATATTTTGAGGATGTCTTCCCTTCGAGCCCCGTGGTTGTTAGCTGGTATTCCTATATTGTATTCGTTGTGTTGTACTTTTCCATTCTAGTTGGTAGTGGATTTGTTTCCATCCAACTATCATCCTTAGATACTTATGTTGAGATCTAGTTATATAGATACTGGTTATTCATTTATATCTGATTTTTGTGGATGAGATTTAGATTGTACCCTGTGACTTGTGATACATTTTATACCACTTGTGGATTTGATATTCATATTACAGCGTACGTGTGGATTTGGTTTCCATATATTGGAGTTGCCATATCCATGCAGCTGTCATGCTTACGTGTCCTAGTCCTACGTATTTTTGGGACTGGGGCGTGACATATTTTTATGGTGGCCCATGCAGGTCGAGAGCATATTGTTTCGGTTACGTTACTGTACCGAGCAAGCCTGCAAATAGGACTAGAGTATAGGATCTCATCCACAATTGACTATGATTAATCTTCCTACTATCTGTTCTATTTGAACAATTGCATCCTGCTTGATTCCTGTACTTCCTTAATAGTTCTTTGAGTATAGCCTTCTGCTAGAATATAGGAACCCCTATTATTAGGATGATAATTATGGTAGCACACCTATTAAGAATACAACGAGAATATCGACACACCACTAAGTTTAGAATATCTAGTGAACCCTAGAATTCCTTATCTATAGATTGATTTACCATTACCCCTTGATGTATTATGAAGACTTGAGAGTAGTATAGACGCTACTAGAGTTAGTTAGAAGTTTTACCATAATGTTTGACCCTAGTATTGAGGAACCAATAGAAAACCAAAATTGAATATTAGGACTGAACCTAACCTTCCTAGTTAGATAGTATTGGAGAACTATAAATTTAGATTCTTGTCTTGAGATAGGCAGACAGTGCCTTAGAAAGCCAAGAGCAATATATAGAACATTTTTCTTAATCATACCTCGAACATAGCAACTAGCAATACCACCCCCTTAGAGAACCATGATGCTATCTAGAGCCCTCTATTTCAATTTCATATATATTATTCCTCTGCGACCTTAGCGTTCGCTAAATTGCGCGACGACTAAATTTTGTTCCTCTATTCTTTATCTTTCAACTCGTGCCATCTGACACCTCTGCTTATAGACCAAATGTTTTTATTCTATGATTAGTATATATAGCCTGCTAGGATTATAGTTGTAATTTTGAAATTTTGAAATTGTGTGCCTAGTAGTTAGAACTTGATAGTTTAAGTTATTCTTGTAGATTGAGACCTGGTGCTTATCCCTTAGTTTTAAATTGCGTAACTTGTACCACACCTCAAAACGAGTTATATTCCCTTTCCCTTGAGGCCAGTAACTGTTCCATTCTTACTATTGACACTTGCACTAAGACTAAGACTTAAAACGACCATGACCTATGTAATGTAAGAGGATACCCTAATAAGTACCAAGACCCCCTTCTCGTAAACCTTAACAGGAGTTTCTACGGTATCCTTAAGGCAGTACAGTATTAGTTTATTGTTATAAGTTAGGTAGTATACCTCACAACCTATTATCACATAGTCTTTTACCCTATTATTGAAGTGTGATTGAACAACATTAACTGTATGCTAGCTTAGGACGACGGTATTTTTTTTAGACTGTAGAACTTAAAGGCTATACCCCTACTTTGTCGACTATCGACTTAGACAAGGAATTAGTATGACAACTGTAGAGTTTATGGAGTCTTATCTTTTGTGAACTTGAATTATTATGTACATTCTCTCATCATAATCCAGCGTATTTATGTTTGTTGTACTACCTTGACTTATGCCGCTATTATAGCTTAGTTTTTGCAAGATTAATCTTATATCGAGCTTGTTCATGACATATGTGTTATTGGGGCCTGATCAACCACACTAATACAAATTGTCTAATCAGAATCAGTGTATTATGGTCTAGCTAGACATAGTGCGCTTGATTCGCCCTTCGCAATACTATTTTACGTGGATTGAGATGTATAGTTGACCAGTAGACAAATATACTTACCCTCTAGATACGACAAAGCATATCATATCAAGTACATGACTGTACCGATGTGAGCATGCGAATAAGAAATTACCAAATAGTGTTTCAATCCACAACTGCCTTGACAATTCCCATCTGAATCCCTTAAACTATTTGACTACCATACTTTCATTCTATTACCCCTCCTTGAACTCTTTACCATTGTTTTCTGTCTTCCCTTGTTTCAGAAAGACGAAACCTCGTGCTTGGAAATAAGTGATACACTGATAGTGCTAGGTACACCCCATAGGCTAATCATATGACTTGGTGACTCTCTGTTATAAATGATTAAGGGCATATCATAGATGATATATTTGGTGTTAAAAACTTTGAGGATTCAATAACATGATTAAATAATTTGGGGCATAGCTTTCTTAGATGTATAGCCTTAGATGATAGATGGGTAAATTCTAAGTTGGGTAGAGTCCGCAATGTTCACTTGAGAAGAATTCTTTAGACTGTAATCAAGTAAGATTTGATAGAGAGACCCTACCCTAGTTTAATTTTGAGAACAAAATTATTTTAAGTTGGGTAGATTGTAAACCCCCTGATTTTTCAGAAATTTTAATTTGAATATTTCATAATTTTCTGTAATTTTTAGGAATTTAAACTAAGGTATTTTGTGACTAAATAATTTTTAAATGATATTAATTCATATTCAAATATTATGAAAATAATATTTTTGGGTGTGAAATGAAAAACTGGACATAGGGTAATTTTTTGTGAATTTATTGGACTCCGAAAATATTTTTTAAAGTCCTAAAAACCAATATAGATTTAAACCTAATTAAACCCTGACTGAACCCGGTTTATTTTAAATAAACCAAACCAAACCGTGGTAAACCGAACCGGACCAAACCCAGCCTTAATGGGTCGGGTCGGATCCGAATCGAACCCGACCCAGACCCGAGACCCTAACCGAAACCCTAATTCTCGAATCCTAACGGAATCACTGTTCCGGCCCTATTTAATGCCTCGAAGTCCGTGCCCCGCCGCCGCCGCAACCCTCTCTCTCCTCTCTCCGCCGCCCGTAGCTCCGCCCGGTCATCCTAAGCCCTAGCCGGAACCCTAATCTCCGTCGTCTTCTTCCTCCAGCTATCTCCTCCATCTCTCCCGACCATCTCCTCCGTCCTGCCTCGACGAACACCACCACCCAAGGCCGTCGATCCCCCACGCCGTCTCCGACCACCGTCCAGCTCCCCGCCTGGCATCGAACCCTCGCCTGAACCCTCGCATCGACGACCCTCGTCGATCCCCCAACTCATCCCGCAGCCCCGACGACCTCCACAGCCTTCCATCTCCGCCCTAAGCTCCGTCTAGCCCCAGCTCCATCGCTCGACCATCTCCCTCGACCCGTCCCCGACCATCTCCGCCGACATCCTCCACCCGATCACCGCCCAGATCTCCTCCCCCGACCAGAATACCCCACAGCCGATCGCCCGCTGCCCTAGCACGGACACAGTGACCCGGACACAGCCGCTCACAGACCGGACATAGCAGACTCGAGACATGACACAAAACAGTAACCCGGACACGAGAAATCCTCGTTCCACGAAGTCCTGTTCAGGTAATCTGTTCTCTCTCCTCGTTGCTCCAATTTTTGTTCCGTCAGTTATGACGCGTAAGCTGTGTAACCCTCTCGATCCCCGTGCAACCCGCTCGGTGTGTCGCGTCCTGTGGCGATCGCGAACCGCGATCCAAAAATAGGAAAAATGATACCCTGCTTTCCCCCGGAACTGAGTGCGCCTCACCAAACGGGACGACTTGGTCGCGTGCGGTCTTTACCGAAATGTGCGCGCCGTTGATGCGAACGTGCGGGATTTCGCAGAAGTTGATTTGGATGTGCGTGCACACCGGAATCAACGCGTATCCGCCGACAACGTCCCGTATCTGCCTATTCTGGAATACGTCGTAACTTTGTGTACACACGTCAGATCGAAATGAAACTTACGCCATCGGACTCGTAGCAATACGTTGGTCCTGTGACCCAAGTTTGGTTCGATTCTGAGAACGTTGACAAAATCGGGTATCGTGGGCCCCGCGGCTCCACTTGACGGGCGATTTTGTGATCGGCTCATCGAAATCCAGTTCTGGAAGTTCCGTTGGGTTCATATCATCGTTCTGGACTTCTTGAAACTAAGTTTTATGAATTTGGAGACCATTGGTTCTGACCAATTTTTTGGTGCAAAGCGGCCCACATGTGGACCCCGCTTTGACCAGAAACTGTTATTTTTGCCCCTGTGTCCAAATTGGACTTAAAGACACGCTTTTCTAACTATTTGATATTTTCTGAGACTATTGGTGATGTTTATTTCATCATCCTAAGACATTTGTTTTGCGGTCATAGCTTCTGATCCTGTGTGTTGGACTTCGGGACGTTATACTTTACAGCTTTCTTGCCAGGCAAGATACCTTGCCAAATTATTTACAGTATTTTGCATGCTTAGTATATTCCTGTATATTTATTGCATTTCTGTTTATTTATTGCATGTGTAGTTCCTTTCAGTCATTACTATATATTAGATATGTTGACACACACTTGACACTTAGTATCATCGAGGACAATCATTAGGTGTATGGGCTTTTAACCACTCTGGTAAACCGTAGTATATAGTTTGCACTACGGGCATGTGTCACACTGGTCGCTACCCCAGAGGTATGTCAATTTCTGTAGAGTCGTGCTGGTCGCTACCCCAGAGGTATGTCGATTTCTGATGTCTATTGACGGGTGTGTGAGTTGTGAGTCTTAGATCGAGTAGCCTACCCTTGCCCATACGTCGAAAAGTTGTCCTCATTTGCATTCATATAGATTGTCTTGTGCAACGTACTTATTTATTTTCAAATATTATGTATGTTTACTGTATTCAAATTGGCTTGCTTCTATGTATCTTGTTACGTCCCTCTGAGGACCTGGCCCTTTCCAGGTGTATTTGTTCTTGAGTATTTGCAGGAGCGTAGATTTAGATGGTTACATATATTTTGAGGATGTCTTTCCTTCGAGCCCCGTGGTTGTTAGCTGGTATTCCTATATTGTATTTGTTGTGTTGTACTTTTCCATTCTAGTTGGTAGTGGATTTGTTTCCATCCAACTATCATCCTTAGATACTTATGTTGAGATCTAGTTATATAGAAACTGGTTATTCATTTATATCTGATTTTCGTGGATGAGATTTAGATTGTACCCTGTGACTTATGATACATTTTATACCACTTGTGGATTTGATATTCATATTACAGCGTACGTGTGGATTTGGTTTCCATATATTGGAATTGCCATATCCATGCGGCTGGCATGCTTACGTGTCCTAGTCCTACGTACTTTTGGGACTGGGGCGTGACATCATCCCATGCCACCAATAGTACTGCTTCAAATTTTGGTATATTTTCGTACCTTCTGGATGAATAGAGTACATAGAGCTATTTGCTTCAGACATCAACTCATGTCTCAACTCCCCATTTGGAACATATAGGTGATTTTTGCACCTTAACATCCCGTCCTCATGGATTCGAAGTTCTGTCTACATGCCAGCTTTCGTCTTCTCTTTAAGTCTCCGGAACCTAGCATCTGTAGGTAATGCCGCCTTAATCCTCTCCACTAGTGATGACTTAACTTCAAGATTCGCCAACAATCTATTCTACCTTGGCAAAATAATCTCTATCTTGATATCCTGTAGATCCTCTAATAGCTGTGGTTGCATAGTCAAGAAATAAGCTGTGGGTTTCCTGCTGAGTGCGCCTGCTACGACATTTGCCTTGCCCGGATGGTACTACAAATATATATCAAAATCGACCATCAACTCTAACCAACGTCTCTATCTCATATTGAGCTCTTTCTGAGTATAGACATACTTCAGACTCTTGTGATCAGTAAAGATTTCTACCTTCTCTCCATAAAGATAGTGCTTCCATATCTTTAATGCAAATATTACTGCAACTAGCTCAAGATCGTGCGTCGGGTAGTTCTTCTCATGAACCTTCAGCTGTCTCGATGCATAAACAATAACTTTGCCATGTTGCATCAAAACACATCCTAATCCACTGCCTGACGCATCACTATAAACAACGAAGCCTCCCGATCCTGAAGGAAGAGTAAAGACCGGTGCTGTCGTCAATCGCCTCTTCAACTCCTCAAAGGCCTTTTAACAATCTTCTGTACATGCAAACTCCTAGTCCTTACGTGTCAACAGCATCATAGGCTCTGCAAACCTTGAGAAATTCTCCACGAACCTCCGATAGTATCCAGCAAGTCCGAGAAAACTTCTCACTTCGGCAACTGATATAGGTGTAGGCCAAGTTTCTATTGCAGCAACCTTCTCCGGATCAACTGAAAGTCCTTCTCCCAAGATGATATATCCCAGGAAAGGCACCCTATCCATACAAAACTCACGTTTACTAAGTTTGGCGTACAACTTCTCCTGTCTCAGCGTCTCTAGCACGATTCTGAGATGCTCCTCGTGCTCTTCGTGGCTCTTGGAATATATCAAGATGTCATCAATAAACACAACCACGAACTTGTCCAAGTACTGATGAAAAACTCTATTCATCAAACTCATGAACAAAGCTGGCGCATTAGTTAAACCAAACGGCATAACTTAGAACTCATAGTGTCCATACTTGGTCCTGAAGGCTGTCTTCGGTATATCCTCTTTCCGCACTCTTGGAAAAGTTTCTGTCAGAGCCGGAGTCGTCGTCAAGGCCGGGGTCGTCGGAGTGAGAGAGGGTATAATGGTGGTGCAGTTCGACTCACTGGGGTTTTATAGGGGCGAGGTACGGCGGTTACGGGGAGGTGAACGGAGGGGTCGTCGGCTGCTACTGTAGCAGCCGGGAAGATTTTTTTTTTCCAGTTACTGTAGACAAAGGGTTTTGGGTTAGTGGGTCGGTTACGGGTGAGGGTACGGGTCGGATTTGGATCCAGTAGTTGGTTTAGCTCGGTTTGGTTTAGTTTGGTTCAGTTTAGTTTGGTTTATTTAAAAATAATATATTTTAGCAATTTAAAAATAGTTTTTGTGCCCAATAAATTCCAGAAAAATTACACAAATCCTATTATTAATTATACACTCAAAAATATAATTTTTGCAATATTTTAATAATTAATTTAATATACAAAAATATAAATCCCTGAAGAACATTTATTATAATTAATTAATTTTTTTAGAAAATCTCCAAAAACTTAAAAATTTATAATTAAAATTTTAAGATTAATTTCTAAAATCTGGGTGTTTACACAGCAGGCCCAGCAACAACAGAGGACGCCACCACAAGGACGTGGACAGACTTTTGCGATGACAGTGGATGAGGCACAGACTCGAGGAGTAGCGAATATGAGTAAGATTTAGTTTTATCATAGCTATCTATAATAACGAATATTCCTAGTAATACTTTAGAATGTGCCTGTTAGTTCCATTCCCTAGCCTATACCTAGTAGTTGTTAGTCTAGATTAGTAATTTGTCAGTGGTACCCAAGTTTTCATAAGCTGTAGTTGATCCTTGCTCTAATCAGACTCCTTTACTCTTGAGTTACTTATCTCTTATTGCCTAGAAAAAAGTTTTCATTCCTTGCCTACGTGTTCTGCTTGAACAAAACCTCCACCCTTCCTCTCGATTTCTCCTTATTCATGGTTCCTTATCTTTTGTGTCGTGCTTCAACAAACATGTCTTGCAACCGCGTTATCTCTTTTGACCGGTTATATTTTATTTTCTTAATTGCGAGAACGTAATTCTTTTAAGGTAGGTAGATTATAAACATCCTAAATTTTTAAAATTTAATTTAATTTTTTATTAATTATTGTTGTAGAAATTTCTATTATTTTTAGCTAATTATAATAAAGTTCTTCATGCATTTATATTTTTGTGTATTAAATTAATTATTAAAATATTACAAAAATTATATTTTTGGGTGTATAACTAGTAATAGGATATTGTGTAATTTTTTTGAAATTTATTGGGCTCAATTTTTTTTTTTATGGCCATATATGCATTGTTATAATTAAAACAACCCAAACCGAACCAACTCAACCCAAACCAAACTAGACCAAACCTAATTGGATCCGGACCCGTACCCATACCCGAAACCCATTAACCCGACCCACAAACTCCCCAACTTCAGCTACAGTAACCCCTTCACTTCCCCTCCCTTACTCGATGTCCCGCAGCGCCGTAGTGCAAACAAAGTCCTAGCCTCGTTCTACAGCTCTCCCAAAGGTGACCTGGCTTCTTACAGAAATGACAAGTCTGCTGTGTCTCTCTTGGAGGCTGTTGCTGATTCTGCTGAACACGGACTGGTGCCTGGTACTGTTGTTGATACTGATATGCCCATGGATGTTGCTGGATAGGTACTGGTGCTAGGTACTGCGGTGGATGCTGAAATGTCCATGGTTGTTACTGAATATGAAATGGTACTTGGTACTGCTGTTGGTGCTGAATACGGGGATGCTTGGCTGGTCCTGTGCTACCATTCGTATCTCCAAAAGTATTGTGACTCCTCTTAGGCCTGAGATCCAGATCCTCTTCTGCAATCTGAGCATCCATCAAGATACCCTCAAAGGTAGCGGTACGACGACCAGAAGTGCGTGACCTAATTTCTCTCGTCAGTCCCTTTCTAAATTTTCGGGCTCGATCTCCTGGGTCCCGAATCATAGACGATGCAAAATGGCTCAATCTACAGAATTCTGCAGCGTACTCGTCGACCGACATGTTTCCTTGAACCAAGTCATGAAACTGACTTTCCAAGGTTCCCAATGCCACGTCGGGAAAGAACTTCTCCTTGAAGAGCTCCTTGAAGGTCTCCCAAGTAAGTCCTTGCGCAGTAATTCTCGGCTCCGTGCGATACCACGTGAGTGCGATATCGAACATCTGACTGCCAGCGGCTTCTATCTGCAAGTTCTCCGGAATCTGGGTCAATCGCAGGCTCCTCTCTATATCCTCTAGCCAGTCGTCAACGTAGAGTATCCCTTCGGTGCCTTTGAACTCTCGAGGCATCATCCTTTTAAAGTCCACTATAGTGCCTGATCTCTGCTGCTGGCCAGGAAACTGTTGGTACTGTGCTACTCTCTCCAAAGCTTGGAGAGTCACTTGATGAGCATTCTCCATGTTTTCTCTCATCAGCTCGGTTTGTGCCTGGTGCGCTTCTGCTTGCACTCTCTGAGCCTCAGCTTGAACTCGCTGAGCGTCTGCCGTCACTCTCTGGGCATCTACCATGCCCTGGATCAAGGTAAACATCTGCGTCCCGTCAATGGGCAAACCTCCGGGAATCGGAGTCGGTGGAGGAGGAAGGTTGTCCATCATAGCTGCGGCAATCTTCTGAACAGGTGGGGGAGGAGGATCCCCGAAAAGTGCAGATACTCCTATGTGCATCGGAGATGTAGGAGGAACCACGGCTGTCTGTCCCTCAGGTGGAGAGGTGGCAGACCCCTCTAAAGCTGATGTTCCCGCTCTCATAGACCGTGTCTGCGGCGACATCCTGAAGACAGATTCCAAAGAATCAATTAAGGCAAAAATGCGATATCATCAAGGAAGGACAGTACAGTTCTAAAGAGCAACATTCAAGATAAAAGATTGGGAATAAATATTCCTAGTTGTGATTGCATAGGTCAAAGATGCATCCAAGGTTTGATACCTCTATCCCTCTAGGTACCACAGTTCTACCAGAAACATACTCACTGCTAGCTTCCTTACCTACTACAACCGTTGATACTAGTTATCCTTATCACTCAAGTGCATATCAAATACAACACATCATACTAAGTACTGCTCTCTCCAATACAATCCTAGATGAACACCCAAGTCAGTTGGCAGTGAGATCTCAATCATGCTCAAGCCAACAGATCCTTACACATGCATCTCATCTACTTATATACTAATACATCTCTCCCACTATAAAATCTTATCCTCAAATAAAATTCCTCAAAATAACTCCTCGAATAAATTTTAAGGTAAAAATGCATACACTTTCCTCAAGGTTAATTATCTAAATACTGAAGTAAAATTTTTATCAATTCCATAAATCCTTACAGCTTTGTCTATGTTCATTGAATCGAATCTGAATTCCTCAAAATAAATTTTTATAACATAATATCTCAACTTCTCAAAATTCAAAAATGCAATTCGTTTTCAATCTTCAATTTATAATTTAAATCCATATCTAGTAATCCAATAGCCCTAGTGTTAATCTTCCTCGCTGTCCTCATCGACATGCGTCATCAGATAATACCATAAATTAGTCTGTAAACTCATCTTGATATGAAATCAACCCTACAATGAAACCAAAATCCTAATTTAATACCTGATCAACAATCAACAAGTGAGAAAGGACGGAACAAGGGAATGATTTTTAAATTGGAAATTTATAACAAGATTCTCAGGGGTCATCCCAGGAATCTCTCAAGGAATTGTGATTGAGTATTCGCTCTCGTCCTAGTATCCTATGTCCTAGATCCTATCGCAGGTACGCAGTAGTATAACAAGGATGCCACACTACTACGACATCGCACAACTTGCGAAGTCTGACCTGCATGGGCCACCACTAAAAACGTGTCACGACCCGCACCCGAAATTGGGGCACAAGTACGCGGGTACGTCCAGCCTACGCCGCAGCATCGGCGGTAGAACGCTGTCAAGGTCTTGATACTATCTAGCAAATCTCACACAAGCATCCAATCTCCATAAGGAGGCACAGATGACACAAGTAAAACAAACACATACTCAATCACAGGACCACAGCACGATAAGATATCGAACAAAAATTTAAATATAACACAAGTCTAAAGTAATAATCTAACTCAACAATTATCCATATCTCAACAAATCATGCCGGAGACAAATCCGGTACCAAAATAGTCTGCTAAAATAACTAATCAGAAAACTAGAAGAATTAGTGATTCCGGCTAGACCTCCCGGAATCACAACTAACTACCAAGCCCAAGTTGCAGCTACTCACCATATGGTCCATAAAGTATCGGACAGCGGTCCTCTAAGGCATAGTCTGGAAAAATATTTCCAGTCAGGAAGGAGCAAAGTACAAATCTCAAATAACAGTTCCATTAAATTGATAAGGACTATAAAGCAATAAACATGTGATGCTAGCTACTGAGAAGACAGTGAAATAAATGCAATGGCAATTAAAGAGAGACATGCAATATAAAGAGACAGGCAATAGGCAATATGATACAGTCAGTATGAAAATGAAAAAAACAAGGAACAGTATCATATACGGGTGATGTAGTATATGATTTAAATAGGGAACTGTAATCTATTCTAAGTGTTTGAAATATCAGTTTCAAAATATGATCGGCTTGGGAACATGTACGATAGCTATAGGGCCTGGCTAATCATGGGTGAAGAGCATGATTAACACTTACATTATTCTACACTACAATAAGAGGTTATGATCATATTTCTTACTAACTACTTCTCCGCCCCCAACTAGTACTGTGGATCCAACCATGACACGTCACGATACACGAGCAAGTCCAATCTATCATGTACGATGTCTAATATATATGTCGTGTACAATGTCAATACGATAATCAATGTAACATCTCATGACTGCAGATCCAAGCTATACTAGTCCGTGTAGCACAGTGTCAAGGATTTAGATGTAGCATTTCTAGATTATTAAATTTATAGAAATTATCAACAATTGGAAATGATCAGAGAATGTACTTGCCTTGGGTCCTTAGCTGGTAATTATTGAGGTCTTGTTCCAGAGTATCTCCTGGGTGAAACAACAGTCCTATAAACAGATCACAATTATCACACTTGTATCAGATGCTACCATAACACACAGTCAAAAATACTGGCCTCAGGGCCATGCCCGGCAGGGCACTAGTCAACTAGGGTCATCTAGTAGGGATACATATATACCTATTATACTACCAATTGAACAATAAAGATATATATATATATATACCAAAATAGTACGTATACTATTATATTTTATGTATCAAAATACGTATATATCATATATGTGCAAAAGTACATTTTTAGAATATACATATATATATTGTCAACATCATTCTTAAACATACTAGTATTAATTCACCAAATTAAATTTATACCATATAAAAATACCTAATATACATACATATACATATGCATTAATTAAATACATACTTATACAATTAATTATACATACTTAATTATACAATTTATTTAAATACATACTATACTCATACAATTAAATAAAAATAAATAATATATATATCCATATTTTAAATACATACATTACCAATTATATGTACACTATCCATTATATAAATTAATGTACACCATACATTACATTAATTTCATACTATACATACATTATATATATACTATACATTATGTGCTTAAATATTAATTAAATAAATGCTATACATATATATATATATATTAAAATATACTCATACGTATATTCGTATATGTCTACACATTAATTAGATATATACATATACATACTAAATAAATTATACATATACATACTAAATAAATCATACATATACATACTAAATAAATCATACATATACATGTATATTACAGGTAAAGGGGAAGAGGGAAGGAGGAGCTTACTGGGGGTTGGCCGGAGTCTCGCCGGAGGTCGGATGGCAGAGGGAGTCGGGCTCGGCTGGGTCGGGTGATGTCCGGGAACAGAGGGAGAGGGAGCTCGGCAGGGAGGAATGGGGGAGGAGCAGCCGGAGATGGGGAGTTGGCCGCCGGAGGGAGTCGGCCGAGCAGCAGCAGCCGGCGGGTCGGCCTGGCTGGGCAGCTCGCCGGAGGCGGGGTCGGCCTGGGTGGTTGGCCGCCAGGTGCAGGCTCGGCCGGGGTGCGCAGGTGGACTGATGGCCGGGCCGATGGAGTGCAGGGGTGAGGGGGTTGAATGAACAGTGTTCCCCCCCCCCCCTTTTATTCAAATAAATTAAAAGAGAAGAAGAAGAAAAGAAAGAAGAAGAAGAAGAGAAGAAGAAAAATGAAAAATGAAGAGGAGAAGGAGAAGCTACGGTTTGGGGAGCTTGGGGGCTTGAGAGGAGGTGGGCTACCTAGGTTTTCTAGGGATTAGGGTTTGATGGGACATGACATTATATAGGGAGAGAGGGTGTGTGAATTTAAGGGTGAGGATGGACCCATAGAATGAGTGGTCCAGATTGGTCATGGAGAATTTCATGTGGGGGTGAGGGTGAGAGGCTAGTTAAATAATTATTAGGCTCCCTCATTGTTTAATCAAATGGGTGTGGACACTAAAAATGTAAATTTGCAAATTAGCCCCCTTAAATTTGGGTATTTGCACAGACGCATGAAATGACAAAAATTTGGCGGGCGATTCGGTGTCCGGTGTTTTGTATGGTCAGGGGGCGCTGTATGATCGGTATGGGCTCAATTTGCAGGGCACTGGAATTAAATTGGGATTTTCAGAATCGGTTAAAATAGTATCCTCAATTTAATTAGAAATAAATACAAGTTGAGTTCTAAAATTAATTAGGAGTACAAGGGGCCAAAATCAGGTCAGGTCATCAATACCAATAATGAAGAAGACTCAGAACAGAATATTACCCTAATTTGGGCAGCACAAAAAATAGGTCAAGATTTGCCTCCAATTTCGATTGGAACGCACAACGATACAAAATAGGGATTTATTAAATAACGTCCGCGACAATTTTTGTGCGGCTAGAAACAAGGTACAGAGAGCATAATTATGAGTTACAAAAATAGCAGAATGGAAGGCGGGCATGTCTAGGGCAAGATTGTAAAATTTGTTGGAAGACAAAAGTCAGGATAGCGCTCCAAATATCGAAGCAAAGGCAATGCGCAATCATTAAATAAAATACGGTAATTAATTACAATCTCCAATAAATAAATTCTAGATAAAACAATTAAATACATAATTCCACAATTTGGACAGGCGTTCATCTACTGGGCTTTTAGGTCAAGTCTGCTAGCTCAAAATAAATGAACACTGCATATAATACTATATTTAATTATACATCACATAATTATTTAAATTAAATATACTATCATGCTATTATTTAATTGTAACTACCATAATATTAAATATTATAAAAAGTCAAAAATACCCCTGTTTTCGGAATGTGGTAGTGACAAGTCTACCATCCTTAAAAGAATTTCGTCCTCGAAATTTAAAATCCTCATAGTAGCGTTTAATCATACACATTATTATTTTCCTCAAATTTAATTCATCAACCACAAAATCAGTTAATAATCCACAATGTCTTTTCACAATTTTCAAAAATTCTGAAATTATTGCATTCCTGAAAAATCCTCGGAATAAAAATCTAAGTCCATTTTTATCAAAATTTCCCCAAAATTTTTAGTTAAAAATTCAAAACTCGGAATTTAATATCCACTCCTCTAATTTGATTTTTTTTTTCAATGCACAAATATAAAAATGTAATCTCGTCCCACAAAGTTTGAATTTAAACATTTATCCATCAAAATTTTATTTCTCGATTTTCTCTTCTCAAATACTCAACAATGCGATACTTAAGGATTCTCTAATTGCAACATCCAATATAAAATTCTAAAATTCATAACTTGCAATCAAATAAATATATTGATAATCTCCCAAAATTTCCAAATTTTTATAACCAATTTAATCATGTCATAATCTTCCTGGAATTAATTAAACCACCAATTATGAAATGTTAATTTCTTAACCCTCTATTTAAATCAATGGTTATCCTCGAATTTTAATCATCTTGTCTCTCTTGTCAAGTCATAACCCCTTTAGAAATCTTCGTCATGGACAAACCCCAATAATCCTGATCTAAAAATCTTTCCTATAATCATACAACATGCAACCTAAGGGGAATATGTACGGTCATGGTATCTTTTGTCATGGTATTGCAGTCTCTGTATCCGGGTACTACTAACTACATTATAACAAGAAATCATGCATACAAGCTACGGTACTAAGGTATCAATCAATCAATCAAGTAGATAGGAACAGAAGAAAGGAAAGAACAGAGCCTGCTAACACATTACCTGTAGTATCGGTCTCCTCGACCGTCATCGCAATGCCCCGCCCTGCTGGGGTGGTTTCCTTCGCGGGTGCTGAGCAATATACGGTTCCACAGGTAGCCTAACTGGATCTCTATAATCTGAAGCTGCGCGCTGGCCGGGAAGATAAGGGGCTAGAAGACAATCCCTTACTCGATGTCCCGCAGCGCCGTAGTGCAAACAAAGTCCTAGCCTCGTTCTACAGCTCTCCCAAAGGTGACATGGCTTCTTACAGAAATGACAAGTCTGCTGTGTCTCTCTTGGAGGCTGTTGCTGATTCTGCTGAACACGGACTGGTGCCTGGTACTGTTGTTGGTACTGATACGCCCATGGATGTTGCTGGATAGGAACTGGTGCTAGGTACTGCGGTGGATGCTGAAATGTCCATGGTTGTTACTGAATATGAAATGGTACTTGGTACTGCTGTTGGTGTTGAATACGGCGATGCTTGGCTGGTCCTGTGCTACCATTCGTATCTCCAAAAGTATTGTGACTCCTCTTAGGCCTGAGATCCAGATCCTCTTCTGCAATCTGAGCATCCATCAAGATACCCTCAAAGGTAGCGGTACGACGACCAGAAGTGCGTGACCTAATTTCTCTCGTCAGTCCCTTTCTAAATTTTCGGGCTCGATCTCCTGGGTCCCGAATCATAGACGATGCAAAACGGCTCAATCTACAGAATTCTGCAGCGTACTCGTCGACCGACATATTTCCTTGAACCAAGTCATGAAACTGACTTTCCAAGGTTCCTAATACCACGTCGGGAAAAAACTTCTCCTTGAAGAGCTCCTTGAAGGTCTCCCAAGTAAGTCCTTGCACAGTAATTCTCGGCTTCGTGCGATACCACGTGAGTGCGATATCGAACATCTGACTGCCATCGGCTTCTATCTGCAAGTTCTCCGGAATCTGGGTCAATCGCAGGCTCATCTCTATATCCTCTAGCCATTCGTTAGCGTAGAGTATCCCTTCGGTGTCTTTGAACTCTCGAGGCATCATCCTTTTAAAGTCCACTATAGTGCCTGATCTCTGCTGCTGGCCAGAAAACTGCTGGTACTGTGCTACTCTCTCCAAAGCTTGGAGAGTCACTTGATGAGCATTCTCCATGTTTTCTCTCATCAGCTCGGTTTGTGCCTGGTGCGCTTCTGCTTGCACTCTCTGAGCCTCAGCTTGAACTCGCTGAGCGTCTGCCGTCACTCTCTGGGCATCTACCATGCCCTGGATCAAGGTAAACATCTGTGTCCCGTCAATGGGCAAACCTCCGGGAATCGGAGTCGGTGGAGGAGTTAGGTTGTCCGTCATAGCTGCGGCAATCTTCTGAACAGGTGGGGGAGGAGGATCCCCGAAAAGTGCAGATACTCCTACGTGCATCGGAGATGTAGGAGGAACCACGGCTGTCTGTCCCTCAGGTGGAGAGGTGGCAGACCCCTCTAAAGCTGATGTTCCCGCTCTCATAGACCGTGTCTGCGGCGACATCCTGAAGACAGATCCCAAAGAATCAATTAAGGCAAAAATGCGATATCATCAAGGAAGGACAGTACAGTTCTAAAGAGCAACATTCAAGATAAAAGATTGGGAATAAATATTCCTAGTTGTGATTGCATAGGTCAAAGATGCATCCAAGGTTTGATACCTCTATCCCTCTAGGTACCACAGTTCTACCAGAAACATACTCACTGCTAGCTTCCTTACCTACTACAACCGTTGATACTAGTTATCCTTATCACTCAAGTGCATATCAAATACAACACATCATACTAAGTACTGCTCTCTCCAATACAATCCTAGATGAACACCCAAGTCAGTTGGCAGTGAGATCTCAATCATGCTCAAGCCAACAGATCCTTACACATGCATCTCATCTACTTATATACTAATACATCTCTCCCACTATAAAATCTTATCCTTAAATAAAATTCCTCAAAATAACTCCTCGAATAAATTTTAAGGTAAAAATGCATACACTTTCCTCAAGGTTAATTATCTAAATACTGAAGTGAAAATTTTATCAATTCCATAAATCCTTACAGCTTTGTCTATGTTCATTGAATCGAATCTGAATTCCTCAAAATAAATTTTTATAACATAATATCTCAACTTCTCAAAATTCAAAAATGTAATTCGTTTTCAATCTTCAATTTATAATTTAAATCCATATCTAGTAATCCAATAGCCCTAGTGTTAATCTTCCTCGCTGTCCTCATCGACATGCGTCATCAGATAATACCATAAATTAGTCTGTAAACTCATCTTGATATGAAATCAACCCTACAATAAAACCAAAATCCTAATTTAATACCTGATCAACAATCAACAAGTGAGAAAGGACGGAACAAGGGAATGATTTTTAAATTGGAAATTTATAACAAGATTCTCAGGGGTCATCCCAGGAATCTCTCAAGGAATTGTGATTGAGTATTCGCTCTCGTCCTAGTATCCTATGTCCTAGATCCTATCGTAGGTACGCAGTAGTATAACAAGGATGCCACACTACTACGACATCGCACAACTTGCGAAGTCTGACCTGTATGGGCCACCACTAAAAACGTGTCACGACCCGCACCCGGAATTGGGGCACGAGTACGCGGGTACGTCCAGCCTACGCCGCAGCATCGGCGGTAGAACGCTGTCAAGGTCTTGATACTATCTAGCAAATCTCACACAAGCATCCAATCTCCATAAGGAGGCACAGATGACACAAGTAAAACAAACACATACTCAATCACAGGACCACAGCACGATAAGATATCGAACAAAAATTTAAATACAACACAAGTCTAAAGTAATAATCTAACTCAACAATTATCCATATCTCAACAAATCATGCCGGAGACAAATCCGGTACCAAAATAGTCTGCTAAAATAACTAATCAGAAAACTAGAAGAATTAGTGATTCCGGCTAGACCTCCCGGAATCACAACTAACTACCAAGCCCAAGTTGCAGCTACTCACCATATGGTCCATAAAGTGTCGGACAGCGGTCCTCTAAGGCATAGTCTGGAAAAATATTTTCAGTCAGGAAGGAGCAAAGTACAAATCTCAAATAACAGTTCCATTAAATTGATAAGGACTATAAAGCAATAAACATGTGATGCTAGCTACTGAGAAGACAGTGAAATAAATGCAATGACAATTAAAGAGAGACAGGCAATGTAAAGAGACAGGCAATAGGCAATATGATACAGTCAGTATGAAAATGAAAAGAACAAGGAACAGTATCATATACGGGTGATGTAGTATATGATTTAAATAGGGAACTGTAATCTATTCTAAGTGTTTGAAATAGTAGTTTCAAAATGTGATCGGCTTGGGAACATGTACGATAGCTATAGGGCCTGGCTAATCATGGGTGAAGAGCATGATTAACACTTATATTGTTCTACACTACAATAAGAGATTATGATCACATTTCTTACTAACTACTTCCCCGCCCCCAACTAGTACTGTGGATCCAACCATGACACGTCACGATACACGAGCAAGTCCAATCTATCATGTACGATGTCTAATATACATGTCGTGTACAATGTCAATACGATAATCAATGTAATATCTCATGACTGCAGATCCAAGCTATACTAGTCCGTGTAGCACAGTGTCAAGGATTTAGATGTAGCATTTCTAGATTATTGAATTTATAGAAATTATCAACAATTGAAAATGATCAGAGAATGTACTTGCCTTGGGTCCTTAGCTGGTAATTATTGAGGTCTTGTTCCAGAGTATCTCCTAGGTGAAACAACAGTCCTATAAACAGATCACAATTATCACACTTGTATCAGATGCTACCCTAACACACAGTCAAAAACACTGGCCTCAGGGCCATGCCCGGCAGGGCACTAGTCAACTAGGGTCATCTAGTAGGGATACATATATACCTATTATACTACCAATTGAACAATAAAGATATATATATATATATATATATATATATATATATATATATATATATATATATATACCAAAATAGTACGTATACTATTACATTTTATATATCAAAATACGTATATATCATATATGTGCAAAAGTATATTTTTAGAATATACATATATATATTGTCAACATCATTCTTAAACATACTAGTATTAATTCACCAAATTAAATTTATACCATATAAAAATACCCAATATACATACATATACATATGCATTAATTAAATACATACTTATACAATTAATTATACATACTTAATTATACAATTTATTTAAATACATACTATACTCATACAATTAAATAAAAATAAATAATATATATATCCATATTTTAAATACATACATTACCAATTATATGTACACTATCCATTATATAAATTAATGTACACCATACATTACATTAATTTCATACTATACATACATTATATATATACTATACATTATGTGCTTAAATATTAATTAAATAAATTCTATACATATATATATATTAAAATATACTCATATGTATATTCGTATATGTCTACACATTAATTAGATATATACATATACATACTAAATAAATTATACATATACATACTAAATAAATCATACATATACATACTAAATAAATCATACATATACATGTATATTACAGGGAAAGGGGAAGAGGGAAGGAGGAGCTTACTGGGGGTTGGCCGTAGTCTCGCCGGAGGTCGAACGGCAGAGGGAGTCGGGCTCGGCTGGGTCGGGTGATATCCGGGAACAGAGGGAGAGGGAGCTCGGCAGGTAGGAATGGGGGAGGAGCAGCCGGAGATGGGGAGTTGGCCGCCGGAGGGAGTCGGCCGAGCAGCAGCAGCCGGCGGGTCGGCCTGGCTGGGCAGCTCGCCGGAGGCGGGGTCGGCCTGGATGGTTGGCCGCCAAGTGCAGGCTCGGCCGGGGTGCGCAGGTGGACTGATGGCCGGGCCGCCGGAGTGCAGGGGTGAGGGGGTTGAATGAACAGTGTTCCCCCCCCCCTTTTATTCAAATAAATTAAAAGAGAAGAAGAAGAAAAGGAAGAAGAAGAAGAGAAGAAGAAAAATAAAAAATGAAGAGGAGAAGGAGAAGCTACGGTTTGAGGAGCTTGGGGGCTTGAGAGGAGGTGGGCTACCTAGGTTTTCTAGGGATTAGGGTTTGATGGGACATGCCATTATATAGGGAGAGAGGGTGTGTGAATTTAAGGGTGAGGATGGACCCATAGAATGAGTGGTCCAGATTGGTCATGGAGAATTTCATGTGGGGGTGAGGGTGAGAGGCTAGTTAAATAATTATTAGGCTCCCTCATTGTTTAATCAAATGGGTGTGGACACTAAAAATGCAAATTTGCAAATTAGCCCCCTTAAATTTGGGTATTTGCACAGACGCATGAAATGACAAAAATTTGGTGGGCGATTCGGTGTCCGGTGTTTTGTATGGTCAGGGGGCGCTGTATGATCGGTATGGGCTCAATTTGCAGGGCACTGGAATTAAATTGGGATTTTCAGAATCGGTTAAAATAGTATCCTCAATTTAATTAGAAATAAATGCAAGTTGAGTTCTAAAATTAATTAGGAGTACAAGGGGCCAAAATCAGGTCAGGTCATCAATACCAATAATGAAGAAGACTCAGAACAGAATATTACCCTAATTTGGGCCGCACGAAAAATAGGTCAAGATTTACCTCCAATTTCGATTGGAACGCACAACGATACAAAATAGGAATTTATTAAATAACGTCCGCGATAATTTTTGTGCGGCTAGAAACAAGGTACAGAGAGCATAATTATGAGTTGCAAAAATAGCAGAATGGAAGGCGGGCATGTCTAGGGCAAGATTGTAAAATTTGTTGGAAGACAAAAGTAAGGATAGCGCTCCAAATATCGAAGCAAAGGCAATGCGCAATCATTAAATAAAATACGGTAATTAATTACAATCTCCAATAAATAAATTCTAGATAAAATAATTAAATACATAATTCCACAATTTGGACAGGCGTTCATCTACTGGGCTTTTAGGTCAAGTCTGCTAGCTCAAAATAAATGAACACTGCATATAATACTATATTTAATTATACATCACATAATTATTTAAATTAAATATACTATCATGCTATTATTTAATTGTAACTACCATAATATTAAATATTATAAAAAGTCAAAAATACCCCTATTTTCGGAATGTGGTAGTGACAACATCTACACCTGAAAAGGGATCAGGTCCTCAGAGGGACATAACGAGATACATAGAAGCATGCCATAAAGTAAGTACTGAATAAATAAAGGGGGTGTGCTAACCATCTAAGTGAATGCAATTTGAGGACAGCTTAGTGCGTATGGGAAAGTGTAGGCTAGACATATGCTGACGTAATTCACCAATCGTCGTGACTGACTAGTATATGCCACATATGCCCCCATTCGAGGGCACTTTGCATTCGTCCATCTCCGAGGAGCATGGTATCTAAAATAGTATAACGTCCAACGTTCTTTAGAGTGTGGTATCTGCAAAAATAACAAGTGACGCCCAACACTCTAAGGAACGTGGTATCTGCAATATATATATACGTCCATATCACTCCGTCGAGTGCGGTATCTGTATAGAAGGAGTGGGTGTCCCATACGCCTACTAGTCGTCCTCCCCGCCCAATGTAGATATACAAGTCGTGAACACGACGTGGATATCTCGTACTATGATGCAAGTCTCTATAGAAATAAACAACTAGCTAAATACCGTTACACGTGTTGCTCACACTGATGGCCAGTCGCGCATGAGGCATGCGTCCCTACATGAACTCACTCTGTGTCACGACCCGCACCCGAAAATCGGGCATGAGTCGTGGGTACGTCCAGCCTACGCCGCAGCATCGGCGGTAGAACGCTGTCTAGGTCAACTATCTAGATAATAATCTCACACAAAAATCGGGCATGACCTCTCCAAAAGGAGGGCAACCACGCAAACAATATATATAAATCTGCCAAGATCTCAACTCCAAACGGAGAAGCAAATATCAAATGATAATCACAATATACTCAATCACGAATCTAAGCACGATAAGATAACACAGAGATCTAACAACTATAAAGTCTAACCAACAACAACTACTACAACAACCTCAACATCAATAATAATAATAATACAATAATACATCATCCAAAATAATATACAAACAAGGTCTCAATCCAAAACCGGAGACAAATCTGGTACTAAAAACTAATAAAACAACAACAAGATCCTAGTGATCCCGGCTACCAACCCGGGAATCACCCCTAAACTAGAGGGTCCCTGTCTGCACCATCGACAGGCTCAGGTCCATAAAATGTCGGACACCAATCCTCCGGATACTCTAAAAAATATGTCCAGTCAGGACTGGAGCAAGTACATCTCTAACAGCAGTTCCATTTAAATGATAAAAACTATAAAACAGTTATAGCAAGTAGCAAGAAGAAAGAAGTAAGTATGAAACAGGAAATAAACATGTATCACTGGTGCATAAAGGTAAAGATGCAGGAATATCAGAAACAAGATAGTAGTAACTGTAAGATACAAGAATCTAAGCTAAGATCAAGTCTGTGCACAAGAACGTGTAGTGAGTCCATCATGAAAAACATGTAGTGAGTCAAGTCCAGAAACATGTAAGTGAGACAAGTCAAGAAATGCATGAGAGTCCAGACTATAAAGAATGAACTCGGTGTCTTTGAAATACTTGTTTCGACATGTAAACGGCTAGGGGTAAGTACGGCTCACCGCGCACTGGGTGCGCGGCTGCTATCATTCCAGATTAGACCAGAGGGAGTGATTCCTGATGATGCCAGATAGGAATGTTTACATGTCTACTCGAGTATTTCCCCGCCCCGACTAATACAAGTGGATCCAAGACCCGACACGCAAATCAAGATGAGTCCAGCCTGTACATAAATGATGCCTGTAGTGATGCCAGTAGGTGATGCCAGTAGTGATTCCAGAATAGAGGCCAGAAACATGAAATGTACGTGTCACAAGTAAATGAATCCAGAAATACCAGTCAGTGTCCCGTGTGGTGCCAGAATAATCAGATGATACTATACTAGAAGCTGAATCATAATAAATATCAGATAATAAAAACTATCAGAGAATGTACTCGCCTGACGTCGTGAGCAACTGGCGATCCGAACCGGTGTCGCAAGAACCTAATACGAAAAGCAAGGTTAAACAGGGTTCTAATGAGTTAAACAGATATAAAATAACTAAAAATAGGCTTCTAGGGTCGTTCTAGGTCAAACGGGTCAAACCGGTGAAATCTGGGTCAAAAAGTCAACTCTTGGTCCAAAAAGTCAACTCTGGGTCAAAACTAGGTCAAAAGTTGACTTTGGCGGTCAACCGAGTCAACTACGGTCAAGTCTGGGTCAAACTAGGGTGCTCCTGAAATTCTAGGTCAAACCGAGGTCATTAAGCTAGAAAACTCACAAACTCGCCTCCTTGAGATACCGGGATACCCTCGGTATCCGATACCTCAACCTAGGCTACGCACCCCGCCTAAACCCGCTAAAACCTATGCTAGCACGCGTAAATATATACACATATACATATAAAAATCACTCCAATATTATTCCTAGGCTATTGCTCAAAAACCCCGCTCGAAACCCAATACCTTGGTTATCTTAAGGTATTGAGATACCTCGGTATCTCAAGGTATTGAGGTTTCGCTCTAAAACCCTCTAACTAGCTATCTAGCTATTAATTATATACCTAGATATTAATCTAGGCTAGGTAATATAGATATCTACTATATTTATATATATCTAAGTATGTATACATATGTATATAGATATCCACACACATTTACCCGATTACCCATCATCTTACCTATACACCTATATATGTATATAACTTAGGCATATAGATATTTATATCTCTTAGATAGGTATATCTAAGAATCTAGTTATCTACCTATCTAGTATCTATCTACCTATCTAAATACCTAGCTATCTATCTATCAATATCTATCTATCTATCTATCTATCTAATTATCCATAACTTATCTTACCTATTTATCCAACTACCTATCTATCTCTCTAATCTATTTAACTACTTAGCTATCTATCTAATAAACTAACTATCTATCTATTAATTCTAACTATCTATCAATCCATAGATATATCTAACTATCTATGTATATAATCTATAATACTAACTAGCTATCTACTTATCTAACTATCTAACTAATTACCTAACCATCTATCTATTATATTATCTATCTAACTATCAACCTATTGATAGATACATCTATCTAGCACTCTACCTATTCCTAACCCTCACTAGTACTCTACTGCTACTGCTCCCTGCTCAAAATGCTGCTGCTGCACGCTGTTATTGTTGCGCTGCTGCTGCTCCTCTTGGCACTGCTGCTGCTGCAGGTGCTCCTACATGTGCTGCTGCTGCTGCTCCTTCTGGAGCTGCTGCTGTTGCAGCTGAACTGCTGCTGCTGCAGTTCAGTTTTTCTCCGCTGCGCTGCACTGGCCACCCCCCCTCGCTGCCTATACACCACACACCTATATACATAATATAACTCTATATATCTATATATATATATATACCACTAGATATATATATATACACAAACTAATATC
Organism: Iris macrosiphon; assembly: GCA_036927795.1. Taxonomy (NCBI): domain Eukaryota; kingdom Viridiplantae; phylum Streptophyta; class Magnoliopsida; order Asparagales; family Iridaceae; genus Iris; species Iris macrosiphon. Next base: position 150,479,409 of record JAYESA010000017.1, on the reverse strand, counting down.
TATATCCTAACACACACACACACTTAAACACACACTAACACACTCACACACTAACAACACAAACAACACACACACACATAAATATATATACATAGCTACATATATATATACACTCAATATATATATATCTACACACACTCTCAACTATATATATATACATACACCTATATATATATATACACATACACCCACACAAGCACACTTACACATATACATATATATATATACACATAGACATATACATATACAAGTACATAAATATAAATACACACATATATATATAAATATATATACATAAACACACATACATATATATAAATATATATATATATATATAGGCACATATCAATACAAACACAACCACGCACACAACACTCAAACCACACGCCCTACTCACGCCCAACGACCCCGACACTCACCAATACCCTAAAATATATAAAATATAACTCGAAAACTCTAGCACACACTCCCCGATACTAACCCAACGCACGCACAAAGCCAAAACGAGGAAACCAAGTCGAAATGGCCGTTCGGTCATTTCGACGAACACGTGGTGCGCGGCTCGGAAAACCTCCTGAAACGCACACCAAACGAACTCGGAATCGGCCCAAAATTTACCCATGCGTCCTAAACGATGTCTAGATCCTAGAAAATGTGCTCCCGCGTCGATTCTAGGCTCGTGGCAGAAACGCACACGCACTTAGAATCGGCGACGACGAAAAGCCCCAATTTCGTCCGAAACGCCCGTTTCTCCGCGACACGGCTTCCCGTGTCCGAACGGAGATACGCACTCACCCTCAAGACACCCGATAACGTCTACCTAGGTCCATCTAACCTAGGGCATCACCCAAAATTGGGCCAAATTCGGATTCCATCCGAAATTGACACAAAATCTAGTGTCAAAGTCTCTAAACTCACCCAAACTAGTTCCAACTTCCTCCCACGGGTAGCCTAAGGGTCTAGGAAGGTTCTAAACTATTAATTACACTATATAAAAGTAATTAGCAAGGGGAAAGTTAGGGTTTACCTCTTGGGAGTTGGAATCCCAAGCCAAAATCTCCAAAATGCTCCAAATCCTCCAATCCAAGCTTCCAAGCCTCAAATCCAAGCTCCAACACCAAATCTAGGCTCTACCCACCTAGGTTGGGGAAGAATGTAGGGTTAGGGTTAACACAAGTAGAAGAAATGGAAGGAGGAAGGAGAAAAAGATGGAGAGACTTACTTGTGAAGGAGGAAGGAAGAAGAGGAAGTAGTGGAGAAGAAGGAGAAGAAGAAGAAGAAGAAGAAGAAGAAGAAGAAGAAGAGAATGGGAGAAGGGGGCTGCTGTTCCACGGTCTGGGAGTGAGGAGGGGGCCGGCCACAACACATAATAAAGGGTTCACTAATTCTCCAAATGCCCAAAATGCCCCTACATGACTTGGTTTCGGGTTCCGGGTTCCAAAAGCACTCAAACTAGTTCCAAATCTCTCCAACTAACTTCCTAAAAATAAAATAAATATTCTAAGCCCCAAAATAATTCTCACAAGGGTGTGGGCTGGGTCGGACATGGGTCCACTAGGGTCTGACATGGGTCCAGGCTAGCCAAAACCCTAAAACAATCAAAATAAAAATAATAAAAAATAATGCAATCACTAATTAAATATAAATACAATTAAATATAAATAATCCACAATTAACTAAATTAAAAATAAAAAAAAATACCCGGCTCTGGAAATGGGGTGGTGACAAGCCTATCCTCCTTAGAAAATTTCGTCCTCGAAATTTAAGGTCAATCACACTCCTCTAGGTCAAACCCCCAACAAGCACAGTCAAGAAATTCTACCTAAACAACATACAAGATCAGGGTCCTACTGGTCGTGTTATCACAGTCTTAATCAGGGTCACTAAACTATCTACCACAGCACAAAACGTCTAACAGGTACTAATAAAGCACACCACAAGGAATGGAAAGGACAGGAAGAAGAAACAAGAGACAGACCTGCTAACCCGATATCCGTAGCATCGGCCTCCTCGACCGTCAACGCATAAGCCATGCCCTGCTGGGGTGTATCCCTCTGCTGGTGCGGGGCATGATGCTGTGCCACAGATGGCCTAGCTCCAACTCTCTGATCCTGTGCTCCACCCAATGGAGGTGCAGTGGGGCAATCTCGCATCTGGTGAGCAGCGGATCCACAGAACAAACACACCTTCAGCCTCCTCCTACAAACATCCCAAGTGTGTCCTGCCTTCCTGCAGTAGGCACAAGTGGGCACCCTCTGATCCTGACCCTGCTGCGCTGCCTTCTGCACATAGGGACACTTAGCTGGTCCCACACTGCCACTCGCACTGCCTGAATCATCCCTGCCTCTCTTGGACTTGAGCTACAAGTCATCCTCTGCTCTCTGAGCATCTCCTACTATCTGCTCAAAAGTCGCCTCGCGGTCGCTCCTGGTCAAAGGCTTGACCGCCATAACCAAGCCCTTGCGAAACTTCCTCGCCTTGGCTGCCTCACTCAAGCCATCTACAAATCTGCCCAGACGGCAGAACTCCGCTGCGTACTCGTCCACTGTCATGCTTCCTTGGACGAGTGCCTCAAACTGGCTCTCCAAAGCACTGAGCGCCACATCTGGGAAGAACTTCTCCTTAAAAAGCCTCTTGAAAGCCTCCCAAGTAAGCCCTGGCGCTGCGATCCTCGTATCTGTGCGATACCATGTCAAGGCGAGGTCGAATATCTGACTGCCCGCTGCCTCTATCTGCATGCTGTCCGGAATCTGCGCTAGCCTGAAGATGCCCTCAATCTGCTCTATCCAGTCATCCGCGTACAGGATCCCTTCTGTACCACGGAACTCCTTGGGCCGCATCCTTTGGAAGTTGATAATACTGCCCGGCCTCGGATGCTGAATCTGATCTGCCTGTGGCTGAACCTGTGCCACCCTATCCACTGCCGTCATGGCCACCTGGTGGGCGTTCTCAATGCCCAGCCTCATCACATCCACCTGACGGTGCTGTGCGTCCATCATCTTCCTGAAGAACGCAAACAACTGTACGGCATCTACTGGAGCAGGAAGTGGTGGAGGAACCACCGGAACGACTGGGGTAGTCCTTGGATCGATAGGTGAAGGAGAATTCCCGAGAGAAGCAGATGCTCCCTCAACCGCAGGAGTGGTGAGTGGAGCGGTAGCAGCTGCCTGAATACGAGCTGGACGAGAGGTAGCAGACCTCTCAGTGGCAACTGCTGGAACGGTACGATAAGATCGTGTCTTCGGAGGCATCCTGAACACAGATCAAAAGAAGTCAATACGGTGCAAGATACGATATCATCAAAGAAGGACAGTAATATTTTAAAAGAAACAATTTCAGAATAATTAGATTGGAATTGTTCCTAGTCGTGATTGAGTACACACTCATCCTAGATCCTAGATCCTATAACAGGCTCGCAGCAGTACATCTAAGTTGTTGTACCACCACGACATCGTACTAATTGCGAATCGAGACCTGCATGGGGCCGCCACCAAAAACGTGTCACGACCCGCACCCGAAAATCGGGCATGAGTCGTGGGTACGTCCAGCCTACGCCGCAGCATCGACGGTAGAACGCTGTCTAGGTCAACTATCTAGATAATAATCTCACACAAAAATCGGGCATGACCTCTCCAAAAGGAGGGCAACCACGCAAACAATATATATAAATCTGCCAAGATCTCAACTCCAAATGGAGGAGCAAATATCAAATGATAATCACAATATACTCAATCACGAATCTAAGCACGATAAGATAACACAGAGATCTAACAACTATAAAGTCTAACCAACAACAACTACTACAACAACCTCAACATCAATAATAATAATAATACAATAATACATCATCCAAAATAATATACAAACAAGGTCTCAATCCAAAACCGGAGACAAATCCGGTACTAAAAACTAATAAAACAACAACAAGATCCTAGTGATCCCGGCTACCAACCCGGGAATCACCCCTAAACTAGAGGGTCCCTGTCTGCACCATCGACAGGCTCAGGTCCATAAAACGTCGGACACCAATCCTCCGGATACTCTAAAAAATATGTCCAATCAGGACTGGAGCAAGTACATCTCTAACAGCAGTTCCATTTAAATGATAAAAACTATAAAACAGTTATAGCAAGTAGCAAGAAGAAAGAAGTAAGTATGAAACAGGAAATAAATATGTATCACTGGTGCATAAAGGTAAAGATGCAGGAATATCAGAAACAAGATAGTAGTAACTGTAAGATACAAGAATCTAAGCTAAGATCAAGTCCGTGCACAAGAACGTGTAGTGAGTCCATCATGAAAAATATGTAGTGAGTCAAGTCCAGAAACATGTAAGTGAGACAAGTCAAGAAATGCATGAGAGTCCAGACTATAAAGAATGAACTCGGTGTCTTTGAAATACTTGTTTCGACATGTAAACGGCTAGGGGTAAGTACGGCTCACCGCGCACTGGGTGCGCGGCTGCTATCATTCCAGATTAGACCAGAGGGAGTGATTCCTGATGATGCCAGATAAGAATGTTTACATGTCTACTCGAGTATTTCTCCGCCCCGACTAATACAAGTGGATCCAAGACCCGACACGCAAATCAAGATGAGTCCAGCCTGTACATGAATGATGCCTGTAGTGATGCCAGTAGGTGATGCCAGTAGTGATTCCAGAATAGAGGCCAGAAACATGAAATGTACGTGTCGCAAGTAAATGAATCCAGAAATACCAGTCAGTGTCCCGTGTGGTGCCAGAATAATCAGATGATACTATACTAGAAGCTGAATCATAATAAATATCAGATAATGAAAACTATCAGAGAATGTACTCGCCTGACGTCGTGAGCAACTGGCGATCCGAACCAGTGTCGCAAGAACCTAATACGAAAAGCAAGGTTAAACAGGGTTCTAATGAGTTAAACAGATATAAAATAACTAAAAATAGGCTTCTAGGGTCGTTCTAGGTCAAACGGGTCAAACCGGTGAAATCTGGGTCAAAAAGTCAACTTTTGGTCCAAAAAGTCAACTCTGGGTCAAAACTAGGTCAAAAGTTGACTTTGGCGGTCAACCGAGTCAACTACGGTCAAGTCTGGGTCAAACTAGGGTGCTCCTGAAATTCTAGGTCAAACCGAGGTCATTAAGCTAGAAAACTCACAAACTCGCCTCCTTGAGATACCGGGATACCCTCGGTATCCGATACCTCAACCTAGGCTACGCACCCCGCCTAAACCCGCTAAAACCTATGCTAGCACGCGTAAATATATACACATATACATATAAAAATCACTCCAATATTATTCCTAGGCTATTGCTCAAAAACCCCGCTCGAAACCCAATACCTTGGTTATCTTAAGGTATTGAGATACCTCGGTATCTCAAGGTATTGAGGTTTCGCTCTAAAACCCTCTAACTAGCTATCTAGCTATTAATTATATACCTAGATATTAATCTAGGCTAGGTAATATAGATATCTACTATATTTATATATATCTAAGTATGTATACATATGTATATAGATATCCACACACATTTACCCGATTACCCATCATCTTACCTATACACCTATATATGTATATAACTTAGGCATATAGATATTTATATCTCTTAGATAGGTATATCTAAGAATCTAGTTATCTACCTATCTAGTATCTATCTACCTATCTAAATACCTAGCTATCTATCTATCAATATCTATCTATCTATCTATCTATCTAATTATCCATAACTTATCTTACCTATTTATCCAACTACCTATCTATCTCTCTAATCTATTTAACTACTTAGCTATCTATCTAATAAACTAACTATCTATCTATTAATTCTAACTATCTATCAATCCATAGATATATCTAACTATCTATGTATATAATCTATAATACTAACTAGCTATCTACTTATCTAACTATCTAACTAATTACCTAACCATCTATCTATTATATTATCTATCTAACTATCAACCTATTGATAGATACATCTATCTAGCACTCTACCTATTCCTAACCCTCACTAGTACTCTACTGCTACTGCTCCCTGCTCAAAATGCTGCTGCTGCACGCTGTTATTGCTGCGCTGCTGCTGCTCCTCTTGGCACTGCTGCTGCTGCAGGTGCTCCTACATGTGCTGCTGCTGCTGCTCCTTCTGGAGCTGCTGCTGCTGCTCTCCTAGCAGCAGCTAGCTGCTGCTGTTGCAGCTGAACTGCTGCTGCTGCAGTTCAGTTTTCCCCCGCTGCGCTGCGCTGCACTGGCCACCCCCCCCTCGCTGCCTATACACCACACACCTATATACATAATATAACTCTATATATCTATATATATATATACCACTAGATATATATATATACACAAACTAATATCTATATCCTAACACACACACACACTTAAACACACACTAACACACTCACACACTAACAACACTAACAACACACACACACATAAATATATATACATAGCTACATATATATATACACTCAATATATATATATCTACACACACTCTCAACTATATATATATACATACACCTATATATATATATACACATACACCCACACAAGCACACTTACACATATACATATATATATATACACATAGACATATACATATACAAGTACATAAATATAAATACACACATATATATATAAATATATATACATAAACACACATACATATATATAAATATATATATATATATAGGCACATATCAATACAAACACAACCACGCACACAACACTCAAACCACACGCCCTACTCACGCCCAACGACCCCGACACTCACCAATACCCTAAAATATATAAAATATAACTCGAAAACTCTAGCACACACTCTCCGATACTAACCCAACGCGCGCACAAAGCCAAAACGAGGAAACCAAGTCGAAATGGCCGTTCGGTCATTTCGACGAACACGTGGTGCGCGGCTCGAAAAACCTCCTGAAACGCACACCAAACGAACTCGGAATCGGCCCAAAATTTACCCACGCGTCCTAAACGATGTCTAGATCCTAGAAAATGTGCTCCCGCGTCGATTCTAGGCCCGTGGCAGAAATGTACACGCACTTAGAATCGGCGACGACGAAAAGCCCCAATTTCGTCCGAAACGCCCGTTTCTCCGCGACACGGCTTCCCGTGTCCGAACGGAGACACGCACTCACCCTCAAGACACCCGACAACGTCTACCTAGGTCCATCTAACCTAGGACATCACCCAAAATTGGGCCAAATTCGGATTCCATCCGAAATTGACACAAAACCTAGTGTCAAAGTCTCTAAACTCACCCAAACTAGTTCCAACTTCCTCCCACGGGTAGCCTAAGGGTCTAGGAAGGTTCTAAACTATTAATTACACTATATAAAAGTAATTAGCAAGGGAAAAGTTAGGGTTTACCTCTTGGGAGTTGGAATCCCAAGCCAAAATCTCCAAAATGCTCCAAATCCTCCAATCCAAGCTTCCAAGCCTCAAATCCAAGCTCCAACACCAAATCTAGGCTCTACCCACCTAGGTTGGGGAAGAATGTAGGGTTAGGGTTAACACAAGTAGAAGAAATGGAAGGAGGAAGGAGAAAAAGATGGAGAGACTTACTTGTGAAGGAGGAAGGAAGAAGAGGAAGTAGTGGAGAAGAAGGAGAAGAAGAAGAAGAAGAAGAAGAAGAAGAGAATGGGAGAAGGGGGCTGCTGTTCCACGGTCTGGGAGTGAGGAGGGGGCCGGCCACAACACATAATAAAGGGTTCACTAATTCTCCAAATGCCCAAAATGCCCCTACATGACTTGGTTTCGGATTTCGGGTTCCAAAAGCACTCAAACTAGTTCCAAATCTCTCCAACTAACTTCCTAAAAATAAAATAAATATTCTAAGCCCCAAAATAATTCTCACAAGGGTGTGGGCTGGGTCGGACATGGGTCCACTAGGGTCTGACATGGGTCCAGGCTAGCCAAAACCCTAAAACAATCAAAATAAAAATAATAATAAATAATGCAATCACTAATTAAATATAAATACAATTAAATATAAATAATCCACAATTAACTAAATTAAAAATAAAAAAAAATACCCGGCTCTGGAAATGGGGTGGTGACACTCTGTGACGTGTAATGATACGTGACAAGGCCTGGGGAGTCATACCAATAACTCCACAACTTTAGGTGGGTCTACTAGACTCTAGGTCAGACACAAGTCCTAACGTCAACGCATTCGTTGACTGCACCCGAGTCTTTCTCAGACGCGCAAATTTATATAATATTAAAACAAAAAATATGTAACTAAAAATAACTGAATTTAAATAGTACAACAAGGCAAGGTATACTTGCCTGGCAAGAGAGCTGCAAAATGTAACGTCCAGATGTCAAACACCAAGTGTCAGAAACTATGGCCTCAGAATGAACGTCTCCGGATGCTGAAATAAACATCATCAACGTTCCCAGAATAAGCAAAATAGCTAGAAAATACTCCCCTTTTGTCCAATTTGGACACAGGGGCAAAACAGTAATTTTGGGCCAAAGTGGGGTCTATATGTGGGCCACCTTGCACAGAAAAGTGTGCCAAGGGTAAATGTCTCTAAAATGGATAAATTATAGGTCAAACAAACTCTAAATGTCAGTACGAACTCAACGGTATGTCCATATGTGGATTCCGATGAGCCGAACACAATTTCCCCCAAAAAATCAATTGTGGGGCCCGCCAATTGGCAACTTGGTCAACTGTCTCAGAATCGCGTGAAAATTGGGTCACAGGACCGGCACGATACCACGAGTCCAGTAGCGCAAGTTTTGTCGCATTCTGACGAGCTTGCACAAAATGCGCACGACTTTTGTAAAAGTCGCGACACTGGGAAATTTTTGCGGTTACATGCTGATTCCGACGCGCACACGCGTCCAAATCAGTTTTCGCGAATTCTCACACATCCGGGTACACTGCGTGCACCTTTTGGTATACTTGGTACACAGCGGGGCGGTCCCGTTTGGCGGGACGCGCTCCGTTTCACAATTTTTAGAATTTTGGAAAAGTACGTTTTTGGGTTTTTCTACCTATTTTATTTTAACATATAGCAACAAATAAAATATTGTATTTGACAGAAAATAAACTAGGTTAGGTGGTCTTCGCATACCAACAAGAAAACCCAGATTTGGATCTCTGTGGTGGGAGATACGAATCCGAGAACAGGGGTGGTTGCAACATATTTTTTCTGAGATTTAAAAGTTGTAGTTTTTCCTCGACTTAGAGTCAATTTTTACCTAGGGTTGCGCGTGGTTAGAGATGAACTAATATATAAATATGGAAGGGGGATAGGTGAGGATCATACCGACGAAGACGGGGTCGAGTTTGGTCGAGCAGGGGTGCAGGAAACGGGACATGAACATAGGTACGCTGTTCATCAGTTTCTGTCTCGCGCACGCGGCATCGCGGTGTGCGGTCGGCTCCGGCGCATGGCGGCGGGCTCCGGTGGCGCGGCGGCGACGTCGAGGTGGAGAGGGTGGATTCGGTTTATTAAAATTTTTTGCCTCGAAATTAAATAAACTAATACGGTTTATTAAAATTTTTTGGGTTTCACAATCTACCCAACTTATAAGAATTTTGTCCTCGAAATTAAAACTAAGCCACGGTAGAAAGTCAGGGATGGTATAAGGTATAAATTAACAAAGTAATTTTATGTCTTGGTCAACGAATAGGTTCAAAAAATGTTTGCGCATGTCATCCTCGTGTTCCCAAGTTGATTCTCCTGGCGCGCCATGCTTTCATGCCACGCGGACCAAGGGAATAGACTGGTCCCTCAATACTTTCTTTCGACAATCAAGGATTCCCACGGTTTGCTCTTGGTATGACAAGCTCGGCCCAATGGTGATCTCCGAATGAATGAGAACATGACTGCTGTCTGCCACATATTGCCTAAGCTGCGATACATGGAATACGTCATGTACTCCTTCAGGTGAAGGTGGTAGCGCAAGTCGATATGCCACTACTCCTACTCTTTCTAGCACGTTAATGGTCCAATATACCTTGGACTCAACTTGCTGCGTCCTCCGAATTGAATGGTGCCTCTGGTAGGTGATATCCTCAAGAAGACATGATCGTCCTCTTTTGAATTCCAAGGGACGACGATGACGGTCTGCCCACTGCCTCTGTCTGTCTTGCGCTGCTTGCAAGTGTCCTTGTATCTTCTTAACTGTCTCTACGATGTTGACCACCAATTTCGGTCCCAGAATCTGACGTTCTCCCACGTCACTTCAACACACAGGAGACCTACAATTTCTTCCTTACAATGCTTCAAACAGAGTCATCTGAATACTCGCTTGATAGCTATTGTTGTAAGAAAACTCCACAAGATGTAGGTGGTCCTCCCATAATTCTCCAAAGTCTAACATACAAGCTCTCAACATATCCTCCAATGTCTGAATAGCACGCTCTGACTGCCCCTTTTGTCTGTGGATGATAAGATGTACGAAACTTCAGACGAGTTCCAAGACTCTCTTGCATGCTCTTTCAAAAGTGCGATGTGGATCACAAATTCCTGTTTGATACAATGCTGACTGGTATACTGTGCAATCTCACGATCTGTCTTATATATAAGTCAGCTAAAGCTTCGATAGACTGGCTAACTCTAAAAGGTAAGAAATGTGCTGACTTGGTGAGTCGGTCCACTATTATCCGTACTGCATCTCTTCTACTTGGAATCTTTGGGAAAACCCATGACAAAGTCCATAGTGATGTGCTCCCACTTCCACTCTGGAATTGGAAGTGGTTGCAATAATCCTGCTGTTCTCTGGTGCTCCGCCTTTACTTGCCGATATACCAGACATTTAGCTACAAAGCGAGCTTTCTCTCTTTTCATTTCATGCTACCAAAAGTGCTACCGTAAGTCACGATACATCTTGGTGCCTCCAGAATGAATAGAATATGTTGAACTATGAGCTTCTGTCATCAGCTCCTGTCGAATCTCTCTATTTGGAACATAAGGACGATCACCACATCGTAATGTCCCATCTGCTCCGGGTAAAATCACTTCAATGCCAAGCTCTTGCAAGTTCTCCACTAATTCTTTCTGTGCTGTCAAGAAATAAGCTGCTGGACTCCGGTTTAACGCGTCTGCTACAATGTTAGCCTTGCCTGGGTGATAATGTAGCTCTATCTCAAAATCTTTCATCAATTCAAGCCATCTGCGTTGCCTCATATTTAATTTCTTCTGCGTGAAGACGTACTTGAGGCTTTTGTGGTCTGTATAGATCTCTACTTGTTCCTCATATAAGTAATATCTCCATAGCTTCAGAGCAAATACAACGACTGCAAGTTTCAAGTCATGAGTTGGATAATTCTTCTCATGCACTTGTAACTGTCTAGATGCATATGCAATCACCTTGCCATGCTGCATCAATACATATCCCAAACTTTTCTCTGATGCGTCTGTAGATCACATAACCTCCTGATACTGATGGAATAGTCAATACGGGTGCTGTGTCAGTCGCTTCTTCAACTCCTCGAAAGCGGCTTGACACTCGTCGGTCCATATGAATTCTTGATCCTTACAAGTCAACTGAGTCATAGGTGCTGCTATCCATTCAGGAGTCAGTCAATTGTCCATCCATGTGAAATCTATTTAGACCCCTGACAGCAAAATGATACATTCTTTATCGTATCTGTGAGTTCTGAACTTAACCCAAGTTACGAGGCAAAATTTTTTATGCTGCCATAGTGACGCATGTATCAGGAAGGTAATAAAATAAAATATAGGTAGGTAGTGAAGGTCATTCTAAAGGTAGCACAGTTTTAAACTAAAATTTAATCTAATAATAGAGTTTGATAATTTTTCCAAGAACAAACAGAAATGGCTACAGAAACAATACACTTTTTGTACTTATACTAAGCACGCGGTTTCGTCTTTCCAAAATAAGGGAAGACGAAAAATAATGATCAAGAGTTCAAGGGGGAGGTAATAGATTAGAAGTGTGGGGATCAAGGCGTTTAAAGAGTTCAATGGAAATTGTCAAGGCAGTTGTGGATTGAAATCCTATTTTGGTAACTCCTATTCACATGCTCGTATCAGTACAGTTATGTAACTAATACGATATGCTCAGACATATCTAGAGGGCAAGCACATCCGTCTACTAATCACTATATATCTCAATCCACGTAAAGTAGTTATACGAAGGGCGAACCAAGTGCACTATGGTTGATCAGACCGTAATACACTGATTCTGAAATGTATTAGGGTAGTACTCCAATAATACATATATCATGAACAAGCTTGATAAGAATAAGCTTATAAAACCAGGCTATAATAGCAGCATAAGTCAAAGTAGTACAGCAAATATAAGTACGCTAGATTATGATGAGGGAAAATACAAAATAATTCAAATTCACAAAAAGATAAGACTCTACAATATCTACAGTTATTATCCTAACTCCTTGTCTAAGTCGCTAGTTGACCAAAAAGAGGTATGGCCTTCTAAGTTCTACAATCTTAGTAAACACTATAGGCTGTCCGCATAAAACAGAGATTCAAGAAAGTTTGGCGTAAAGTAGAGCTTTTAGAACTGTCCGCGTAAAATAGAGATTCAACGTAGTCCGCATAAAGTAGGGATTCGAGACTGTCTGCGTAAAGCAGAGATAAAATAATTTGGCATAAAGTAGAGATTCGAAACAGTCTGTGTAAAATAGAGTTTCAAGCTGTCTGGCGTAAGGTAGGGATTCAAAGTAGTTTGGCATAAAATATGGCTTCAGAGCTATCCGCGTAAAAGTCTGATATACTTCCTGCGCAAAGTTTGCGTAAAAAAAAGTTTCCGCGCGTAAAATGTGCCCGCGTAAAGTCTGCGCAAAAATCTGTCTGCGTAAAGTTCGCGTAAAAGGTCTGCGCGTAAAGTATTTGCACATAGAAATTTACTGCGTAAAGTCTGAAATATGTTGCAGCGTAAAGTTGTACGAGGGACTCATGAGTTTGTCATTCAAATTAGTGAATTCTGACACCTGACAAAAAGTACTGCACGATGATCGAGAGGACGACTGTGATGATGATTTTGCACAGAGACCCAGGTTGTCATTTAGTGACATAGTTGATACACCACTCAAAGGAAAATTGAGTCTTCTGAATACGCTGCCTATTCTTTATTTGAAAGAAATGAGCTTTTACGCTCAAGGATAAGACAAAATCAGACGATACATCAAAAGCTGTTTCTTGCACAAGGCTCGAGGCATATCTCTGCATTTAATATACGAGATTTGGTCATGGCTGAGGAAAACTAAGGCTGGGAAAAATATATTCACATCACCATCCTTATATTTTTACGCCTAATCAGGATACTCTACGCTGGTTATCTATTATTCATGAATCCTCAAGTTTACGCTGAGGCAGTTATCTACGTGGCTTGTATGACGTATCATACGCAGATTTAGGAAGACTAATTGATCGTGTAGAAGTAGTTGTCATAACTGCAGCATAAAGTTGGCAATCTTTTTCATAGTTTGGCCTTTACACCAACAAGACAGTCATTTGGCTTTTACGCCAACAAGGGTAAAGGATTTTTGGCGTAAAACTTTGTTTATCCAACATAGGATGGTTTGAAAGGAAAGAATGAGGTTTCAGTCAAGCATGGATGAGATCCTTATACTCTAATCCTATTTGCAGGCTTGCTCGGTACAGTAACGTAACCGAGACAATATGCTCTGACCTGCATGGGCCACCACTAAAAACATGTCACGCCCCAGTCCCAAAATACGTAGGACTAGGACACGTAAGTATGCCAGCCGCATGTATATGGCAACTCCAATATATGAAAACCATAATACATGCGTACGCTGTATAATGAACAATAATTCACAAGTGGTAAAACTATCACAAGTCACAGGGTATAATCTAAATCTCATCCACAGAATCATGTATAAAAGAATAGTCAATAACCATGTAACTAGATCTCAATATGAAGTATCTCAATGACAGTCGGATGGAAACAAATCCACTGCCGAACTAGAATATAGGATAAACAAGATAAATACCATATAAATACAACATCTAACAATCACGAGGCTTGAAGAGAAGGCCTCCTCGAAATATAAGTAGCCTGTCCGGATCTGCGCTCCCGTGAATACTCATAAACATCTACACCTGGAAAGGGACCAGGTCCTCAGAGGGACATAACGAGATACATAGAAGCATGCCATAAAGTAAGTACTGAATAAATAAAGGGGGTGTGCTAACCATCTAAGTGAATGCAATTTGAGGACAGCTTAGTGCGTATGGGAAAGTGTAGGCTAGACATATGCTGACGTAATTCACCAATCGTCGTGACTGACTAGTATATGCCACATATGCCCCAATTCAAGGGCACTCTGCAATCGTCCATCTCCGAGGAGCATGGTATCTGAAATAGTATAACGTCCAACGTTCTTTAGAGTGTGGTATCTGCAAAAATAACAAGTGACGCCCAACACTCTAAGGAACGTGGTATCTGCAATATATATATACGTCCGTATTACTCCGTCGAGTGCTGTATCTGTATAGAAGGAGTGGGTGTCCCATACGCCTACTAGTCGTCCTCCCCGTCCAATGTAGATATACAAGTCGTGAACACGACGTGGATATCTCGTACTATGATGCAAGTCTCTATAGAAATAAACAACTAGCTAAATACCGTTAAACGTGTTGCTCACACTGATGGCCAGTCGCGCATGAGGCACGCGTCCCTACATGAACTCACTCTGTGACGTGTAATGATACGTGACAAGGCCTGGGGAGTCATACCAATAACTCCACAACTTTAGGTGGGTCTACTAGACTCTAGGTCAGACACAAGTCCTAACGTCAACGCATTCGTTGACTGCACCCGAGTCTCTCTCGGACGCGCACATTTATATAATATTAAAATAAATAAATATGTAACTAAAAATAACTGAATTTAAACAGTACAACAAGGCAGGGTATACTTGCCTGGCAAGAGAGCTACAAAATATAACGTCCAGATGTCAAACACCAAGTGTCAGAAACTATGCCTCAGAATGAACGTCTCCGGATGTTGAAATAAACATCACCAACGTTTCCAGAATAAGCAAAATAGCTAAAAAATACTCCCCTTTCGTCCAATTTGGACACAGGGGCAAAACGATAATTTCGGGCCAAAGTGGGGTCCATATGTGGGCCACCTTGCACATAAAAGCGTGCCAAAGGTAAAGGTCTCTAAAAGGGACAAATTATAGGTCAAACAAACTCTAAATGTCAGTACGAACTCAACGGTATGTTCAGATGTGGATTCCGATAAGCCGAACATAATTTTCCCCAAAAAGTCAATTGTGGGGCCCGCCAATTGGCAAATTGGTCAACTGTCTCATAATTGCGTAAAAATTGGGTCACAGGACCGGCACGATACTACGAGTCTAGTGGCGTAAGTTTTGTCGCATTCTAACGAGCGTGCACAAAATGCGTACGACTTTTGTAAAAGTCACGACTTTGAGAAATTTCTGCGGATACATGCTGATTTCGACGCGCACATGCGTCCAAATCAGTTTTCGCGAATTTTCACACATCCGGGTACACTGCGCACACCTTTTGGTACACTTGGTACACAGCGGGGCGGTCCCGTTTGGCGGGGCACGCTCCGTTTCATAATTTTTAGAATTTTAGAAAAATATGTTTTCGGGTTTTTCTACCTATTTTATTTTAACATACAACAACAAATAAAATATTATATTTAACAAAAAATAAACTAGGTTAGGTGGTCTTCGCATACCAACAAGAAAAACCAGATTCGGATCTCTGTGGTGGGAGATACGAATCCGAGAACATGGATGGTTGCAACAATTTTTTTTTGAGATTTAAAAGTTGTAGTTTTTCCTTGACTTGGAGTCAATTTTTACCTAGGGTTGCGCGTGGTTCGAGATGAACTAATATACAAATATAGAAGGGGGATAGGTGAGGATCATACCGGCGAAGACGGGGTCGAGTTTGGTCGAACAGGGACGCGGGAAACGGGACATGAACACATGTACGCTGTTCATCAGTTTCTGTCTTGCGCGCGTGGCGTCGCGGTGTGCGGTCGGCTCCGGCGCATGGCGGCGGGCCTGGGGCGGTCGGCGGCGGGCTCCGGTGGCGCGGCGACGACGTTGAGGTAGAGAGGGTGGATTCGGGTTAGGGATTTGGGGTTTGAGTGAATACATATAGGGAGAGAGAGAGTCGGCGGGGGGTTGTACGCGGGGGGGGGGGGGGGTGCAGTGGTATTTAATACCACTGCTGCTGCCGCTGTTTTTCTTCTTTCTTTCTTCCTTCCTTCCTTTCTTACTTTCTTTCTTTCCTTCTAACTTTCATATAGTTTCCTACGGCTGCTGTTTTCTAAGTAGAATGGTTTTGGGTACGGGCGGGTTTGGGTTTATGGGTTTGGGTTTGGATCCATTAAGAATCCAAACCCATTATCTTTTTCTTTTTCTTTTTTTCTTTATCTAAATAACTAATATATACATATATATATATATATATATATATATATATATATATATATATATATATATATATATATATATATATATATATAATTATATATATACATATATATACCTATAAAATTCTAAAAAATTATATTTGTGCACACCATTAAGTTAGCAACTGTCCAAAGGGTCTCCTACATGGAATAAATTAGGAAAAATTTATAATGGTTCCAAAAATCCCCTAGATGTACAATACCTCAAATAAAAATTAAAAAAAATCTATTTCCTCTATTTAGCCACTAATTACTAATAAATAAATAAATAAACTAATACGGTTTATTAAAATTTTTGGGGTTTCACAAAATTAGTTTGGTGTATCGTGTCCTGTGTCGGTTGCAATTTGCGACGCAAAACAGGAAAAAAGATCCAATTTGTAGTTCAGAAAACTGTCCCAAACACCCATGTTCATGACCGTTTTTCTTTTAACCTATTTAATATTTTTAAATTTCACTTGAATAGTAATTTAGAAAACATAACCGAGATTTAATTTCTTTAATTAGTTTATTTTAATTCGTTGTATGCTGTATTTTATTCGCGGTTGAAAATGACCAAAAACTTGGTTTTCTGAACCCGAATTTTCCCGAAACTGGGTGCGTCCCGCTAAACGAGGCAACTTAGTCGTGTGCGAATTGCATTGAAAGGTGCGTATCGCCAACAAACACATGTGAGATTTTGCGAAAGTTGATTTGGATGTGCGTGCACACCGAAATTAACGCGTATCTGCCGAAAAGCCCCATATCGGCATGTTCTATCACTCGTCATAATTTTGTGTGTGTTTGTCGTTTAGCAACAAAACTTACTCCATCAGATTCGTAGCGTTACGCTGGTCATGTGACCCAAATTTTGTTCGATTATGAGAACATTGACGAAACACCATTATGTGGGCCATACGGTGTCCAAATGGACTTATGAGTAGTCAATCCTAGCTATTTCACATATTCTGAGAGCGATGCTAGTGTTTATTTCAGCATCCGGAGGCGTACCTGAAGATTCCACTTATATCGGAGCAACTGACGGAGCTTAGAACACATGCAAGTGTACATTGCCAACTTGCAGAAGATCCTGTGCTATTATTTGCTTGTATTCTATACATACTTCTATGTTGTACCTGTTCAACCTAGGATCGTGAGACGTTGCTTAGCGTCCGAACAAGATTCGGGTGTCGACGCCGTACACAGAGTCGTGTAACGTCACTTAGAGAGTTGATACCACTATCCTATATATTTTTACGTGCTTGCTTTATCAAGTATGTCATACCATAGGACACTTGACACTATTCATGTGACAGGATCTTTTTTGAGTTATTCATGGTAATTATGTATAGGTTTACATGATTCGTGACATAAGACTTGCATACATAGATATCATTATGACTCGCTGTACTAGCTAGAGGTCATGATCTTGCGTGTTATGGACATGAGACGTGAGGTTACATTAGGTGGGGAGAGACACACATGCTACAGGCTATATATATATATATATTATATATATATATATATATATATATATATATATATATATATATATATTTACTGGAGAGTGCCTTAGTCTTTGTACCAGAGCTTTGGCACATGTACTGGCCCTTCGTGATATTACTTGCTGCTACCGGATCCCCAACACAGAGCTTGTAGTGGTCTCAAGCTGAGAACTAGTGATGCTCTCATTTGTATTTCACATAGCTGGTTACATAGCTTGCCCTGAGGATCTATTTTTATATACTATATTTTATTTGGCTTGAGTTATTCTTGTACCTTGCTATGTCCCCTGAGGACCTGGATCCAGATTATGTCCTCAGGTGCAGTAGAGGAGGAATACCCCAAGATATACGGGACATGAGCTAACGCTGGAGCAGTACTAGCACCAGAGGACGAGGTTGTGCCAGAGGATTTCTCTTAAGTATTCTGTTACATACTCAGTTAGTTATGCTTCCAGTTATATCATATCTTGACTCATAGACATATGTATTAACTTATTTTATCGGATTATTCTCCAAGACACTATTTATTTGGACTTATTGAAAGACTATATTTATTTTTATCTATTATCTTGATTAGTCTATCATATTAGTTATATTTTTTTCTATGGATGAGATTAGAATTATACTGAGATAGATGGTTTAGACTTGCATTTATAATTATTACAGCTTAAGTACACTCTAACGGGTCTATTAAATTGGGTTTGTCCATTGGAGTTGTGCTGCTGGCCATTGTCACATGGCTAGTCCCTCGGTATTTTGGGACTGGGACGTGATAGCGAGGTGCTATTTCGAAGGCACGAGTTACTCGGATTATCAGGTGTGTTGCAGGAGATGTTGAAGTATTCCATATGCACAAGTGTATTATACTCAAGACCGTTCAGGTATTTTCGATTTACTGAATGTGATGCAATGACTCGCACACGGATTGCCGCTAAACAAGGATGACTTATCTATATGAATAAGAGGTCACTGGCATAGCCATAAAGGATAAGTCATTGACGAGGATGGAATACAACCAAAGTACATGAGGCGCTACAAACTATCCCGTCCAGTACATGATGACTCTCCTCCTTTATCTGCAAAAGTGGCACGCGCGTTAGCGGAGACGCCACCCAGCTCGTACATGAAAGGCTGCTGAAATTCCATTCCTGATCAGATCGGCCCCGGTGCCCCGGAGATCGTCTGTGGAACGAGATCCGAAGATCTCCCTTGTTTCCAAGTTGTCCACGACATGCAAGTCTTGGGTCTTCCAAATTCACAACTTGACATGATAATCCATGATTCTTGTTCTGAACGAGCATTGCTCCACGAGCGATGATTCTTGATTTACTTGACATGATTCTCGTTCAGTGTTCAACTTGACTTGATGCATTTCCCCTGGTGCGGGGGCTGCCTTGGCGACCTAACGATCCCGGATACTTGCAGGTTCATATTGCACAAAAGGACTATTTGATAGTCTTCTGGCTAACTAGATGCATGCATGATAAGCGATAGTGTTACTTGTCATGCCCCAATTCCAAATATAAGCAACTGAGTCACGTGGCAATGGCCAGCGGGTACACTTCGATGGGCATCCCAATCTAATGGACCCGACGGAGTGCACCTAAGCTATAAAGTACAATGATAAAATCCAACGCATAACACAAAGACAGTGAAACTAAATCTCATCCACAGACAACAGATATATAGAGCACATAGAGAAGAACATAACTACTAATATGCAGAAGGGAAATAACATGGGAAATGTATCATAGTACAAATACGAGAAGAGTCACTCGGGAACAAACCCGCTAATACAAATACTGAAATGAAGGAATACAGTAAGATAACTAGGACGGTATCTGAAAGCTAGATAGTAATACCGTCCCAGGGTGAAGTCACTACCAGAGTTCAAACGAAGTCCTCGGGAAGGATCTCGTCCTCTGCAATGGGTCCCGCTCCTGGATATACACCCGATTCGTTCTCCTCTGGGTAGTCCTCCTTGCCTAAGCCTGGAAGGAAACTAGGTCCTCAAAGGGACGTAACAAGGTACAAAAATAGCATGCCATAGTATAACAGAAAGAAACAAGTGCAACGCCGGTGTAATCTAGCATAACCAACTAAGTGAGACACAACTTTGAAGACAATGTTCGACGCGTGGGTTGTCCAAAATAAAACCTTAGCTCCGAACACAGAGACACACGGGACGTACCGTAGCTCTGAGCACAGAGTCACACGGGTGATACTACTACTCCGGATACAAGAACACTACATAAATAGGACATATACATATATATATATATATATATATATATATATATAGCGCATGCAGAGGAGCCCCAAACGTCTAGTAACTGTCTTCCCCTCCCCAAGCGGTCAATGAGTGTTTGCTGAACCTGAAACTCTAGCTAACAGTCTCGTCATACTGAAGTAACTATCAACAATCACGACCCTAAAGTCGTCCCAATTTTTGGTCATGCTGACAGTATCAGGATACAGGAAATCTGGCACGATGACAGTGTCTGAATGTGTCCTAGGGTTATGATGTAACAAATTGAGTATATCAAGGTATTGCAAACATCTATCAATCGTTATCAGACGTTACCGATAAACGTCTGCACCCGGTTATGACCCGGACGCAAAGTAACGATTCTGATCCAAAGCGCGCACAATGCATATAATAAATAAATAGAAATATGGTAACTGAAATACAGGGTGGCAAGATACACTTGCCTGAATCCGGATGCTGAAGATGGGTCTCCGGTACAACGTCCAAGTCTGCGGGTCCCGTAGTACCTAGAGACGAGATACAAGCTCAATCAATAAACTATCACGATGCTATTCTAAAATAAGAGGTGACACACATCTAGCATAGGCTTCAGTTTTAATTACACAGCTCATATGGACACTAAGCTAGAGGGTTGACCGAGGTTGACTAGAGGTACGTTACATCTAATACGATTAATCACCCGTATAACATCATCAAACCAAAACCTTAATCCTACTATTTATCTCGGTGTTTTCAGTAGTTCGAGCTATGCTCATCCTCAGATTCCACCCTTGTATTCACAAACGTTATCATGCACATTTTTCATATATCATCCTCAAATAAAATAATTACTAATTATAAAACTTTCCGTTATATAACCATCATTACCATTTCACAATAAATATCTACTCTTCAATTAAATTCATTATTAATTATCAGCTCTAAGTAAATAACCAATGTTTTGATATCACAACACTTATTTCACAACAAATAACATGCTCCTCAATATCCATCACAATGCATATAATAAATTACATAAAACCCTAAAATCTTATATGTAGCATTCATGACCCTAACCCTAACTAGGTTCCATTTAACATGAAGCAACCCTACAAAAATAAGGAGATGGGTGAGGAGTTACCCCGGTGCGGCACGTGGTGGCATCGTCGACGCTGCGGTTGGCTGGAGAAGGTGGTGTAGCCGCGGTGGTCGACCGGAGCTCGTGGAGAAGGCAGAAGGGTGGAAGATGATCGTGGTGGTAGTGGTGCTGGTCGGATGGCCGAGGGTGGTGGAGTCGGGTTCTCGGCCGCAAAAGAACAGTGGAGTTGCAGCGAGCTCGGTGGTATAAACGCGGTGGAGCTGGCCGAGGGTAGACGTGGTTCGTCGAGTCTCAGGTGGCGGTTGCTTGGCTGGTGGAGAAGAGGTGGGTGGTCGTGGTGACAGTGGGTGGACGTCGACTGCGGGGGAAGTAAAGGTGGTCGATGGAGATCGATGGAGGGTTCGTGGAGGTGACGGTGGCGGCAGCGGGATTGGCCGGAGTGAGCGGGTGGCAGCGGTTGAGATGGCGGAGGTGATCGACACGACGGTGCAGGTGAAGGTGGTGGTCGAGGGAGTAATGTGAAAGTGGTGGTGGTGCGAGGGGGAGACGGTGGCAGTTGGCCGAGGGGGACGGCAGCAGCAAGGTGGAGTCGAGGTGCAGCGGTCAATGGCCGAGGGTGGTCGATGCTCGTGGGAAGGTGATGGCTGGAGCGGTTCAGCAGTAGCTCGCCAGAGTTGTTGTTGCGGGGGAGCTCGACTGGAAGTAGAGGTGGTGAGGGGTGGTCGAAGTTGGACTCTGCTGGAGGTTCTCGCCGGAGGGGGCGATCGAGGGTTGGAGGCCGGTGGAGGTTGGAGTCCGGTTGGGGTTGAAGAAGGAGAAGAGGAGGAAGAAGAAGAAGAAGTAGAAGAAGAGAAGAGGAAGAATTTCGGCTGGTGAAGTAAGGAAGAGGGAGGAGAGAGAGAGAGAGAGAGAGAGGGGGGGGGGGGGGTTTCCTAGGTTCCTAGGGATTAGGGCCGACACATTGGGAAAGGGGGTGAGGTTGAGTGATTATATAGTTGAGTGTGTGGTGAGGATGATGCTACATTTGAATGGAGGGTCCATATTTTTTCATGAAAAAAAATATACATCAAAAGGGAAGAGAGAGGGTTGATTTGACCGGTCAAGGAGTGAAAGAGGTTTTCTTTATTTGCCTTGACCAATGGGGTGGTGACACCTATCACCATATTTGCAAATAAGCTCCTTAACTTTTGGGTATTTGCCAATGCATGTAAAATGATGGAGATTTGGTGTGGAAAGTGGTGTTTGGTGTTATGTAGGGTGAGGGGGGTGTTGTGTGTTTTGCATGAGCTTAATGAATGGGGGTATTGGGTTAAATTGCGGTTAAGTTGGAATTAGTCAAAGTTGGCATCCCCAATTTAATTAAAATAAAATATCATGTGCTCTTAAATTAAATGGGGGGCACATGGGGTCTCAATTAGCAGTGACACAAAGGTCATGAACGACGTAGGCTTGGTGTCCAGTCTTGGACCATTTAATTGGTTCGGCGGGACGGGTTGAGTTTGTGTCCCAGAATTAATGGCAACGACAAAGGTACACGACACAAGATTAAAGAATTGATTTCGGGACCGGGAAGTTGTGCAATTAAATTAGAGCACAAGGGATTGTGTTTGTGAGTGACGAAAAAGTCCAGCGCCTAGGTTGGCTTGTCAAGTCAAGAGTGCAATAATTAGTTAGAAATTATGGACTATTGTTGGGCTCCGAATATTGTAACAACGGTAGGGTGCACCAAGGGTTAAAATAAAGAATCAGACAACTGCAACATAACTTCTAAACCTCAAATACCCTGATGCTACAACAAAATTTCTAACCCTATCTAGTCTACCTAAAATAATAATTGAGGGGGGTTTACATTACTTGATTATGGCATAATATAAGTGACAAGCATTGAATCGAGGTAATGAGTACAAGTTAACATATAAGCAGATAAGCATTGCATTCATATGAAACATAAGCATTTACGTTGGCACGAGTCTATGGGTAAAGCGAGGAGTGAAACCGTAAGGGACATATCGAGCGACATGATCTAGGGACGTGTAATGTAAACAAGTGAACAGTGCACTACGAAGAGTATATAACGATCTACTTGAGGCATAGCGGGGTCTAGTTGCACAAGACAAATGTAGCATGCGAGGGTCCATTTGTAAGCAAAGTTTTATTTTTATGTTCTAACACAAGCAATACAAGTTAGGATTATTCCCTTAGCTAGGTGCGTTGTATTCTTTATTAGCATACAGGGGGTGAATCACCTAGCGACTAGCATATATCGTCCATATTTTAAGTGTGCTGACTAAGCAAAGACAAGTTCATCGTAGCCACCCACCTTAGCAATGATCCGTCTCGGTCGAGCGATACTCCGAGCGAGCCTTTGAAAGTCTAAGTCTGAACTCCTGAAGGGCCAAGTCTAGAAATTCTTTGTCTCAAACGAGTCTTCTCGCTGAGCAAAGCGGGTCGGGTCGTTTCACTTGCGCCGTTTGAATTGGCTATCCACTTAAACGGAACGGGTCATCACACATGAGCCGGCCGCATGAGCTGGACGCATGCGTGGGCTGCATGAGCGGTCGCATGGGCGGCCGCATGCGCTGCTGCTTGCAAGGAAGAACGAGAAGATAGTTTTATCTGATTCTTTTGTTATCTTGTTTCAAGTTGTAATCAGATCCTATATATAATTTCTTGTTGGATCGACAGATATCAAGAAGGGAACTCTTGTGTGAACTCCGATCTTGACTTCAACTCAGGTTCTACCATCTTTGATTAAGCCTCGGGACTAACATTTTCTCCCCGTCTCTGTAGTCTTTCAACCTCCTCTAGTACCCCTATGATATATATATATATATATATATATATATATATATATATATATATATATATAGAGAGAGAGAGAGAGAGAGAGAGAGAGAGAGAGAGAGAGACGGAGCCCTGTTAGGGCATGGGTGGGCTGCAGCACCCCTCCCCCCCCCCCCCCCCCCCGCCCAAATGTTTGGAAAAAAAAATTAATTTTTTTTAGGGATCTACATCTTCAAGAAGTACTACAGCCTACAGGTTGGTGTTGTGGCTCTGCCTCTCCCTCTACTTCCTCTACTCCAGCTTCCTCTTTTCCACCGCCACCTCCACCTCCACCTCCAGAGCGGTCATCGAAGTCTCGACCAGAACCGACCACCCATCGGACCTCAGGATCTACATCTACGACCTGTCGTCCAGCTACAATAGGGACTTGCTCGCCGACGGGAGGTACCGGTCGCATCTCTTCGCGGCGGAGGTGGCGGTCCACGAGGCGCTGACGGGGTCTTCACTCCGGGTCTTGGACCCAGGGGAGGCAGACATCTTTCTCGTGCCGGTCTACGTCTCCTGCAACTTCTCCACCGTCGAAGGCTTCCCCTCGATGTCCCACGCCAGTCCGTTGCTTCGCTTCGCCACGGACCGCATCTATAGACGTTCGGAGTGCAGTCGCCGCACTGGTGCCAAGAGGCAGAGCACGTGGTCATACCATCGTACATGTCGTCCGGCGTGTCGCTCAAATTTGCCTCCCCCCCCCCCCCCCCCTAAATTTAAAGGCTAGCTCCGCTATATTCACTTGGATCCTTAATTTTATCAAAATGGCTAGTTAGCTAGGTGGACTTCCTATAGTTCTGTACAGACGAAGAGCTTTCATTCATTTGTTGCTTGATTGCAATGTATGTATGTATCTAGATACAAAGAATAGTTGGGAGTTTGACAATAATGAAGATGACTCTTTCTTCCAAAGAATAAATCCATATTTCTCCACATAGCCTGCCAGCCAGCCACTTGCGACTTGCATATATATCAGTTTCCTTCTTCATAAGTTCAGAAATCAAGAAGAGGAGTTACAGCAGAGAAGAAGAAGAAGAGATGTATTCTTCTTGTCCGCAAAAGCAAAAGCACAATATTGTCGTCTCTTGTTTTCTTCTATTGTTTCTCTATGCAGAGAGAGCTTCTGCTAAAGCCACTACTCATCCTTCTGAAGGTATATATATAGTTTGTGTTTATTTCAACAATTAATTCATTTCACTTCTGATATTTTTTATACATGCATGCATGTATGTTTGTTTTCCTTGTTTTATCCTAAAAATCAGTATCAAAATCATCTCATATATTTATCATAACAAATTCTGATGCCATATAACTAATTTTTAGACTAAATGGACCGTAAAAGAAACTCAATTCTCCAGGAAACAAAAGAACACAACAAATTAAAGATACAAAGTCAAACCATATAAAAAGTGTTTTTCTGCCGGCTAGTCAAACTTATCACAGCTAGAATACATAAATGAGTTCGAGACTACTGTCAACATCTTTAAGCTTCCTATTATTTTTTATATATATAGCAAAAGATACCAAATTGTTTTCTGATACCAAGTTCTGATACATGGTTTTTTTTATTTATTTAATTCTTGTTTTTCCAAATCATTATTCACAATTTTCTCTATATTTAAGAGTGACCCCCATCTCTTCTTCATCTTACAAACACAACAGAATTTAAGATTTTTTAACCTTTTTATTTTTTTTTCCATTTTTTTGTCCATTTTTCATTTTTCAAGATTTTTAAGATTTTTTTTATAGTTTTTATTCTTTTTTTTCATTTGTTTAAGAATTTTTCACTTTGTATTTTTTAGAATAGTTTTTATTTTTTCAATTTTTTTAGATTTTTTTTGGGTTTTTTCTTATGTTTTATATTTTTTATATTTTTTTTTATCCTTTTTTATTTTTTTGTTCGGAAATATTTATATAATCATCCCATAAGAAAATATAATTTTTCAAGAAATTAATTATTGAAAATTTGATTTCAAAAAATATATAATTATCGACTATATAGTATTTTACGTACCAAACATCCGTTACCATACATCCCCAATCCATGCCATACATCCATAATCCATGAATATGCTTGTATGGATGGAAAATTCATGTTCTAAACTCAGACCATTAGGAGTTGAAAGTATTTCTCAAAAATATTGTATGACCAATATCAATTATATATAAGCGGTTTGAATGTCTACTAGAAGATGATGAATTTGAAATATATAACTGAAAAACTAAACCTAATAATTTAGGTATATATACATAAATTTGTATGACCAATATTAGCAATATATATATGTTAGATTAATTATGTATGCCAAAGGACAAGTGGACCATATATGGTTCATCCCTGGGACCTCTTTCCAATCGCCAAACCCTAAAAATGTCTGCCAACACATGGTTCCCTGTGAATCTATTCAATGACTTGTCAAGGAGGATAGCTAACGCTTTAGAATAAAATGATTGAGTAAACTGTATAAAATTAATACAAAATTTTTACAAAAATATTTTCAGAAAATTTTCTATACAATAACGAAGAATACATAAATTATAAATAAGATAAAAAAAATTAAAAAATTTAAAATAAGATGCAAGTCCATCAGAAGGAATGACGAGCTTGCACTCAAGTCGCCAATTTTATTGGCGACTTAGATTTTTTTTTTTTTGGTAAAATATATTTTTAAACAAAAAATTTTGTACAAAAATTTAAATTATTATTAAATTGTCTCTAGAAAAATAAGTCCGTAGAAATTAGAGAGAGAGAACAAAAACGACTTTATTAAAGGCGTTTTGGTTCTTCTTGCATTTTTATTTTCTAAACAAAACAAAAATATAAACGCTTTTGGTATAGGAGTTTTAAATTTTATTTATTTTTAAATTTTTTTTCACTTTTGGGCCTGAAGAATGAAATTAAAATAATATTCCTAATGTGAAAATGCTTCGGACGCTTTGAACTTTTTTTATTTATTTTTTGGCCGGTTAAGAAAAATATATTAATATTTCTAATGTGATTTTTTTTCCTTAAGATTGTACTTGGAAATAATAAATAAAAATTTAATAAAAAAAATTAAGTTGAAAAAGAACATGGTAAGGACGTTTTGAGATTCTTTATATTTGCAATATGGTTACTATATACACTATTTGTATGG